>VZTD01005127.1:1377398-1391005 GCA_013397725.1 Rhagologus leucostigma
CCATGGCCGCGCCGCTTCCTGCCGGCCCCGCCGCTTCCGCCGGCCCGCCGCGTCACTGCCGCCATGGCGGCGCGGGGCCCCGAGCGGGTGTCGGTGCTGCTGCCCACCTACAACGAGCGCGACAACCTGCCCCTCGTCGTGTGGCTGCTGGCGCGCACCTTCAGCGACAGGTACCGGGGGCGCGGGGACAGCCCGGGGCCCTGCGCCCGGGCCCGCTGCCGGCACAGAGCCACGGGATGGCCGGGGCTCGGAGCGGGATAAACGCTCCCGGTGTGGGGTTTGGACAGGGTTGAGGAGTGACGGCCGTGTCTGTAGGGCTGGGAAATACACGGCCATAAAGTGACGTGGTGGTGGCACAAATGGGAATTAATTTCATGGGAATGGGAATTATTTTATTGGGAAATAATTCTCGTTTCAGTGGAATCGATTTTGAAATTATCATCATAGATGATGGAAGCCCGGATGGGACACAGGAAATTGCTCAGCAACTGGAAAAAATATATGGAGCAGATAAAATAGTGAGTTGTGCATTCGGTAACTTTTAAATTTTTTTTTTTTTGGTATTGGAAAGTACTATAAGTCCTTGAGAACTGGGATGGATTCCCTGGATTCTGCACTTTTACATCCTTTCACAAGTTGTTGTACACCACTTTAGACAAGTGTGAGATCGTGATAGTTCATAATGCTGCATGCTGAACAGATACGCACACTCGTGAATGGATGTTTGCACACTGTTGTCAGCACTTTGTGCATTGCTGTGTGCTCCTGAGTAACGACTGGTGGGTGCTGCTGTACTTGGTGCAGGCCTGGGGAAAAGATGGGGTTTGGATAAGATTTAATTTCCTTTTAATTGACTGCAGGAGTAAGGAGATTGGAAAGATGAAAGCTGGGCTGGGCCTGTGCTTTATTTTTAATCTGTCTCATTGCATTCCTCAAGACCAGGAGTTTTTTATTTCTTATTTTTATCTATGTAATATATTACTGCATAACTCTCAGTTATATACAAGAAGCTCTCATTTACTTAGGGGCAGTCAGATACTTTTCCAATCTGTTACTGCGTAAATGCCAAGCTTTTTAAAGTATTTCTGGATTAAGTTGCATTTATGAAGATTGTTTTAAGAAAAATATATATAGGAAGTTTTAGAGTCTTTTTTAAAACTGTATGTCAAGTAATTTATGTGTTTTTTCTATCTCCTCTAGCTTCTGAGACCCAGAGCAAGGAAGTTGGGCCTGGGTAAGTCCTTATTAACTCTGATTAGTACCAAAAAAAATTAAAATCTCCTGTATACTTTGATCGATCCAGTGTATAAAGATCCAGAAAAAAAAATCACAGTAAAGCCCAAAAGCAGAAACAAGTTTTCATCAAGTTGCTTGTAAACAAACAAGCTTTAAAAATGCACACGTAAAAATCCCAGTGTGTCTATAAAACGTTCCCCAGAACCTCAGACCTGATCCTCCCTCCTGCCCTGCATCCACTGAGCACAGAATGAGGGATTGAACTACTGGTGATGATTTGGAGCCTGAGTCCTGTTTCCTGTGGCTCCTAAGTGCACGTGGCGCTTTTGTAAATGACATTTCACAAGTGACCCACTCCTTCAGCAAAGTTTCTCTGTGCATTTCTGTGTTAAAAGAGTGAGGGAAATTATTTCTGTTTCCATCAGGCACTGCTTATATTCATGGAATGAAGTATGCCACTGGGAATTTCATCGTTATTATGGATGCTGACCTCTCCCACCATGTAAGGCTGGATTTTATGTACTGTGGGTACCATCTGTTATAATTCAACTTTCAGTGGTTGCTGTTATATTACCCCCGCCCTTTTTTCTGATCTGTTTTTCTTCCATTTCAGCCAAAATTTATTCCAGAGTTTATCAGGTAGGTGCCAGTTATAGTATCAAAGTTGATCTTTATAAATTATTTATGAGGCAGTCTATGAAATTCTATGCCATAGTGGGTAAAAGGTAATAATAAGATTTCCCGAACTAGCTCTTTATAAGAGAACAATTAACAGGTGTTTAAATAATGCTCATAGCCACCCTAACTATTGCTTTCCTCTCTTCTTATTTGTTCATAAGTCTGTAAAATGCAGATTTTGTACTGGAAGATTGATTGTTCTTACTTTGAAATTTGTACTTTGAAACATTCCTCCAGTTTTTCTGATAAAACCAATTGTTTATAGAAAGCAGAAAGAAGGCAATTTTGATATTGTATCTGGAACAAGATATAAAGGAAATGGAGGAGTGTATGGCTGGGATTTGAAGAGAAAGTTAATCAGGTTAGTACTTTTCAGCTCTTTACACAGAAATTTGTTATTTGTAAATGATAATTCCATGTACTCCATCCCTGTAAGCTGAACTGAGCCCTTAGTCCCCAGAACTGCTGTCCCTGCTGGGCACTGCAGAATCACACTAAGTACCAGAAACACCCACCACTGGCAAATTCTTTGGTTAAAATCCACCAAGAAGGACTGGAATGACATGGGTGGGCTTGGAGAATGGATTGGAACAGTGGCCTCAGGTTGGGACAGAGATCCAGTTCCATCATCCGAGGAACGAGCTGAGACTCTGACACTTGTCAGGTGTGAAGGACACCCTCAGCCTGCAGAGCTGGAATGCTCCTTTCCCTCCCCAGTAAATCCCCTGCCAAACCCCTGTGTGACACTGCCGTGTGTCACAATTCAAGAGTGATGTGGCACAGTCAGTGTCAATCAGGGATTACTTAGGCCTTGCTCCAGTGGCACCAGGGAGGGGTTTCACCAAACCCGAGGCTCTTTCCAGCTGCTCTGAACACGTGAGGCTGCCGTGGCAGGGCTTCCAGAGACTCACAGGGAATCACGGAGTTTCTGGGGAGTCCTGCTCTCCAACGCCTGATTTCAGAGAACAGGCAGAAGCTAATGGTGATTTGTTTATCCTGCAAAGTATCTGGAGCACCAGCTGTGTTACAGTCTGATCTGGAGGTGGTATCACAGGGAGTGGATTTGGATTTTTGCTGGTTTTTAATGGCTGGAATAAGTGCCCATCTTTTTGTACTAAACAACTCTGACGTTGATGTTTTCTTTCACAGTCGTGGAGCCAATTTTCTGACTCAGGTCTTGCTGAGACCAGGGGCATCAGATCTAACAGGGAGCTTCAGGTATGGGTCTGGTTTGCAATTCCTAAAGTTTATTGGAAATTAAGAAACTGCTGGACAAGGACCTGGAGTAAGAACAGACCTTCTTTACTGTGGACTAGGAAATCTGTTTGGAAAGGGTGGAAGAAATAGTGGATTGGATTGCAAGAGCTGCTGCTCCCATGACCTCGTTAGAGAGTTTTATAAATAGTAATGAGCTGAGTGATTGCAGTTCAGATTCCTACACACTGTCTGGATTTCTAAATTCCAGAAACTGTGCTTCAGGTTTCATTTTCTTTGGAATTGTTTACAGATTGTACAGAAAAGAAGTCTTACAGAAACTAATGGAGAAGTGTGTTTCTAAAGGATACGTCTTCCAGATGGAGATGATTGTCCGGGCTAGACAGCTGGGATACACCATTGGAGAGGTATGGGGCAAGCTGGGATAAGGACATTGTGCTTTCCTTTAAAGGAGACACAGATTGCTGACTTCTGGGTACTTCCAAGAAGCAGCCAGGATTTTCAAATTAATATGAAGAAATTACATGTGTAGAGTTCTATTTTTCCAGCTTTGTCAGGTGAATGCCAGACCTGAAGTTGCAGTTATTTATTCCCCTGGCTGATGTGCTTCTCGGATCCTTCCCTCTTCCTGTTGCCGTTCCTTTAGCAGCACACAATTTTACAAGGTTCTTCAAAGGAGGGAAAGAAATCAAAATACACCACAAAGCTGCTCTGAGCCTTTTCTTCCCTGCTTCCTATTGTACAGACATCTCTACTCAAGTCTTTACAAATAATTTCATTTTCTCCAGCAGCCTGATTCTATTTCAGATTTGTTCTCTGTCAATTATTGCCTTGTTATTTTCCAACTTTTCAGCTATCACAACTTTCTGCTTCTAAACTCTTTGAATGTGCTGTCTACAGTCAGTGAAAAAACTCCAAACAATTGTTAGAGTCTCTATCTCCAGCAGTCTGCTGCCTTTTTTATTTCATTGAATTGCTCTTGCTGGTCTCTTTAAAGATGATTTACTGGGAATCTCTCTGCAGGAGAATCTCAGAGCCAGTTCTTCATCCTCGTTTCCAGGACTATGAATTGTTAGAGAACTCTGGTGCTTGTACTTCTCTCTCTCTAAACTTCACGTGTGGCATTTCTCCATCGACACAGGGTAGAGCATTTCCTCACAACAAAGCAGCTCTTTTCTTCCACCTTTTTTGCTTGTGGAGCAGCATCCCTGTGCTGTCTGTAGCTGGAGTTTGACCCCAAGTTCTTTGGCCTCCACATCCAGCTGCATTCACATTTTGCTTCCTAATATTGCTGAATTAACTCCTCACCTGCATCAAGATACTGAAACCTGGGCTGAGATGAGGTTTCATTGAATATAAATTTTAAAACAGTAAAACACACTTCACTGGCTTCAAAAAACCTGAGAATCTTGGGTTGCTTGTACCTCCTCTGGCTGCTGCCACAAAGACCTTCTTTCTGCCTGTTACTTGACCCTGCCAGTCACCTACTGACAGCCTGTAGTGCTTGTATGACATCAAATATAAAGTATTTGTCTTGCAGTGCTCAGCCTGCTGGACAGGCTTCAGGGCTGCTGTGTCCCAGTCGCTGCTGGGCACGGGCTGCTGTGTGGTGGGCACTTACACCACCCCGCACAGGCCACCCACTACATTCCCTGGGGAGCATCTTCTTCCCTCCTCCTTTGCTCCCTCCCTCGTGTGTGGGAAGAGATTTCTCCACGACATCTGAAAAACTGCCTCGTTCTTCTCCTTTGGCCTTGTCTTTCAGATTCCTTTGTGACACCTGTAACAAGCTTACACTGTTCAGATCCTGACACATTCATATAAACAAGATTATTGTATTTTTACCTGTTTTTCTTGTCACTTCCCAGAGCAGGACAGTTTTCTATGACATTTCAAATACATTTATACACTATTTTCTGATCAATACTTAGGATCTTTATATATTTTATAATTATCCAGATAGTAATACTGAAATTCCAAAAGAGGTGACATTTGCACATCTAATTCCTGGTTTGCTGCAGCTCCACAGGGAGAATGGGAGTTTTGATGCAGCTGTAAAATGTGGCTGCGAAGGAAATTATTTCTTCAGCAACACTGAGAATTGAGATTGAGCTCTGCCAGTTTAAAAGGAACAACTGGCTGATGAGAACGGACACAGGCTGTACCTGCAGCGTTGCATGCACGTCTCCCCGTTTTGCTGTACTTCACCACGTGTGCGGTGTCCTCCAGCACATGGAATAGAGCCTTGGAACATGCTGCCTTTGAGACCAGTGATAGAACCTCTTGGGCAAGGAAGGCAGAAGTCCAGGAACAACACAGTGCTTAATTCCTGTGCTGAAGGGTAACACTGGAGCCCTCTCATTAGATGAGATATTAACCATTTATTATCCTGGTCAAGAAATGCCACTTGTGCCATCCTGCCCTGGCTCCATATTCAGTGATTTCTGCCCATGCCCTGTAGACCAGCTGTGTGGAGTTGCCAGGATTGTCACTGGGATCATCAAGGTGACACTGCTAAGACAGCAGAGTCATTGCTGAGTCTCTCTGCCTGCCTTTCTGGGCATCTTCTTCCCATCTTCTTGTCCTGAGTTCTCTTCTGTTCTGGCCTGACCTGCTGGAATTGTGAGAGACCCTCTGGCACACATGCAGGGGGCTGGGGATTTGTGTGTTCCTCTTGCCAACTGATTTCTGGTTGACACTGCCAGCAAAACACCAAGCCAATTTTTTAATGCCTTTTGCAATTGCAATTCTTTATTTTAGTCCTGAAGTATTTCAGTTTTGCAGACAAACATATATGGAAATGCTCGAATAGTCTAACACAGGGCTGGCAGAATGTCCTGCCATGTGTCCCTTGTGTGTGGTCAGAGGACTGAAAGCAGAACATTCCCAACATCTCATGAGTAGTGAGTTCATCTGGACAGTGTCACGTCATGAAGGAGACCAAAATTAATGTGTTAAATGCCCTTAAATCCTGCAAATAATCTATAAAATGGCCCAAGACTGATAAAAACATCTCTTGTTTGTACAGTATGCACTGTCATGTTCCAAAGTCATCTCCCAGCCAGCGGTGAGGTTGAGCTGTTTCGCGGTGGGGGCAGATTTGTGCTTCCTGAGGCACTGACTCAAAGGCTCTGAATTTGGCTGACGAGGAAATGCTGGAGGCTTTGTGAGCTGTTAAGTTGCTCTGCCTGGGTGTATTATCCAGCCACTGAGTAATGTCTTTGGATCAGCTTTAAAGGTGATAAACCAAGTAATTCCATGCTCCCCAGCTATGGGGCATCATTAAAGCCCTGGTAAGAACTGACACAAAGGAAGCCAGCCTGCTGCTTGCCTCCTCCCCATGCCTGAACAAGCTCTAGCTCAGAGGCCATTCTTTTGTTTACAGAATTTCTGATGATTTAGGTTTTGAACCCTAAAAACAGTTTTGCTTGTTTCAACAGGTTCCTATTTCATTTGTGGACCGTGTCTATGGAGAATCCAAACTGGGAGGCAATGAAATTGTCTCCTTCTTAAAGGGGCTCTTGACCTTGTTTGCTACAACCTGAGAGTTCACCCTAAAGTAACTTTTTCAGACAAACATTTTCTGACATCTGTGTAGATTTAAACCTATAATAGTAAAAGCTTGATAATTTGTGTGGTGACCAGGAGACCTGCTATGACCTAACAATTAGACAACCATCAACAATAAATCAAACATTCTGCAGCCCAGAATGCCCCTTCCTGCAGAAATGAATCATATGTTAAACTAAAAGTTAATAAAGGCTAGTGCTTTTCTATTTTTGTAAAAATAATTAAGTCTTAATAAAGAACACAAAGCTAAATGATCTTTTGCATTTGGAAATGAATCATTATTCAGCAGAAGCTAAAGATGATTTTGAAATAAAGATGAGCAAGGGCAAAAGAAAACCTGGAATGTGTCCTGTCTTTGTCCTGTGGTTTGTAGATATTAATTTAAATAGATACTAATTAGTGTCCTTTCTCTCCTCAGCACATATACACGTGTGTCATGAAGCAGCTACAAAGAACTGCTCATGGCTGGGGTAGTTTAAGAGGAAATACAGAGTTCAGTGGTTTGTGCCTGGACTGGAAAGAAGGAATATTCTTTGGATAGGAAATGGATATGTGTGGAATCACTTTGTATTCTGTGTGTTTGTCCAGAAGCAGAGGAGTCCCTTTCCCTACCTTCTTTAGAAACTAAACATATTTAGTCTGAGAAATGGGATCTCACCAGGTTTAGGGGAACAGAAGACCCTGTTCACCTCAGGGAAGATATTTCAAGTTTTTTCCTTATGTGAAGTAACAGTTTGCAATGCCAAGTCTGTATTTGCTCCAGATCCTGAGGAAGGAAGTACAAACAGAGCAATACAAGTTTTTGTTTCATGTTTCGATAGAGCCAGAACTCAGCAATGATGAAGCTCTTGCAATCAAATGTGCATTTGGGAGGAGGATGAGATTATTCTGATAATGGCTTTATATATTTATATGAAAAATATGTCTTCTTTTTTTTTTTTTGTGGATACCTGTGGAGCTTGTGGATACCTGTATCAGAAAATCAATGGTGTGACAGGAGAAGCAACAAGTGTCTTAAAAATGCTGCCCATTTGGCTCACTTTTGTCTGCATTCCTTTGGCACACTAGATGCAGTTGTTAACGTTAGAAAAAAATTTAGAGAGTCTGTAGATAAATGATAAATTTGTATTTCAGAGTCATCACACTGATTAAAAAAAAAACTTCCAAGGTTATTTTCTAGTGGACTGCTTTAGAGCTATTCCTCTGTTCTCTAGTGGCCTTCTACAGATTCTGAGAGTTTCTCCTTTGCTGACTGTCCAAAGCAAATGCTTCAGATATAATTTGCTTTAAAATAATAAAAGATGTAGCTGTAGGTTTTGAATCCACATGGAACTGGATCACAGTGACTGAACTGTACATTTTGTGACACTTGCCTGTACTTTTTCAGAAAATTCCGTATAATTTCATTTGCTGCAGACTAATCAGGGCAATAATATATACAGAGATAAATCTCTGGATTTAAGGGCCAGTGAAATCTGCAGTAAATAGGTTTTATCTATTTATGTCTCATTTGGAGGTTTCATAGCAAAAAGCATTATTTTAAGTTAAAAATAGTTACAAAGTTTTTAATGACCAAATAATGAGGGTTTAGATGTTTATTTAAATTTACATAATGCTGATCATTTGCTAGAATGTAAATTAAGCCTCAAGAAGTTCATCTTTTCCTCATTTTTATGTAGGGATATATAACTGGAGTCCAGTATATGAATTATTCATCATGTAACTGCTATGAATTAGGCTTTAGCTTTTAGAAGGTCCATGGCTACTTTTTAATTATGAAAATTACCTGTTAAAATTCCTTCATTTATTGATGAGATCACATTTGGAGGAAGGTGCTTTCACATATCAATTAGGGTCATAATACAGGAGTATTTTGCGTGCTGCAATGTGTGAAAGTTTGAAATGTGACAGGGCACCACTCAGGTTTTAGGTAAACAGGTGAAATTCCTCACTGTGCTTAGAGGTAATGGATTTATCAGGAAAAAAAGTGCTGTAAAGGAACAAACCCAAGAGCTCCACGGCATCAGGACATGAGCAGACACCACCATAGTGCCTGAGAGAAAAACTGATCTCAGTCTCCTGCACCCACCTGCCTGTAGGAAGCCCTTCTGAAAGGAACTAATCCCTGGATCCCACGGACAGGGGCAGCATTAAGAACATCCAGGCTTTCCTGCCTTAGTGGGCTATACAAACACACATTTCACCACACACACCATGGAAACCATTTGGCTTTTCCTAGCAAAAAAAAGTCTTGTGATCTTGCTGTTCTCAAAATGTTCGTACCAGACTATAGTGGAACAGCAGTTCTATAATCTTTGGAGATCAGGTGCTTGGAACTCCATATAATGTCTTAAATATTCATGGACTAGGGATTTATATAGTGACATTTTAATTCTCAGTTCCTTAATACCATTGCAATACTCTCCTTGCCTTGTTTTGGCCACCACAAAACACTGACTTGACATTTACTGAGAATTTTTCATTTTATGTCCTTGGCTTTACAGTTCCACATAAATCAGCTTTTCTTAATTACATCCATATTCATTTCCTATGAAGGCACAAATACTTTGCTAATGCACTTTCTCTATTATACTTTCTTAGGAATCTGTGTCTGCAAGCACTCAATCATCTGGCAGGAGCAGGAGCTTTAATTGCTTCCTGGCTCCCATCAGTTTATAGCAGGGCTGTTGGTCGGGCACGTTTAATGCAGGGGGGAGAAGGTAACTCACGTTTGGCACCAGTGACTGCCCTGTCCCCTGAGCACGTTTGGGTGTGTCATGCACCAGGCCCAGCAGTTCAGTCCCTCTGACCCAGACCAGCAGGATGCTGAAGCTGGGACAAGCGCTCGGACCCCAAGGCCTGGCTTATTTATCTACTGGAACGTGAATCCAGAGTCAATCCCAGATCCCTAGCTGCTCTCTTTGGTGAGGGTTTGTCTGCTCTGAGGTTCAGGGGAGTCAGCTTCACTTTTGCTTTGGGTTTTTGACAAAATCTGAGGCTTTAACCTCAGCCTGCGATAAAGATGTACCTCGCTGCCAATATAAACACTATCGTCAAACAGATTCTCCAGTGGACTGTGCAGAAATCCAACTGCAAGGCTCCACAACCTTCTGCATATCAACAGTAAAAAATAATGATGACTAATCAATAATATTTATTTGAGGGTCTATCAGGATCCCAAGTGTAAGCCTGGGTTGAAATCTTGGCACAAATGAATTCAGTGACAGATTGCCTGCTGAGTTCAGTGCATGGATGACTTCAGCGACGGATTTCAGTGGCTGGCATTCCAGAGCTGAGGCAAATGCTAATATCAGGATCAGCAGGGACAGGGGGTGTGCAGAGGACAGGACTGCTTATCAAAATTTTCCTTGTTTTAGAACATACTACCTCCCCTGTGCCATGCTGCAGAAGACACGGGCAAAGAAAGTAACTACTGCCAAGTACAGAAACTCTGAGCATCATTTCCTCCTCTGTTCCTGCCACATTTTACCCTCTCTCCAGGCATCGTGGCGATTAAAAACTTATAGACTGATTGTTACTGTTCAGGGGAAAATATATTGGAACTGGAGAGAGAAAACCAGATTGCAACTTTTAATCTAAAACTAGATCTGAAAACTCAGCCATTGAGAGGGATTTCAACAAAGCAAAGAGCATAAAATGGAAAGTTATCCCTGCAAGGTGGTTGCACTGACTGTTCAACAAACTGGCACCAGTGTTGACAGGTAATGAAGTGTCTGAACAGCACAGGAGCTGGGTGGCTTAGTGGGTCTTAAAGATCATTGTGAGACCCGTGGTCTTAATGCTGATTAACTTATTTGTATTTATTATATAATTAATTATGTTGTGTGTAAAACCATCAATAGTTGTCTTAATTATTTTGTATTTGAATAAAACCCAAGCATGACACTGCTCCTGAACTGGAGCAGGATGAATCCGGGCACAATTTTGACCTGAAGCAGTAGCACAACACATGCAATTAAACCTATTCAGCTTGGGAGTGCTAATTGTCTCCCCTCTGGTGTGAGGTGTTCCGTTTCTTACAATGCAGTGATTTTACTGATTTCCAGTGGCTGTATTGTGAGAAACAATACCCACTTCTGTAATAGAAAAGGTATATTAAGACTATTACCTTACAACTTCTGTTTCATTTTGTTCACTCTGTACACACAGGAGAAAAATGATGTCAAAGCTCCTTTTCTTTCTTCCCCACTGCTTGAATTTTAGCTTTAACATCAATCTTTACACACAAACTTTGTAAATGCTCATCTTTTTTCCCCGGCTCTCTGTTGACAGCTGTCACACTGTGCAAACCACCACGAGAACCCTCCTGAGCTGAATGAGAACAAGATCTTGTCCATCATTCAGGACTGCTTTCACACCCACTCTCATCCTTCCCCCCACTTATTCAGCCCTGTCATTGCAGACTTTACCCTGAAGCAGGAAGTGGTTTCCTTCTGCTCCAGCTTCTGCTGCCACATCACCTTTCTCTCCTGTTCTCTCCCTCACCACCCCTCTTGTGCACTGAGCGAGTGTTTCTGCCTCCTGACACTCTTCTTTCTATCTGGGTCTAATTTCATCCCCTCCCATGCCAAATTCCAGTTTCTAAACTCTTCACAAATGGTTTTCCATACTGTAATTATGGACTGAGTACCATCATCATGGCTGGAAACGTTCCCAGCTGGAAACTCCTTGATATTGCTGCTCTTGGGGAAGTCTCTATCCACCTCTATCTCCAGCCCAGCCTTATCTTCTGATAAGTATATACAGCAAGATTCAAACTTACTCAGATACTTCCACTTGCTCCCAGAATTCAGGACAAGGAACGATGCCCAACAGCCTGTTCAGCTCTCCTGTCTGGATTCCAAGTCTCTGTGTTTGAGCTGTTGTGTCCTTCGCACAGATCGTCGTGTTGTCTTCATTCCCTTAAATATCTACCAAATATCATTTCCATCTCCAGCTGCATTATCATGTCCCACTACACTCAGTTCCTCCAACATTCAGACACTTCTGCTTTCTCAAGTTCAGCCCTTAGAGTAGGTCTGTGGGTTGTTTTTCTGTTGTGTTTTTTTGTATTAAGTGATGGCTAAGAAGTGGTCAGTGGTACGGCAGAAATAAAACAGTGTTGAAATAGGAAGGTGCTCAGGTTTGGGGCTGTGTATTTCAGGCAGGAGCAGGCTGGCTCAAGCAGCCATGAAGTTAACTGAGAGTTTCTGAACATGGTCCTGACTTAGCGACGTTTCAGAATGTTTTTCCACATACTCAAATAATTGTGCGATCAGAGAAAAAATACCTACTCTTGGAAGGCAAAATGATGTTATAGGAAAACCAAACCAGCTCTTTGCTTTCCTTCCTTGAGACAGATTCCACACGTGTCTCAGAGGAATTCTCAACGTACCTCAGTTCTAGGAGCTCTTTAATGCCAAAGCACCAGCTTTGGTTTCGAAGTTTTGTGTATTTCCAATTTTTAAAATTTACGTTTCCATGTAAAAGAAAGACTCTGTGGCTTCCTCACTCTTATGACCACTGATGTGAAGATGCCATGGAAGCACCCAGTGAAGCCCAGGTGTGACTTGCAGTGACAAGCAGGGGATTTCTATGTCCCACTGAGTGAGAAAGTCTCAAAGCAGCCTCTCAGACACAAAATGTCACTAAATTCTTCATAAAAGCTATTTCAGTGAATTGTGATAAACAGCATGTACACATTGTCAGGACACTGGTCACTTGAAAATGCAGGAGATCCTTGAGTTACACGAAGTCTAAAGAATTGGTGACACCTTTTCTCTGCTTCTGTGCTTCAGACAAGGAATCAAATGGACTTTCCTTTCTAGCATTGTGAGGCTGAACTCCAGTGTGTCACTGAAGCAGAAAGGGTGTGAATGCTGAGGATGGAGGGAATTACACTTTACTTCATCCTCCAAGTGCTTGTGTCTTTCTGAAGCAACAAAAGCCATCGATCCCTTTCACTCCTAGACGGCTTTTTTACTGTGCTATAGAATTCGTCCTCATTTGTTGAAGAGATCTTGAGCAGTGTCATGATCCACAAGGAAGAATTCCATGTGGGGTCTTGTCCTGATCCAGTGTTCCTGCTGTGAAATGGGACGTCGAGTGTCTCTGCACAGGTGTGTGTGAACACACGTGCACACCAGAAAGATCACAGCCCTGCCTTTGGGTGCTGGCTTGGCTTCAGGGTGTTAACCCAAAATGTGAAAGCACATGGAGGGATTCTTGGGGCTGTCCTGTGCAGGGCCAGCAGTCGGACTCGATGGTCCTTGTGGGTGCCTTCCAGCTCAGCACATTCTCTTGTGACAAATCTGGATTTCAGAGCATGGCAGTGTGTAAATCATACAGGTCCTGTGTCGCCTCACGGAATCCCCTGATCAGTGCCACTGTCCCAGTCCGTGGCAGGTTTGGCAGCGGGTGCCCCAAAGAGGCTCCCACATGGCCATCGCCTCACGCGACGCCTCCTTCCCTCCCCAGGGCCCGGGCCCTGCCAGCCCTGGCCGTGCTGCGACGGGCACAATCCTGGAGCGAGTCAGGC
This sequence comes from Rhagologus leucostigma, assembly GCA_013397725.1. Classification (NCBI taxonomy): domain Eukaryota; kingdom Metazoa; phylum Chordata; class Aves; order Passeriformes; genus Rhagologus; species Rhagologus leucostigma. The sequence goes on from VZTD01005127.1 coordinate 1,390,636, forward strand.
TGGGAGGGACTCAGTGGTTCAGCTGGTGCCACCTCCCTGCTCCAGCAGGGCCATCCCAGAGCACATGGCACAGGAGTGTGTCCAGACTGTTCTGGAATAAGACTCCACATCCTCTCTGGTCTCTGTTCAGTGCTCGGTCACTGCCCAGGGAAGTTCCTCCTCCCGTCCAGGTGCAACTCCCGGGGATCAGTCCCTGCCCGTTCCTCTGGTGCCACTGCTGGGCCCCGGAGCAGAGCCCGGGCCCTGCCCTGAGCCCTCCCTGCAGCCAGGGACACCCAGGGCTGAGGGCCCCTCTCAGCTGGGGCTCCTCTCGAGGCTGAGCAGCCCCAGCTCCCTCAGCCTTTCCCGTGCACGGAGATGCTCCAGGCCC
>VZTD01005127.1:1392476-1456809 GCA_013397725.1 Rhagologus leucostigma
CGGGCCGGGGTCCTGTCACGGCTCGGCCGGGGCTCGCCGTGCCGGTGGTTGTCCCAGCTCTGGGCGCGTGGCTGCAGCCCCCAGCCCACGGTGTGGGGCGAGCCTCGAGGGGCTTTGTCTGGGACCGCAGGGCAGAGCCCCCCGTAACTGGGCGCTTCCAGGTGTTGATGGTCGTTGTTTGTTGGGTGTATTAAGCCGTTTGGTAGGTGTCAAAGAGGTTTGCATTCCTCGTAGAGAAATTCCGCTTTTTCTTAAGTTTGGTTTTTTCCTAGCTATGTTTCTATTTATTTTTGCTGCTATTTTCTATTTCTGTTTGGAGGTGCGAGGTGTGAGGTAACAGAGGCAGAGGATTCCCGCCTGTCAGGGTAGCATGGACCGACCTTAGCTGGCTGCTGTGCAGCTCAGCCCTGTGTGCCCCAGCAGTGCTCCCTCCTGCAGGGTCTCCTACTCGGGAAAACTTTTACTTCAGGACTCTGGGAACTCCTAATCACAAGCTGTCATCCTTCTAGGTGAGAAAGATGGATCAGTCTGCTTAAGAAACAGAAAAGCCTTTTTTTTCTGCTTTTAATAACAAACCAAACCAGAGCTTGGTTCCTTTGCAGATGTGCAGTTGCAGATGTTGGGCAGTAATTTGATATCAGCAGACGGACATCTACCATGATATGTGCTGAAATCTTGAAAGAGACAACAGAAGAGGAACACTCTGTTGTTAAGAGAATTGCACCAGATGCTGATGGGTTGTACATAATGGTTACCTTTTCTGAAGATTATTGCAGCAAATACTTTCAGCTTCATTCTAAATAGAGATGTCCTTTTTGACACAGAGCAAATAGCTTGTTCTCCAAAAGTGATACTAAGCTGACTGGTTTTGTACTATTTTTTGGTGGTTAGCTGCCCTTTGCTCAAATCAATATTATTTTTTAGTTAGCGTTCAAGAGTGACTTTTTGGTATCCAGCAGATGTGAGATGCTCCCAGGGGACATCTCTGAGATCATTGCAAACTGATACGGTTTTAGTGCCCCATTACTAAAAAGAATTTTTTTTGTTTTGAATTGAAGTGATGGTCCATCAGACAGGTTTGTAGAAGGCATCTCTGTAGGTTACCGTTATTTGTGCTTCAGGGTATACTGTCATGAAGAGCCTGTAAGTTCACTTGTGTCAGGCTTTGGGAGGGAGATGCTGTTGGATGTGCAGGAGATGAGGAAGGTGAAAGGTGACTCCTTTGCCTGTAGATGGGACAGACATGTCACAGGAATGAAAAGTGTTCAAAGGAGAGGAACTTCTTGACTGTTTTGGAAAGTTCATGCCCTGCAGTGTTAAGCATCAACTGCACGAACACGGCACCCAGGAAGGTGTGTGTGCTCCTCAGGCTAAGAGGAAGAACTTGATAGGTTTTCTGTGTGTGTAGAGCAGAAGTTCCCAGTGGTCAGAAGATGCCCGTTAGCATTTCAGAAGTGCTCGCTGTCACTGACACAGTGGTCCCTGTTATTGCCACAGTGCGTGGGTTAAGCTGTGAGAGTGTAAAGTCTCGTTTGTGGGGTGCTGCCCAGACTCCCTGTGCTGTTCCTGAGTTCGCTGTGCGCTGTAGGGAAAGGCAGGGCACGTGTTCTGGGGCAGGTGAGTTGTGCTGCTCACACGCTCCAGGGTGAGTAATGGGTGATTATTCCCAGCCCAGCTTTACCACTCTGTAATAACATAAATACTGAAAGTAAACATTGAAGTTTACAGTAGAATTCCTGGAATACAGAAACATATCAGACTCTTATCAGTAGTCGTAAGTCATACAGTCCAAATGTATATTTTATAGCTTGTTATTAAGATGGCAGCTGATTTGATTGATGCAAAGAAAGAAATTGAAACAAGTGATTTTGTGGAAGCAAAGACAGTGCTCCTGGGTTAATGTGTTTCTTTTGAGGTGGCTGCAAATAAGATTTAGCAGCTTAATAGGAAATGTATTGTGGTGGGTTTTGTGGGATTTTTTTTCAGAAAGGGAAAGTTATCTTTGCTCCACTACTTGAGATGTTAAAGGGAGACAAAATTCCATTGGGAATGAACAAAGCAGTATCAGATCTGAGGAGGACCAGTCTAAAGACTGTAGGAGAGGTGCCAGGAGATGCAGGGAACAGCTCTGGGGCTGCAACTGCTCAGCTGCTCAGTGCGTTGTTTCACAGGTGCCATTGGAGCTGCTCTATCAGCATGGGCAAAATTGGGGGATTTTTAAAAATCATTAGTTCAGCAGAGTTTGTATATTAATAATGCTACATTTAGTGGGACATGCTTGTTTAAAAAGGCAACAGCTGACTATGCTGGCCTGCATCTAAACAAGCATCACACGATTTTTTTTGTTATATTGAGTCAAGATCTGCTCTGTGCCTAGATTTATATCTATATATAGAGTATGGTTCCTATGAACATAATTGTAACAGGAAAATTTTTAATGTGGAGATAGTCCTGCTCATATAAATAAATCTGTTGATAGAGGTGTGTTTCTTCATATTGTAAGAGATGGAGATGACAATGAAAGCTGCTGCTCTGAGTCTCTTTGGGTTGGAAGAAAAAGAACCCTTGTTGATGTTAATTTAGTTTTACTAAAAATAAATCCTATACCTTGAGTATATGTGGAAGGTTAATTTTGCCTCACCTGACACATTTGGGAAGAATGCCCTTGCTTTCCTAGGCAGGATGGCCGATTTGCCCTCTTCCTTTTGAGCTTTCAGGAAGAACTTAGGTCTGGTTTAAAAATCAAATGGGTGTTCCAGATTTGAATAAAGGTTCCTTCAAGAGGGTGTAACTCCTATTTATCTACCTGAGGGCCGTGTGCCTCAAGGCAAGAACTGCTTTGTTCGGAGCTTCACTGCAGCTCTGGTGTCAAAAGGCAAACAGGAGCTTGTATTTAGTGTCTCTCATTTCACTGTAGTGCTCTTGAATGTGAATGACAGTTGATGGTTTGGAGTAAGAATGGAGTAAATACCATTTTTTCTGTAGTGAATCACTTTCAGTTATCACCATTTATATCCTTACTTTTTTTTTAAGGTGGCATTAAAGGCTATTTAGATGAAAACTGACAGTGGCTGTTGAGTCCAAGGCTTGTGTAGTTGACCCTGTGGGTGCATCACACCTGCAGATGTATGCAGATCACGTGGCAAAAATCTTTCATTTAATATCTACTTCTCAAGTAGTATCTGAAACAATTTACAAGAAACAAAAATAAAGCAACTGTGTGCGCAGCTGTTCCCTGAGGGAGCACTCCAACTCCTCCAGTCCCGCAGGTGGAGGAAAGGGCCTGCTCTCAAGCTTGCCTTCACTGTTGGCTGTTTCTTCCCTAGCCTAGCTCCTCTCCTCTCTCCCAGGTCTCAGCCAGTGCTTTCTTTCACCCTGCTCTCCCTCTTGTGTGCATTGATTTCTGATGGGCCTCTGGATCTCACAGTTTGTGCTTCTGCTGCCCCCGGGCCAAGGAAGCTGTTGGTGATGCAGCTTCATAGCAGCAACAGTAAGGGGACAAAATGGCTCTGCAAATCTAAGTGGGCAAGACGGTGGTCTTAAAATACTTTTTTTCACCTAAATAGTCAAACTCAAGTTTGTGATCTTCCTCTTTGTTTTGTTTCCCCATTGCTGCTGCTATGAAGCCCTTTGCCTGTCGAAGGTTCCTGAGGCAGATGGAAGACAGCGGTAGCTGAGGTGGACTAACGCTGGAACATAGGCAGGGAGTGGAACCCTTGGGAGCTATGCTTAGACAGAAAGGGAGAGAGGTAAGAAATGTGCAGTGGTAAGACTGATTTGAAGCTCTTGTTTACAGCCTTTCCCCCGTGTTGTAATGGCAGGGTTTGTGCCTCGCGTGTGTGAAGTGTAAGGCAAGGGAAAACAACCGGCACCAGCCTCCTTCAGTGCCTATTTTTACCCTCGGAAAACTCAGATGCAGCCAGTTGGCGAGATCCCTTCAGTATCTGATGGATCTGCTGTCTGAGAAAGCGTGGATTGGCGGGGCTTTGGATGAGCTGGGGAAAGTATTCGTGTGCTCTTTTGTGTGCTGGCTTGTGCTGCCCCTCGCACGCAGCCTTGCCTTTGGCTGCTGAGGGACAGCAGGGCCGCTCCGCGCTCTGGGTGCGAATACCTGAGCGTGTGTGAGTGTGTCGGTGTGTGTGTGTGGGAGCTGCCAGGGCAGGGCTGGAGCTGCTTCCTGCTGCCCCGGGGCTTGGCCTGGGCCCAGCACCGCTGTTTGGGTGAGGGAAGGAGCTGCTCTGCCCCAAACCACTCCTCTGGCTGCATCAGGGCTCTGCTCTGGCTGTTGACACAGTGCTGATGTCAGGAAACATGACACAGAGGGCAGGGGACCGTTTTCACTTGCTGTCTAATCTGGGTGCAGTTTCCCAGTCGGTGTAATCCAATCATAAATTACGTGTATATTGATTATTTGCTTTGTTCTTGCACGTTTTATAGCGACTACTGTGCTGCTTTGTTTAATTACACAAATGTTTTTGTGAGCTTTGGATTGAAAATTTTAAGATGATTCTTGATTGAATTTAAATGGTAACTGTTCATTCGTTAAACGTGCTTCTATTTCCAAAATTATTTTTATTCTGGAATTGTTCATGCTTAGCTACAATCTAGATGAGGATTATTTTGGAATTGTAGAGCATATTCATGCAGCCTTTTTCCCTGATCACTGAAGTGTGGATATCATGGTGTAAGCAAATAATATCCTTTGTGCTTCAATGATCTCCAGTCTCGATTTCAAATTTCTGCAAGATGTGCAGGCTTTATTGCATTTCACACCAAAATCTTTTAGAAATAGCCCTGAACAAGCCTGCCTCTCACACTGAGGATGTGTATTGAATATTGATTTGACTGCCCATGTTGTGTGCATATAAACATTTATCTGTGGAGGTCTTGAACAGTCACAAAAGATATTCTCTAAGATGGCAGGAGATGTGCAAGCCTAATTCTTGAGCTGTGAGTGCTTCTAATTCAGGATTTCCTATGCCCTAGAGAATGGACATGATTTCGAAGTGCTTTTCAGAATGCGGTAGAGGTTGCCAGAGTTGATGTGGCCTTTATCATGTGTGTTGAAAAGATCCCTCAGAAAACATTCAACTTCAGCTACCAGCACTCTTTAACATAGCTTAGCCTACATCACCAAAATCAGAAACCCCACCAGGAGTTCCCAGAAGGGCCTAGGGAAGCAGATTGTTCGTCAGAACAGAAATAAGGAGTTGTGGTTCCCAGAGCAATCAAAATTTGACCATTTTGTATTTCACGCTGGGGCATAGGGATGCCATAGTGCCCAGGACTCCTCCTACTGAACCGAAGTTGATGAGGAAACAGTTAATTCCCGCTCAGTTTTGCAGTGAGTGTCCACACCCACCAGATGGAGCTTCGGGCTCCAGTGGAAAATTCCAGAAATTGAGCAAGAATGAGAAGTGTGCAAATGACTTAGGAGATCCCTGTCTGCTGGACTGCAGAAGGTGGTTTTTTAGCCTTTAAATAAAGAATGAATGGAGACTGAGGCATATCAGCCTTACTGATTCACTACAATTGCCTTCCATAGTTCTTCCTCTGATGGGAAGTTGGGAGTTCTTAGTGCAAGAGTCATCACGCTGAGGCTAGACAGCAAGCCCAAACAAAAAGGTGTAAACCAGAGCTTCATAAACCTTTGCTGAAAATTGCCTATAACCACTGAAACAGCAAGCTAAAAGTTTTTAGCCTCAGAATTTCCTCCCAAGGATAAGGTGGGGTTTTTTTAGTACCACATTTTAGATGGACTTCTCTCCTGAGGCCATGCTTGTGTAGGATGTTCTGAGAAGTGGTGTGAAACGGTCCTTTTGTTTTGATGAACAACTTGAAACTGGTTTGGAAGTTGCTGATCTAATCTCTGAAGTGTTTTTTAGTATTTTTTAAATCCTTGGCTTTGTGACAGAGGGGCTGTTAACAAATTGCCTGTTTGTGAGGGGGAGCTGGAGTGTGTCCTGTGCACAGTGTGCCTCAGGTCTTACAGTGCTTTGTCCAGGTGGCATCTTGCAGTTGGGGGTTTCCTTCAGTTCGATAATCTCAGTTTTAAAACTGAGGTTTTCAGAGGGTGTAATTTAGGGTTTGTGTTGATTCCCCTTTCATGTGCCCAGTCCTGTTTTGGATACAGACCTGAGCGGGAGGGCTGGGGCTCACTCAGTGCAGGTGCTGGCTCTGCACCCCAAATTCCAGCTGGAGCTGAGCTGAAGGACCACCCTGGTCCTGGACAGGAGCTTCCTGCTGCAGGGGGCTCAGGGGACAGGCTGAGGAGGTGCTCTCAGTTGGAAATGTCGCGTTACAAAACAGACTCCTTCCAGGATTATAGCGGATTGGAAAAGGAGCCCTCAGTTGTCTGGCATTTCTGATGTGCTGCTAAACTGCAAATCTCATTACCTTCACAGGAGTGTGGGTGCACAGCCCTCGGAAAAGTAGGCCAGAAATGCTTAAATAAGGAGGAAAGGGAAGAGTCCAAGGGAAGAAAGTGAAAATGCTCAATGTCAGCCAGTGAGAGGTGTGTTGAAATAGACTCTTCAATCACTCAGTACAGGGAGGAGAGTGAGTTAATTCCTTACTTTCAAGGAAGTTTTCTGTAGTTTCTGTTCTCCCAAATTCTCTCTTCTCCCTGATACTTCTACTCCTTTTTTATCTCGCTTGCTTGCTCTTCCCTGAGATATCCTTGTGCTTCCTGGCTATCACTGTTCCTTGCTCAGCTGTCCTGGAATTGTCAGGTCCCAGAGTCCCAGGGACCGGTCATCACTGTCCTCATGTGAATATAAAGTATTCTACACCATCACACCACAGAGCATCATTTAACCTGCATACACAGAGAGGCAGCTTTTCTGTTGCTGTGGGAACCACAGGTTCATTTTCTTGCGTATTTTCCCTGTATTTTAAGAGATTTCACTCAGTGTTGCACTACCAGCCTTCACTGCAAATCTGTTTCATGGCTGGCTTTTAGAGCATGCTGTGAAATGCAGTTCGCTGGGCAAATTGTTAAAAGTTACCTTGTTTCAAAAGTAGTTGGAATAGGGAAATAAAAAGCACAGTATCAAGAAACCAAGTCTTGTTTCATCTCGCCCAGGAACACGGAGCTGCTGCCAGCTCTGATGTATGATCCTGTGTTGGGCTGTTAGGTATAAACCAGTAACTTCTTCAGCTTGAAATACTAGCAAAATACTGGCCAAAATCAAAGGAATTTGGATGACATAAAGTAAGAAGCATGCCAGATGCTTGGGGATCCTTGTCAGCAGCACAGCACAGGGAAATGCTACTCAGTGTTTGGGAGACCCAGCATGGGATGAAGTACTTGCCTGAGCTCAGTATCATCAGCCTGATGCAGTAATTGCCACTGATCTGCTCTCAAGGCTGATGGGTCCTCACCCAGAAGTGTGTTTGCTGCAGGGAGGACTCCCTGGGAGAGAGTTCATTTGGACTTGCTAGATACACAGGCACACAAAGTCTGCCTTCTAGTCCGAAAATGATCCAGTGTAAAACAAAATAACCCATCATCCATCCTTGCATGGCTGAAGGTATGGGTGATGGCCTTGTTAAAGCAGATGCAATATTCCAGCATTCAGTTTTGCCACCGTATGAAGTACTTTAAGAATGTTGTCTTTTTTAATTTCTTAAAATGTGGTAGCGTCTTATGCTATAAGTGTACTTGCCAAGGAAAAGCACTCTGTACTTCAAGCTGTGGATGTTCTGTGTGAATAATCAGATTAAAATCTAACAATTTGTATTGCCTTATTCCCTGGCAGAGTAATTATTAATGACTCAACAAGTTTTGCTTTTATAAACTTTAGATTTGGTTGTTTCAGATTTCATGGTTCTAATGTTACGTTTTGTGGTTGCAGTCTGTGCAAGACTGACTTTCTGTTCATGGGTGATGTGAGTTGAAGAGAGATCAATCTTCCAACAGAAGTGTGATTATTTACGTGCCATTCCCCCAAATTTCCCATCCTCTGCCAGTTTTAATCTGAGTGCTTCCTAGAGGAATGTGTGTCTCCAGGGCTGTGGCTGAAGGCCATGTCACCTGTTTGATGTCCCACTGTCGTGTAAGGGGGGACCTGTTTGTATGGGAACCTCCCAGGAAGTGTCCAAGGGTGGTACCGAGTGTCCCTGAGGTCCCCAGGTGCAGCTGTGCTGTGGTGCTGATCGCTCAGGTGAGGTGCACACTGAGGGTGAGCCAGGGCACTCCAGAGGGTGGATGGAGTGTGAGGAGGAGCATTCCCAGCCTCTGGACTGCTGGGTTTCTGAACTGGGTACCTGAGCTGAAATCTGAGCGCTGAAGCGTTCCTCAGGCAGCATCCCCCGGCAGAATTGGTTGTTGAAGCACAAACCTGCTCAGACTTGCTGCAGCACAGCTGCCCTGCAGCCCGGACAGAGGCACTGGGGCTGGGGTTTGCACCTATCAAGTGAGACTGCCCTTATCACATCTCTTATCTCTTGTCTCTCCCACTTTGTTTTGTCCAGCAGGATATGAGCCTTCCTCTGTGCCCGGGCTTTGGGCTCCCCCAGGGGTTGTAACAGAACCCTGAGGGGGGCGTTCTGCAAGGAGAATTGGCTTTGGAGGCTTGTGCATGAAACTTGTCCAATGAGTCTGAGACGCCCAAGCACCATTCATTTTGGAGGTAAATGCCTCATCAGAAGTACTGAAGAGATGGGGAGGAGTTAAGATTTTCAGTGGCAAAATATGGTCAAAAAGTAGTTAAAAGGATAGTTTTGACTGTTTACTTCTGAGGTTTGGAAGTTTTGAACTTAAAGGAACACCAACTTGGACTCTAGAGAAATGGAGGGGCTGGGGGGCTTTGGCTTACATCACTCTGGCAGCTTCACTGCAGATTAATTGGTTTCCTGGTTTAAAATTTTCCTTCTTCTGTTGGTTTAAAACCATCAGAGGTAAAAGTGAAAGCTGGTTTAGACTGCAGGAGGGATGACTCTGGAATGCTAAACAAGCTGGGGGAAACCCTCTGACTTGGGATAGGGAAGTTCAGAGATCTACAATTTAAGTTGGATGTCCCTTTAAGTTATTCCTTGGAATATGACATGACTTATTTGAATCTCAGGTGAAATGTTTAATTTTGGAAATTCAGCTGGAATGTTCTTTATTAAGGTATTTTCTATCATTTGTCTGTAAACTGCTCTGTCAAAGTGGGCTGTATAAAGGGAGGGGACAGAAGAATCCTGTGAAAAGATAAAACCAAAGGGGGAAAAAACCCCCAACCACAAACAAAAACAAATGAAAGAAAATATAACAATGACAGATTGAAATGTTGGTGCTTGCCTTGGGTGGGAGAATCATTTGCATGATGTGTTTCGCTTCCAATTTACTTCATGCTATTGTTATTGAAATTGAACCAGGTTACTGATAAAATTGTTACTGATAAAATTGTAACGATAAAGTACATTTAAAAAGTTAATGAGTTAAGTTTGCTCTAGTAAACAGCAGTAATGTCCTGGCACCCAGCCCACAGAGAACTGAAACTATGGTACAGATTTGCAGTGTCTGGGTTGCACTGAGCATGCTGATCCTGGGTTCCCGTTGCTTTTTGATTTTAATGTCAGCTGTTACTGAGAAATATTTAATACCCAAACCCAGGCTGTCTGGTAGAGAGTTACCCTTTTAATGAAGTAATTTTTAGCATAATCTGAATTTTATGTACTAATGTGTTACCAAGCTGCATGAATTTTTCTGATTATGGTGTTTGACTCTGCTGCAGCCCTTCCCTTTTAGCATTATTATGGATATTAAGAAATTTGGGGTTGAATTATTGGAATGAAAGTCATGGGATCATGATCCAGACCTAACAAAGGCAATGGACCAGAGTAGAGGGTTTAAGTGTGTGGGATGGGGTGTATTGTAGGGGAAAGGAACAGCTTTTAGAATAAGGGTTTGAAACATTGCTTTTTCTGTAGGAAAAAGATGGAGTATTGCATGCTGGGAACAAGTGCTTTCCATAAGGTAGCTAAATTTTAAAAGTACATTTGTTTCATTTTGTTTTAGGCTTTGTTTAAGTATTGTAATCTAGTAATTTTGTCCTTTTTGCAGTTTTCATTTTGATTAGACCTCTGCAAATCTCTCTTCAAAACTTAACAAAAACCCAACCAAAAAACTCAAACCTGGCCCACAACTGCAGTTTGCAATTTCTGAAACATTGCTCAGTGTGTACAGAAAAATATTTAAAGGCTATGAATAATGGTATAAATTCTTCCATGATTTCAGAATTGCAGGTATTAACACTGTTACATTTGAAGATGTGAATGTGTTGGGTGACTACAGAGAAATGACCAAAAGTAAAAACAATTTGTTAAATGTAGTCTCCATTGACACCTCTTTAGAAACAAAAAAGCCCCAAGCCTCAAAACACCAACCCCAAGAAGCCCCGCTTCTCAGGAATGCTGTCAGCAGAAACTCCAAGTAAATAGTCTCATTTTTTGCCCTTTGTTCCTGTGAATAGCAAGACATAACACACTTGGAGGAAGTCTGGGTAGATGAGTCAGGACTTATTTCATTAACTGCAGTTAAATGTTTTGGCCAGGTTTCCCCAGGAAACAAAGCTTACACAATTTTTCAGATTATGGCTTGTCTCCTAATCCCCCCTCCCTCCTCCCAGCCAAGAAAAGAGGGAGCCATTTTCACCCAAATTGGGTGGAGATGGTGGTCTGGAAAGAAAAATGAGCACCTTTAAGTTGGATTAAATGTATCTCTCCAGGAAGAGAGGAGCCAGGTTTGAAGGTCCCCAAGTTCCCTTCCCAGTGTCCACAGCCTGTTCCTTCAGCGGGAGCAGCAATGCCAAGGGGCTGCCAAAGGCTCTGGGGGAGGAGGAGCTGCAGGGAGGGGACAGAAATGCCGTTGCTCAGGCCGGGGCTCCCGGGGGCTCCCGGGGTCACTGCCCGGTGCTGCTGAGGCGGCCCCTGGAGCTGGCCCGGCCTGGCCGTACCCAGCTCGGAGCGAGCCCAGGCTCAGGAGGGAAGAGGCGGAGCAGGGCATTGCCTTGCCTGAGTGTGTGAAGTGTTGAGCGCCAAATGAGGCGTTGTGCCTGACTGAGTGTGTGTATAGTGCATTATTCCATGGATACGATATTATTGCAGGTACAGCAGCAGCTCATGATGCCCCGTAAAGCTTTTCTTTCCCAGAAAGAAAAGCAGGCTCGTGCCAGGGAAAGGGATATGTTAAAAAAGAGGAGGAGGCGACAAGACTATCTCAAAAGAAGCGTGGAGCCGCAGAAAAATACAGAAACAATAAAATGGCACAGGGATGATGAGAAGAGGAGAGAAAATGAGCAAGTTAAGGACAAAGATATCAAGAAGCGGTGGAGACAGGATGAGAGAGAACGACGAAAGAATGTGGACGCTATGAATTGGCACAGGGAAGAGGAGAAGAGGGAAAATGAGCGAGGTAAGGACCAAGAAGGCCAAGAACCAGCAAAGAAAGGAGGAGAGGGGGAAAGAGCACGGAAAGGATGGACCTTGTGAAGCAGCAGAGGATGATGAGGGGGAGAGGGGAAAACAGAGGAAGAGCAGTTGTGTTTTATAAGCATGCACAGAAATAACAGCAAATAATATCTTTTAGTTTAAAATTGATAGAAAATCTGTGTTAATGAACAAGAGTTCTTACACTGCTGATTATTTTAATAAGACAAGATTGAGCTGCGTGTGTCTGTGAACTCACAGTCGCGATGGCACAGAACAGGCTGGGTTTGCACCTTGCTTATACAATTGTCTGGTTTGCACACTTGTTCGTACCTAATGCTTTGTTCAGCACTGTAGTCAGTAATTCTGGTTGTCAGATCACCAAAAAGCTCAGCTTTTCTCAGTCTTTGTAATAGGAATAAATGAGAGCATTAGGAAAGGAAGGGTCAACCTCATGTGCTCATAAGAGAAGGTAAAACTGATGCTTTATTTCATTCTTTTTAATAATGTTCCTAAGAGGGTTGTAATCGCATCCGCAGTTTTATTCTGAGGTCAGTTATTTTAGAGAAGTTGAATGGAAGTGTAAATTTCATGGAACGCTTTTAAGAAACATTCAGCTCAAGAGAGAAAAAGAAGAAATGAGAAGACATTAAGAAGAAATTCTTCCCTGTGAGGCCCTGACAGAGGTATCCCAGAGCAGCTGTGGTTGCCCCAACCCTGGAAGTGTCCAGGGCCAGGTTGGACAGGGCTTGGAGCACCCTGGGATAGTGGAAGGTGTCCCTGCCCATGGCAGGGGTGGCACTGGATGGGCTTTAATGTCCCTTCCCACCCAGGCCATCCCATGATGATCCTATGAAGAAAATACCATAGTGCAGAAGGGGTAGGTGGAGTGGCCTCTGCGAAGAGCCCTGGGGTCCCTGGCCAACTCGTACAGGTCTGGGGTGCCTGAATGAGATAAAATGCACTGGGGGCTAGGGCGGTTTGTTTATAGCTTTTGAGGATTCCGTAATTGGTTTTCATTTGCCATTTCCCAGTGATGCTGTCCCCAGACCTTGCTGAGTGCAGACTCTTGCTCAGTGCAGTGCTCAGGGTCCCCCATGTTCTGTGCCTGCTGGTCGTGGGAGGCTTCCCTGGCAGTGGGCAGGACATGGTGGTGTTTCCAGTTAGGCATCAAGAGAATAAAACCTAGAGTAGGTTTGCTGGAAAACTAGATTGGTGCTGTCGTGGTTCTTTTGCACAGCAGGATCTTCCTCCAGATTATTTCTTTAGGTCTTTATTTCTGGTTGAAAACCACTGTTTTACTCTGCAGCCTGTGACAGTAGAAATCCTTTGTGCTCGGTTGTACTGTAGCAAAGATGAGACATGAACCAAGCACAGGGAGCACCCTGAATAATGTCCAGACGTGAAAATGACACAATGGGGCACATTTGGAATATTGGCTGAAGATTTCAGTTGAGAGAAGAAGGCTGTGTTGGTGTGAAGCTGGTGCACCTTTCTCAGAGTCACAACAGCCTTGTTCCCGGGGGTGCTTTGAAGCTGCACGTGGGAAGATCCCCCATTTCCTGGGTCAGAGCAGGAACAGCCCAACACCTTTTACCTGGCGCATCAAAGGGGGGTCCTGAGCAGGGCCAGAGTACAAAGACCGGTTGGAGAATTAAGATTTCAGTTACACTAAAATTGAAACAGCTTTTGCAGTGTAGAGACAGGTGCAAGCTTTCTGGCCTTTATCCCCTCTGATGATTTGACTGCTGTGGCGCTTTGGTGTTTCTCCCTCTGTCTCTGAGGGCACACCTCTGGGGTCAGAGTGCAGTGCAGGGGGTGAGATCAGAGGGAGGCTCTTTGCACTGGCACAAGAATGTAGTGAAGAAAACATTCGCTGTTGCAAATGTGAAATGAAAACTTTGATTGTGGCTCTTCTAAGTTAGTTATCTTTTGCTCTTTCATAGCTTGTCTTTTCTGCTTACATTTGGCTACTGAATTGTTCTAGGAGTCAATACCTGGCTGTGGACAAGACCTTTATGCTGGGAACTGCACAAACAGAGCAAAGGAAGGTTCCGGATATTGCTCGCAGTCACTGTGCTTCCTTTGCCATTCCTTTGTGACTGCAGCAGTCAGACAGTTTGTGTACACACACACTGGAGATGAGGGAGGTCTTCAGGATCTGCCTTCTGAGGCACCTGAAGATCCTACCTGGATGTTTCTAGTCAGGGTGTTGTTTTGGTTGGTTTTAAGCAGTCATTTATTCATTCGGCCCAGCACCTCAGTGTGGATTGATGTGGTCAGAGATGTTCCAGGTGTCTTCCCTTAAATATCAGCTTTTGGTCAGATAAAGGATGCCTCCTTTCCAGACCAGCAATAATGCCTAGATGATGATTTGAGAGGCTGCTTAATCCCAACTGCTTTATCGAAGGAGGTGCCAGCAGAGTGATGTTTACCTTACAACTGGAGTTACTTGCTGTAAATAGAAATGGATGGAGATGCTAAAAGCTTTTGTTGTGGTCACAGACTGTAATAATATCAGGCTCTCCACTCACTACGATTAAATAGTCAGACATTTCCTAAATAAAATTACCTGTATTTGCTTAAGGATGAGGGGTTTTGTTACAATTAGGTGACTTGGATTCAGCTGTCCAGTAGAACTTGCAAAGTAAGGTTGATATTAAAAGCTGACATTTAAAAGTTGAGGTTTCAGGTGTGAAGCTCTAACTCTGTCCTCTGTTATAATGGGTGGTGATAGGAACATCCAGGGAATTTCTCATCTTTAAAATTTGACTGAGGCAGGCAAAGGGCAGAGGCAAGAAGACGCTGCAGATAGACCAGAGATGTTGTTTTCAGGCAGTTGTAAATAATTGGCTTTCTCTGAGTTTCTATATATCATGGTACCTGTGGCATGTTCAGCTGTATTAGACACAGGAATTAAGAGAAAGCATTTGATTCCTTTGGTGAAGAAGTTCATGGGCGTTTTGAAATCAGCTGTTTGATATCAAGCAGTATTTTGAGACTTGTGGCTGACTCAGGTGTACAAGCGATCAGTGCCTAAAGACAAGCTCTGCACTGACTCTGGCTGTGTCATGAGACCAAAAATGCTTTTCTTTGCAAGCACAGGGGTTCCTTCTTGAAGTGGGGACTTGGGTTTCGAAGAAAGCAGCCCGGCTTGCCAGGAGCTTTAACATGCAGTGTATCCATGCACTGCTCTTTCTGCAGTTCCTATTAATCACCTGGAATAACATTTCTGATGATCTCCTTGGATTTGAAATTCACTTGAAAATATTAATTCAAATCCTGAACATACTTGACTGAGCTGCTTCACTGAATTTTTTCTGAAAAATGGGATCATGCAGCGACTGGAGGTGTTTCTGAAGCAGTGAAATTACTCTCCATTTCTTTAAAAGGGACCTGGCTTGCTTTAGGTTGTATTAGACATGGTTTTTGCAGTAGCGATGAGGATGGATAGAGTGTAGTGTGTTCATGAGCTGGATTCCCTTCAGCTGGGCAGCCCCAGCCAGGCCCAGTGGAACTGTGGTCACTGATGGGAGGGAGGCTGACAGTTCCCAGGGACACTGAGAGGTTTAAGCCATCTCTCTTACTTTTCCCAGTGGTTTCTCTCTCTGGAGGGATCTGACCAAGCTTTCAGGTCCCCTCTTCCTAGGAGAATGTTTGCTAAACAGCTTCAGCCAGTTGAAGCTCTGAGTACAGTAAAGGAAGGAAACAGCATTCATTTCTTACCCTACCTTCAGCAGAATACGAGAAGCATCTTTATCACTGAAGAGACACTGAAATCTCTTACAAGATGGACACAAACCTTGAAGCTCAGCTTGCCAGTTTTCAAATCAGTTAGGATACATTGCACAGGAGAGAATTGAGTTCTGAAGTACTTCACTGTAGGGGTTTGTAAAGACAGACACTCTAAAGAAATAAAAGTTATTTCCAGAGGCAGCCCATTGCTCCTGCAGTAGTTGTTCCAGCAGTTTGTTGCCTTTTTAGAAGTGCCCTCTGCAGCCTTATGGGCAGCCTCAGCAAGGAACAAGCCAGAGAGTGTGGCAGTGTGTTAGGGAATGGTACAGCTCTCATACCTGTTCTGTGGGGAAATGAGGCAGACAATTACTGATAATTAAAAGTGCAGCACTATCAGACAAAACACATTTGACTGAAACCTTTTCTCTTACTCTTCTTTTTCAATAGAAACTATGTTCCAACTTCCTGTCAACAACCTTGGCAGTTTAAGAAAGGCCCGGAAAACTGTGAAAAAAATACTTAGTGACATTGGTTTGGAGTACTGTAAAGAACATATAGAAGTAAGTATGGCACCTCCAAGGGTTAGAGCTAAAATGCGGCAGAGTTAGGGGGACAGTGAGGTATTTGTGTATGCCATGATTTATTTTTAGACCTGCTTAGGTTCCACACAAAGTAGGAGTTAATTAGAAACTTGAGATACAATGTACCTGTAATCACTTCTAGAAACCTTAGTGGCTACTGAACATCCAGGAATGCTGCAAGAAGCAGGCGTGGTGTGGGATGTTGGGGCAGAAATGGGTCTGAGTTTTTCAGGAAGTGTTTGTACTGCAGCAGGTTGAAGTTACAGAATCACCTCTGTGCCTGGGTCAGTTCCTACAAGGGAAGGGTGTTTGTGCTGCTCTTCTGGACGAACTCCATCGCTGTGGCTTTGCCTGTTCTTTCAGTGTCTCTTTAAAGAGCATGCAAGTGAGATGTGTAAGAAAGAAATGGCAGTCCTTCCTGCTTGCAGAATTCGTGGAGCAAGTCTCATGTTTGAGGGGAGAATTCTGAACTGGGACAGTGTTACTTGCAGTATTCATTTCAGTGCAAATGTTATTTTTGAGTCCTTATGTGCTGCTGACTTCATGCCAAGGGTGAAATGCCAAAGAAATGGTTCATAAGATAATTTTTTTAATAAGAATTGGGTGTCTTGGACATCACACATGTCCAACTTTAAAAGCTTCCGGTGTGCAATTAATTAAAAGCCAAACAAAACAAATACCACACCACCAACCCCCAAAAAAGCAGCCAAAAACCCTCAAACCCACACATCAGTTTGGGAACATTTTTCTCCAGGATTGCTTTTGGAATGAGATGAGTTTGTAAGTACAGTGTTGGGTTGGTCAGGAGGATGAGTGGTGAGGATGTTCTGCAGGTGTTTTGTGATATGGAGAATATTGAGAGCTCTCCCAGGAGGTGCCCCCCAAACTCCCCCACTGCCTTGAGTGATGGTCTCTGCCTTGGCCAGCAGCACCTGGGAGGATGCAGGGGTGCTCAGGGATTGCTTAAGGGAGCACTTGGGCCTTGGTTCTGACTCTCTGTCCTCTCTTCCCATCTTCCCTTCTCCAGGATTTTAAGCAGTTTGAACCTAATGACTTTTATTTGAAAAACACTACATGGGAGGATGTGGGACTGTGGGACCCATCGCTTACAAAAAACCAGGTTGGTAAGAGTTTCAGTTGACGCTGAGGCTGGAGATGGATTGTGCTGAAGGGCATTTCACAGACATGCCAAGAGCTTTTCCTGCGGTTTTCCTCATGGGTTTTCATGTGTTGGCAGCTCAAGGGATGGCAAAAAGCTACGTGCTTTTTCCTTTGTTTTGTGAAGTTGTTCCTGGTCTGTATCTCAGGATCCTGGGTGGCCACTACTGCAGAGCTGGTGGGTCCTTGCTCAAGTCTGCACATTAGGAGCCCATTCCCACCTGTTCCCAAGCCTAGCACAATTCCACCGGCCCTCTGGCCAAAGGATCCCAACAACTTTATACAGCTGGCAATGAGTCTTCTACATTTCCTGAGAAATGTTTTGTTCCTGGTTTCCATCCCTTCCGAAGCTGTTTCACTGGACACAGCTCTGCTGCTCAGTGCAGGGTCGCTGTCAGTGCAGCCCTGGGTCCCACAGGCTATGTCTCACATCTGCTTTGGGCATTCCTAGTTCTGCACAGCAGCTCAGTGACACTGGAAGTTCTGCTGTTGAGATGTTTCTGAGCCACTAATAAAGGAATTTTGAGTTGAGCCACCAGTGGAGGGAGGAAATGATGCTGTTGGTTGAAGCAAGTGGTGTGAGCGGGGGCTGCAGGACAGAGTCACCCCAGCAGTGGCAGGTCAGAAACCTCTCTACAAAGGAATCCCTCTGTGAGCACCTCAGAGCTCAGGTATTGCTCTCAGAGGAAACTGGGACCTGTCCTGTGATGGATTCCTGTTGTTAATCTGAAAATGACCCTGTAGTACTGTCTTGCATAGAATACACTGATGTCCCTTTTTCCGGGTAACCCAGAATAAAAACTGGAATGTAAAAGGAGACAGCTCTTGGTTGGTTGGTTTCTTGAGGCTGGTCTCCAGCCCACCGCGTGTGTGAGGCTTCAGCAGGTGGCCAGAGCAGATATTCCAGCTTCCTTCTGCAAAGGGAGAGTGCAGCTCTCCAGCTCCCTCACCTGTGACCTGTGTGTAGCTCGGTGCACAGGACTTGTTCTGACACTTAGGAGGAATCTCTGTAACTCTGAATTCCATGCGTTACCCCACCTGAAGTGCCAGGTTGCTTGTGGCTGTCCCTAAGGCCAGTGGAACTTCAGACTGTGCTGTAGCAGTTGACAAGAGCTGCTTTGGCACCGCGTTAAGTGGGACAGAAGCTGCAGGCAAACTGCAAGGGTGGAATTCTCAAATTCCTTTTTGTTCCTCATTCAAGATTGATTTCAAAATCAGATTTATGCTTTGATCACAAGGAATAGGCTTGGTGGCTTTAAGGGCTTGTGTAGCCTGTGTCTTTGGTAAGCTTAAATCCTTTTGTTCACCGAAAATAAGTTTGGAATTCCATCTTTGCTGTTAAAGTGTGTAATGGATAAAGACACTGAAATGGCTCAAGTTGCAGATCCATCTTACATCTATGAAGTTTGGCAGATTTAGGTGGGCAGTATCTCATCTGGATACAGTCTCATTTCCTTAAACAATCCTGCTTGGCTTTCCCCCAGAAAGGAGCTTACAGGGACCTTTTCTTGCGGCTCAGCTGCAGGGAGGAGGTTTTTTTGTGATTGATGGGGAAAGACACTTCTGACTCAGCCTCACCTGCCGAGGTCATGGCTAAACCCTTGAGGGACCCCTTGGCACTCACCACATCATGTATATGTTCATGTGATCAGCTTTTAGGGCCTGATCTGCAGGCCAGAACTGGGAGAGAAGAAGTGAATTGAAGGTTTGAGGCAGTTGCAGGGGGTCTCATGAGTATCATTTAGAGAGGCAGTGTGGAGAATATCATGGGTGTTTCTTTTCTGAGAAGCGCTGTTGAATATTTAGTCTGTGCTCTGTTCTCTGTTCAAGGACTATCGGACAAAGCCCTTTTGCTGCAGTGCATGTCCCTTCTCCTCGAAGTTCTTTTCAGCCTACAAAAGCCACTTCCGGAATGTTCACAGCGAAGACTTTGAGAACAGGATCCTGCTCAACTGCCCCTACTGTACCTTCAACGCAGACAAAAAGACTTTGGAAACGCACATTAAAATATTCCATGCTCCCAATGCCAATACACCGAGTGGAGGCATCAGCACTTTCAAAGATAAAAACAAACACGAGAGCCTTAAACCCAAGCAGGCTGACAGTGTGGAACAAGCTGTTTATTACTGTAAGAAGTGCACTTACCGCGACCCGCTCTACGAAATCGTTCGAAAGCACATTTACAGGGAACATTTTCAGCACGTTGCTGCTCCTTATGTAGCCAAGGGAGGCGAAAAGTCCCTCAATGGTGCGGTTCCGTTGAGCTCCGGTGCCCGAGAGGAGGGGGGTATCCACTGCAAACGATGCCTTTTCATGCCGAAATCCTACGAAGCTTTAGTCCAGCACGTGATCGAAGACCACGAACGGATCGGATACCAGGTCACTGCGATGATAGGTCACACTAACGTGGTGGTTCCGAGATCTAAACCTCTGATGCTAATAGCTCCCAAACCCCAGGATAAAAAGCCTATGGGACTCCCTCAGAGGATGGGTGCCCTCTCCGCTGGCAGTGTCCGCTCGCTCTCGTCACAGCAGATGATGAACAGACTCACTATACCAAAGCCCACGTTAAATTCCGCAGGAGTCAATATGATGTCAAATGTTCACCTACAGCAGAACAATTACGGGGTCAAATCGGTACCCCCCAGTTACGTTGGTCAGCCAGGGGGGAGGCTCAGCCTCAGTGGCAATGCACCTGTTTCTCTTTCCCAACAATCGCAAAGCATGAAGCAGTTTTCAGCGAGTGGCAATGGAAGGCCTTACACTCTGGGAGGGGAGCAGAGGTCCCAGGCCTCAGCCAGGTACTCGCTGCAGTCTGCCAACTCCTCCTCGCTGTCGTCGGCGCAGCTCAAGCAGGCGTCGCTGTCGCAGTCCCAGGCAGCGTCCAGAGCTCTGGGTCAGTCTGGCTCCAAATCCCCCGTGGCCGCTACAGGTCCTTCTGCTGTCAACACCTCGTCCACACAGAAGTGGAAAATCTGTACAATCTGCAACGAGCTGTTCCCCGAAAACGTGTACAGTGTCCACTTTGAGAAGGAGCACAAGGCCGAGAAGGTGCCTGCAGTGGCCAACTACATCATGAAAATCCACAACTTCACGAGCAAATGTCTCTACTGTAACCGCTACCTGCCCACGGACACGCTGCTCAATCACATGCTGATCCACGGGCTGTCCTGCCCCTACTGCCGCTCCACCTTCAACGACGTGGAGAAGATGGCTGCCCACATGCGCATGGTGCACGTGGACGAGGAGATGGGACCCAAAACTGACTCCACCCTGACCTTTGATTTGACATTGCAGCAGGGCAGCCACACCAACATACACCTCCTTGTCACCACCTACAACCTGCGGGATGCTCCTGCCGAATCCGTAGCTTACCACGCTCAGAACACCCCCCTGGTTCCGCCAAAACCGCAGCCCAAAATCCAGGAGAAATCTGATGTACCGGTCAAAAGTTCTCCACAAGCAGCAGTGCCCTACAAAAAAGATGTGGGGAAAACTCTGTGTCCTCTGTGCTTTTCAATCCTAAAAGGCCCCATCTCTGATGCCCTGGCACATCACCTCCGGGAGAGGCACCAGGTGATTCAGACGGTTCACCCCGTGGAGAAGAAGCTGACCTACAAGTGCATCCACTGCCTGGGCGTGTACACGAGCAACATGACGGCCTCCACAATAACGCTGCACCTGGTGCACTGCAGGGGCGTGGGCAAGACCCAGAACGGGCAGGACAAAGGGACATCGTCCCGGCTGGGCCAGTCCCCGGCGGCAGCGCCCGTGAAACGCGCCTACGAGCACATGGAGTTCCCCCTGATGAAGAAGAGGAAGATGGACGACGATGACTCCCCCTCTGCCTTTGAGGAGAAGCCTGAAGAACCCGTAGTTCTAGCACTGGACCCCAAGGGTCACGAAGATGATTCATATGAAGCCAGGAAAACATTTCTTACAAAATATTTCAATAAGCAGCCCTATCCCACTCGGAGAGAGATTGAAAAGCTGGCGGCCAGTTTGTGGCTCTGGAAATCTGATATCGCATCTCACTTTAGCAACAAAAGGAAGAAATGTGTTCGGGATTGTGAAAAATACAAGCCCGGCGTGCTGCTGGGCTTCAACATGAAAGAGCTGAACAAAGTCAAACACGAGATGGATTTTGATGCTGAATGGCTGTTTGAAAACCATGACGAGAAGAATTCCAGAATCAATGTCAGTAAGACTGTTGATAAAAAAATCAACTTAGAAAAAGACGACAGTTCCTCAGACAGCTATGAAAACCTGGAAGAGGAATACAACGAGAGCCGAAGTCCCTTCGGCCAGCGCGTCTCTGACATGGGTGGGAAACCCTCGTCCGACTGCACGGTGCAGAACCCAGAGGACAGCATAGCCAAGGAAATCATGGAGGACAACACGTTACAGTGTCCAGAGAAGGCTGATCAAAAACAAGAGGAAAGCTCTAAATACGAAGAGATGATTTCTGCTGAAGAGCCAACGAAACTGGTAGGTGATGTTTCAGATAGTGAAGGGGATCAGGATGACCAGGATGATGCAGTGGAATGGAAAGATGGAGCTTCCCAGTCTGAAAGCGGGCCTGGTTCCCAGCAGGTTTCGGATTTTGAAGATAATGCATTGGAGGTAAAACCAGAAGTGTGGACAGATGAATCTTCCCAAAGCGAAGATGCTGGGAGCAGTAAACCCACTGTGGAGGCCAAGGGGGGTGGATCTGAAAGTGATGAAGAACAGTCAAAGTGGAAGAATCGTTCCTATGGAAAAGTAGAAGGGTTTTGGTCCAAGGACCAGTCACAATGGAAAAACGCCTCCGAGCTGGAGGAGAGCCTGGCCAGCGAGCAGATGGAGTGGCAGAGCAGCACAATGGACAGCGAGGACGGCGAGGGCTTCGGGGCCGTGGGGGCCGAGCCCATGCACGGCAGCCTGCCCGGGGTGGAGCTCAGCAGCCAGCAGGCGTGAGCGGCTCTGCCCGCGGGCGGCACTGCCGGGGCGCTGCTCCGCTCCCCGCTGCTCCTGGCCCGGGGGCACGGCCTGGCCCGGGGGCCGCTGCTGCCCGGGGTCATGTACGGATCTGCTGGCCCAGGGGCTGGGGAGTTCCTGCTGGGATGAGCACAGTAACTTAATGTGAAAATGGATACGCTGGTGGCTCCAGAATGCACACAGAGAAAAGCAGAGGATTATTTTATCTGCATTTTCAACCCTCCTTTCACCTTGTCCATGTTGAGTTGTGTCTTTCCAAGAGGCCCCTCTCCGGTAGCGCCGTGCCAGCGACCCGGTGCCCTGTATAGCAGACTCTGGGGAAATGGAGTTTTCATGTATCATTCTGAATAGTTGAAATGTATATTTGTACAGTCTTTTAGACCTATTCAAGTGAAGCTTATGGAACTGTTCTTGTGTACCCATCATAGATCTGTTTCTCTTTTTTAGTGTTGCCCTGCTGTGTAATAAATGCTGTACCTAGTTTCCCTAGCAAAGCTTGAGACTGCTCTAGTATCAATTTTGACAAACTTAGTTTTTGCACATAACCTTGTACAATCTCCAGCCAGAGGCCAGCAACATAAAAATATATCTGGGCTCTGTTGTATTATAGAATTTTCTTGTTCTGAATATCCTTGACATGACAACTGATGACAAACATATTTCAGAGCCATTTTCTGAAATCTTTTAAGCTAAAAAAGAAAAATCACATGCAAGAAACAAGTTTGCAGCTACTAATTTTGACACCTTTTAGATCTGTATAAAAGTGTATTGTGTTGAAGCAGCACACTGAGACAAAGTGCTGGGTTTGGATATTTAGTTTTATCTTTAGTTAACACCACCAAGGTGTTGTATTCATTTATACCATCTAATATATACACACTGTTGTAGTATGTATAATTTTGTGATCTTTATTTCCCTTTGTATTCTTCATTTAAGCATCTAAATAAATTGCTGTATTGTGCTTAATGTAAATATTTGCTTTATTACATGCAAGTGCTACATTCCTGGTTGGTAAATCCCACCTCAATATACTCATTCCTTCTTTTTTGCCTTTGTTTTTCCAAGTGCACCCGAGCCCTGCTGAGGCCTCTCTGTTTAGTACTTACTGAATACTTACCTCCTTCAAGGTTATTGAAAATCTACAGAATAACTTGGGCTGAAATGTGTTGCTCCTGTTCAGTGCTGTGAAAGAGAGTTATAGATAGCACCGTACTGGTTGGCCTGTTCTGCATCCTGGGGAAACAGGGTCTGTGAATTCCTCGATGAACGGAGACTTGCTTTTGGCTGGAAAACCCTTCTGTGGGTCTGGAGCAGTGGGCCTGAGGGCCAAGAGGGCAGTGCTTTGGAGTGGTGACCATTCCCGCAGGGAGGAGCACGGGCCTGGGCTGGCCTGGAAGGTAAAGTTATTGGAACACCAGAAAAGCTGAAACTGAGTTTGTTAAAACTGATTGGTTTGGGCAAGCCGGGCCTGCAGTGTGGCCCCTGTGCAGGCCAGCTGAGCCAGCCCCCTGAGCAGGGGACTCGCCGAGGGGACTCCGATGTGATGAGAATAAAAGTGTTCTTCAGGACGGTGGGGAGTTGGATTTAAGCACAGCTCATAAATCCAAGTGCCTGCTGTTTGATACTGTAGCAGAACTAAACGGACCTGTGGAACTTCGCTGATGCTCTGAAGGAGGAGGTAATTCTGGGTGTTCCAGCATTTTACACAGCACAGCCAGTTCCCAGCAGTCTTGTGCAGACATTTGAGCCTTGAGGGCTGGGGTGGGTGCAGCTGTACCTGCCCTGGAGCCAGAGCTGGGGCTCTGTGCCCACGTGCTGCTGATCTGGAGTGAGCAGTTCTGGGCTTTGTTGAACTGATTCTGGGTGTGATGACTGAAACCAGGTACCTGCAGGGGGAGATGATTTAGATTTGTCTCGTTCTTTCCCCACCTTTGTTGTGCTTTTTTACCTCAGAGGAGTGGAGGTCGGACTGGCTGGCTCCCAGCTCTGGACTCCAGTACAAGGTGTGTTTGAAGAGCAATACTGGAAAGACACCTTGGCATTTACATCAGCAAAAGAGCTCCTTGTGTTTCTCTGCTTTCAAAGAAAAGCTGAGCCTTAACTCATTTTGTGAGCAGGTTTTCCAAATTACTTATCAAGAATAACTTCCCAGTCCATCAGGTGAGAGTTTGTTAGCTCCCACTCAGAGCTGTTGGTGGGTTGGCAATCTGTGTCCCAACACCACCAGGCAGGGATTTCTGGAAATTTGGATTTTCCAAGAAAACCTGGTCGTGTTCCTTGCTCCTGCTGTGCCACAGGAAGCTGCTGGCTGAAAATTCAAACATTTAAGAAGTTACCTTGTGTCCTTCTTGGCTAAGGGATGTTACAAATATCTTTTAAAAAAACTTTAAACCAGAGTACAGCACCTTTATCTGTTTAGCAATGACATAAACAATTTGGTACCCTTTTATCAACAGGCATCACATTTGTCTCAGTACCTGGCAAGGTAAATTTAATATTAGCAAGCTCTGTAGTTAAAAATCCAATTTCAGTATTCTGAACTCCTGGGTGTAGTCAGTGAATAGTAAGACTGAAATCTGAACTCTAGGAGTGTTTCATTTGCCAGAAAATTCCAGGAAATGCCATTTTATACAGTGATTAAATTAAAGGTCTTGCACACAACCATTCTCTTACCAGAATATCAAGAAGGATGGAGGGTGGTTATTTTAAGTCTTGGCATAAACTTTCTAGTATTTCAAACCAGTTACTCCTCAAATCTGGCTTTGAGGCTGGGCACGGATTCCTCTCCAGATTTGAGGCTAACCACACTTTTGAGGAAGTCAGAAAGGGGAAGAAAATAGCCCAGTAAAACTGGAAGAACCTTAACCCAATGTGTGTAATTTAGGATATCATACCATTAACTTCGTGGGCTGGGAGTTACCCGCGTTTCACAGCCGCTCTGCAGGTCTGGAGCGGATCCCCGGCCCCTCCCGGTGTGCTCGCAGAGGAGCCGCTGGAGCTGGCACTCACCCTGCGCTGGGTCCCGGGGCTTCGGGAGCACCGCGGCACAAGGACCAGGAGGACTCTGCTCTATGTCAGCCGCTGTGCCTGGATTGAAGGGAAGTGCATTTTCTGTCTGAACTGTGCTCTGGGGTGCAGCAGTGCAGGTTAAGGGCGCAGACAGCGTTCCCAGCCCCACAGCCGCTGAGCTGTGCCGTGTTACCTGTGGGGACACCTGTGGGGACACCCGTGGGGTGTTGAGGCAGCGCCAGCCCGTTGCACAGCTGGGGTTGGTGCTGCAGCTGTCAGGTGTCAGGCAGAGCTGGGATGTTGAAGCCCTGTTCACGCACAGGCTGCACTGAGGTGCTGTGGTCCAACACGGGCACTTTCCTGGCTTTTCCTCCTGCTTCCAGGGTGCTCCTTCCTTCCCCTGCCCTCTGCCCCGAGGCACAGCCCCTGAGCAGGGATTTCCCGGCAGGGACGCACAGGCAGCTTTGTGAACTCCAGTTCTCTGCCCGTGTATCACACCCCAAAGCCACCCTTCCCTCTCAGCACCTTCCTGTGGGGCTGCGGCCGAATCCTTTCCCCTCTCTGGGATTGCTGCTCAATCAAAACGTTTCTGCAGCCTGATGTCAGAGAGGCACAGTGAAGGTTCATTCACGAGCTCTGACTCTCACCAAAATCAGCTCCGGTGCCATTTGCTGCTGCTGTCCCCCGGTCCTGCAGTGACAGCTCTGTAACAGCAACTCACCAGTCAATACTTGACCCTTTGACTTGTATTTTCATGACAAACCTGAATATTCACTCAGTATGTTTATAGGAAAATTCTGTCATTCTTGCCACTAAGAAATTAGCAGGTTTCAAATAGTAGTACAGTTACAGGGAAGTTTCCCGTTGTATAGAACACACATTTCATACACAGCTATGGTATGAAAACAATTTCCATTTTTGTCAGAACCAGAAGATTTCAGGAATATGTCGTGTACATTGTCTCTCCAGTTTTGTTAATAAAGAAGCTGATTTGGATAAACAGGTTGCTATAACTAGGAGTATTCTGTTCCTTTCATAACTGATTTGCCTCTCTGTAACCCCAGCCCATTTGTGATGATCCATTACAACAACCTGCATTGCAGGGGCAGAGACAGCCACTCGCTCTGTCTCTATTGCTTTATATTTTAATTTGACTTTATCTTTCATCATCAGTCCCACTAATAAATATGAAAAGGTTGTGTTCATTTATTTCTGCATCAGAAGAGCTTTGGTCTCCATGGTTACAGCCATGCAGCTTTACTTTCACCATAAGCTTGGCTTTTTTTTTCCCTTTATAGACTTTGCAGTGGGTTCTCCATCTTGAGCTTTTTCAGAGGCATTTTTAAAACAAGCATTTTTTTCCATTTGTCCATATTGTGCTTGATGCAAAGCCAATCATCTAAAAGGTACATCCCCTCCTCTGTTCCTTACTCAGAGAACTAAGGGGGTTTAGTTTTCCTAGGCCTATTTTGAAGTAAAAACAGGTACAGGTGTTTAGCTACAGGTGTGGGGATGGGCTGTGCTGCTGGTGGTCCCGGCTAAATCACACCTACATTGCAAAATGGCACATCCGAAGGTCCAGAACAGCTGCACAGAAAGTTTATTTATATCATTCAGGTTATATCACACAACAGCTTGTAAAACACTGCTCCCAGTGCAGTGTGCTGGAAGCTTGAGCCACATGTCGTTTATGGCATTTTAAAATTCTGCCATTGACTTCATATTCTCTTGCAAAATCTGAGCGTTTGTGAAGCTGGCAGTGCTGGCACAGGACTGGCAGGTTTGACAGGCCGCACTAGAGCACTCTTCAACCCCCTGATCATTTCAAATATAAAACATGAAGGTAACCAAAGTGAGCTTTTGGACATTGTCTTCACTGATTTGGGAAGTTCATCAACCAAGTGCAAACTCCTGGGATCAAATCTTTGGATAAGTGTTCCCTCTCCACAAAGCTACAACAGGGTCAGAAATCTGTGCTTTCCCTGAGAGCTGCCAGCCAAAGACCTGAGATGTAACAGTCATAATGTCCTAAAGTATGAACCATTAAGAATAAACCCTGGCACCTTTCCTAGAAACCTCTTGGTTATCAAAAATTACTTACTTTGATTTTGGGTACTTACACAGTTCCCAGGAAGAAAGTCTTCAGCTGAGGAGGGCTCTGGCAGGTCGGGGGGTGAGGTGCTGGCAGCGGATGTCTGAAACAGAAACAGGGCAGAAATTCAGCTTCTTGCTCAGGAACAGGAAATAATACTTGAGGGAATTGTCTGGTAAAAGAGACAAGGGGGTGGAATCGTCATCTCAGAACTGAAGTTGCTCTCCAGTAATGATAACTGACTTTGTAAGCAATGCTGAAGATGTGAAGTTGTTTACTCTCACACCTGATTCTACAGATTTAGCAATCATCTTAGCTGGGTTAATACTGAACAGATAAAAATAGAGTAGAACACGGGGGAAATTAGTTTTAAAGCGCAGAGAAATGCAAATGAATTAGTACCACTTGAAAATACTGACTACAGAAGAAATACAGAGAGGAATTTGAGTTTGCTTCTGGGGTTTTTAAGGATTCAAATTGATTAATCCCGAATTGAGGAGATAAAATCATTTTTTCTGTAGTGCAGCAATCCAAACCTCTAGCTAAAATCCCAGTCTCAATGGAAAAGAAGGAGCCTGTCTTTCCCATGAGGCTGATGCTCTTCAAGCTCTAAACTTCACCTGTTTCCAGAGGCCAGTTTGCTATTTAGATTAAACCCTCCCATGTATTTGTGTGCATTTCTCCTCCGTGTGTTTCATCACCTCCTTCCCATGGGCACAATGCTACAATTTATAATGTAACACAGACTCAAGTATTTTTCTTCTCAGACTCACAGCCTCCTAAAACCAACATCCACAAGCACTGGGTAAGACAACACCAAGAACTGATCATGGAAGTGCTGCTAGTGACAACCTGCACGTCTGTGAAACAGAAAGGACAAAAAGCCTGAAGCAAAGAAGCTGTGAGAACATCCAGCTGTAATAATTCATGGTGGAATATGAACACTGTCATTGTCTTCCCCAAAATAAAAGTAGAAAGAAGGAAAAGTTACAGATCACTCCAATTTCCCAAGTGAAATAATCTGTCCCTCATTTCTAGGGCAACACTGCCAGTGGTCACACCGGGAGAAAACGGGCAGCAGTAGTGCTGTGAATTACAGTAATTAGGCTTAACGAGCTGGGTGCCAGTCTGTTTGCAGAAAGCACTGGCCAGAGCAATCCAGCTTCATTATGGGCACAGCCTCTCCAACCAGCCTTAAAAGCAGCCTCTGGATTCCCCACAGCTCGTGAAACCACTGTCCCACTGCAGTTTGTAACCAGTTACTTGAGAGTATTAGCACTTACTATCAAAAATTCCTCTGAAAAGATGATGCCACAGTTGCAGTGACAATTTACGATTTTTTTAGATCCCTGCGATAGTAAATCTGATGCTTTGATGACTGATACCTTACTACTTATATAATATTACAGGTATTTTGACTCACAGATACACTTCCCCTCTGACATGCAGATACCACCACATGCTTTCTCCATACCCCCTTGACATGGGGCATTTTTGGGGGTGACTTCCCAGAACTGTGCCATAACCGCTTCCAAAACCACTCCTCTGGTTGCATCCACCAAACTCATGGAGGAACTCTTGTTACCAGCCTGAGTTAAAGGAACTACTTCACTCTTATCTGAGGTACAGCTGCTGAATCACTGGGAAATGAGAGGCAAAGCTCCTAGTCCACACAGCATTTTCCAAGGAGGGGCCCAAGGAAAGCTTTTCCACAGCGGGACAAAAGTCACACAGGGCAGGAGGAATCTCTGTGCTGTGCACATCTCGCAGGCTGCAGATGAAATAATTCCTTTGTGGTCAGGCTGCTGGGAAACTCGAAGGAGAAGTGAGGTGGTTGCCTGCTAAGCAGGAAGGGGATGTGGGGAAGAGGGAGAAAATGTCTTGAAATTCCAAAGGCTCTTGAGGTGATCAAAAGAGGAAAGTTTAAGTAGAAGCAAAGAGCTTTTTGCCAGATCACTCGATTCCTGTGTGCCACCATCTCATACAGGCCAGATCACAGCTGGCTGCTGGATGCAGATCTCTCTTGAGCTGCCCCTGTATTCTATTAACTTGCTTAAAGATCCAACAATGAGGGAATAAACTGAAAAAATAAAGATTAAAGGAATTACAGAGGAATTTAGCATTTGGAAGGCAGCATAGCATGTTCAGATGAGGCCTGATCAAATAGTAGTAATGAAAGGATTAAAACATTTGCGAGAGCTTTTGAAAAATCAAGTACACACAACTCTGCACTTGCAAATAAGAGCACTGGCATGTAGAATCATGCCTGGAAGATTAAAACTTCTGGTGGCAGCTTTAGAGACTTCAGTCAGCTGCATTTTAACAGGCCAGGTTATCCAGGGAGACAAATTGTGTGACACACTGTGGAAGGCACTAAAAGCACCCTGGAGAAATGCAGCTGAAAGCCCCCAAGAACCAGGTCCCAGCTGACACAGCAAACACACGGAGCAGTGAGAAAATGACCCATTTAAGAGCAGAGTGCTCACTGACAACTGCAACTCAGCCTCAGAACAGCAAAGCTGGGTCAAAAGGGTGATCACTTCTAGGTTACGTCACATCCAGGTGGAAATTCTCTTCAGGACAGGAGAGTTTCTGTCCTAAGGCAAACACAGCAATGTCAAACCACTCCAACTTTCCAAGCACAAGCCTCGGAGCCCAGTTTTTGCTTTCCTCCCACGCTACATATCCCTCACCCAGAATTCCTTGCAGGAGTTGGAGTCCGTTCTCCATATGGAACACCTTTACTATCACAGGTAGAGAAATCAAACTACTGCTCTGCAAGCCCAAAATGTGACTGAATGAGGAGCACAAGCTGCAGAATTTTCTTCCTGAAGAAACACCAAAGTCCTTTCCTTCCTGTTGTTCTAAACATTTCTGTGCAAGCACTTTGGAACAAAGTTAATTCCATGCAAGTTCCAGAAAGCATCACATAGATCCTGTTGGCTGAAACTGTTCATTAATGACAATCTTTCACTTACAACATATAATTTCCTCGAGGCAAGGATAAATCAGGCTTCCCTTGTGAAGTACAATACCATGAAAATACAAAAAATCTGCCAGAGTTATTTGTATTTCATAAATAATAATGAGATACATGAAGTCAAGACAATTTAGAAAAAGGACAGGAGAAAAAAACAACAACCATGTCCCCCTTTTTCATCCTCAATCTCTTCAGATCTGTTCAACAGCTGCAGTAATGATCTGCACAAATCAATAATCTTGCTGAAGCCTTGTGAAGGTGCAGTTCATTGGCTGCTTGGTAAGGAGACAGAAAACGAGGATGCACACACAAGTGTGGGATGCAGCAGAGGTGTGACAGCATTCAGGAACTCACCAGGTGTTTGGTCTGTTAGGCACCAGGTGATGGATTCAGCTCCCCACTAATAGAACCATTTCCCCAAGAGGCTGTTGCCAGAAGGAGCACGTCCTTTCAAACAGAAGCTCTGGGTGTGTTTTGTTGCCATTTGTGGCTGGTGTGACAATCTGTGTCTGTGAGGCTTCCTCAGGCAGCCAGCCCTGGCTGTGGCATGCCCAGCCTCCCAACTGCCTCGTGCTCAGCTTCAGGAAAGCCAAAAGGGAACAGGAGTGAAACAAGGAATGAGACAAACTAAGATAAATAAAAACCAACATACTGAGCATTTCCACCTTCAGGAGCAGCATGGACAGAGACCTTCACAGCATCCTTCTACCACAACTATTCTCATTTCATCAGTAAGGTAACTCCACACCCTGGGTTTTTTTGCCAGCTCTGCTCCCAGATTCCCAGGTCCCAGACTGTCCCACTGTCTAGAGGCACAATCTGAGGAAGTGCCTAAGACAGGCAGATCCAAAGAGGGACTATTACAGCAACCTGGTAAAAAAAGAGAAAAAAAAAACCAACAAACTCTAACAAAACCTTTGGGACCAGACAGATGTGTTTGGGGATGCTAAAGCTGCTGGTTCACATCATTGTGAGGTTGCTGTCAATCAGCTTAAATGTCAGGGCAATCAGAGAAGGTTCTTGATGACTGGAAAAAAGCCAAATGTCATGCTCAGCTTCCAGAAGGCTGAGGAGGAAGAACTACAGGATGTTCAGCCTAACCTCAGTATCAACAAAAATATGGAGCAAAACCTTTTGGAATCCATTTCCAGCACTCCAAAGTAAAGGAGGTGATCAGAAAGAGTCAGCATAGATCTAATAAGGGTGAGCAGTGGTCAGTGACCCTAATTACCAGCTGGCGAGGAGGCAGCTCTGCAGGAAGGGCTGGTGCTCCTCAGAGAGCAGCAGCTGCCCTGACCCAGCAGGCTCTGGCAGGGGAGAGGGGACAGAGCCGGGATGGGGCCGAGCACAGCCCGGCTGAGGGAGTGACCGCTCAGTCGAGGCCTGTGTCTGCTCTGGGGCTCCCAGGCCAGGAGGGTTGGCTGGGCTGGCACCCTGGGAGCAGGCCCAGCAGGAGGGCAATGGGCGTGCTCAGAGGGCTGGACACACAGTCACCGGCAGAGGCTGAGCCTGCTGCTTCCCTCAGCCTGAGGAAGAGAAGGGATGGAAAAGGGAAGCACCTTGGACACTCCAGCAGATCCTGCAAATGTGGCAAAACTGGAAGTGTTAGATTTAGCCTGGCGAAAGACTCAATATTCTAATGCTCATTGGGAAGGCATTCAGAGAGAGACTGACCCACCCAACAAGTCACAGGAGATGGAAAATTACACTCCAAGAGTAATACAGCAGGAAATAAGGATCGGTGAGGGCTGGCTTGTATGTCAACCTCTAGTGAGCAGCTGGGATGCTGTTCTGTGGTGGTACAGCAGAAATTTGCCCACAAATACAAGAATAGCCAGCATGCCTTCGCTGTCCAACCAAAGCTGAGGAACTTGTTTCCAGCTGAGACCAACAGCTGATGCTTAGACTATAAAAACAGGGCAAGTATGCAGCATTCCTGCCTGAAATACTCCCCTAACCTATAGGAATTTGCAGCATAAGACTTCCTAGAAATAGAAAGATAAGTTTGCTAAATTACTTTGATAGAATTTAATATATATAAATATTCTTTCAGTTACAACTGCAACAGCGAGTTCCAAACATTGTGAGTTCCATACATCACATGTCAAAAACCCTCCCTTAGTTCATTTGGAGACTATTTCTTGATAATTTCTACTTACTGTCTCATGCAATTTCGGATTTCCAAAACTCTAGTGGATGCTTGTTGAGTGTGGAAAAGAGAAGACTAAAATCTGCTTAGCTATTTCCCAAAGGGATGTGGTTCCCAACTCTTGTTCCAGATGCCTTTTCTAGTCCTGCTACAACAGGATCAGAATTTCAGCCGAAGTTAAAGATGAAACCACAGATGCAGAGAGGGGCACAAGATGGTTTTGATTTTCTGTCTTTGTACTTCTCCTAATAGTTCCTAACTTTCAATTCTTTCTTGCCCGTAACTGACCTGTGAGCTGAAGATTTTCCTGAGGCCATCTGGATTACTTCATGATCTCTTTCTTTAATGAAAAATGCTGGTTCACAGACCAACACCACTCATGTGAGGCTCCCTCGCATCAGCCCAATTCATCAGATCAATTTGCATCATAATTTATTGATACCTTGTTTTGGCTAGTTTTCCTCTCAGTCTCTCAATGTTGCAAGGCCTGTCTGCAGCTCTCTACAGCTGGCATTCCCTTTTGTGATCTCAAAATAACCATGTCAACAAGCTTTCTCACCTCATTGTATGCCTCATTTTCTAAATCCTTTGCGAACACTGAGCAGCCTGCTAGAGATAGAGACAGCACCTGAAAGACTTCTTCCCAAGCCTCTTGCTCAGGAGCACATAAAATATTTGGGATCCCAAGAGACTGAAGAAGTCAGCACTGCACTTCTATGCTTTGCAGGCCCATCATATGTGAATATGTGACTTTTAGCAACCTGACAAGAGCACAGCCACAGTGCTTAGGCGGGAGAAGAACAGCCCAGATAGTCCCACTCCAGATACAAGCCTCCCTCTGTTTCTGTTTTTGTAAAAAGAAATACTGTTTTGTCTTCTGGGCTGGAAATTAGAATAGTTTTGCAATCCCACAAGGTCCTGCTACAGAGGGCACTCAGGAAAGGAAAGAGTTAAACAGGAATGGTGGGGGCTCTGCATGGATTAACCAGACTTTTCTGGAAGAGATACTGTCAGGAAACAGTTCTCCTTCAGTTGTGTCAGCTAGCAGAGAATCACAGTCTGCGTGCCAGCACACCAGGGCTGGGAGGGCACGGGAGCCCAGGGCACCCAAACCCAGCCCAACCACAGCCATCCCGGCCGGGAGGAGCGAGGGGAGCCGCGGGGTGAGCCCGGCCCGGCTGCCGGGGGCTTGGGCTGGTGCACGCAGACAGACACATGTCCTGCATGTCTGCTCCTGGCGAGCCAGAGCAGTGGGCAATCCTTGCAGGTGTGTCCAAGCAGGCGCAGCCCAGCAGGGAGCACGCCCCAGACCAGCCGAAGTGCGAAATCCTTCCCAGCAGAGCTGGATCCCTACGGCGTTTCAGTGCCCGGCTGAAGAGCAAAACCAAGGGCGAACATGCTATGCTCATACCTTTCTTTTTTTTTTTCCCCAAGCCATATTGACACATGGACTCTGCGACAAAATGAATGCTACTGAAGCCCAAAAATATCTGCACTGAATATAAATATATTATGAAAGAGCTTTAAACTCTGCCCTAAGGCACTCCCTGATTGGCTGCCAATGATGTCACACAGCCCCAGAGCCCAATGAAGCGCCGGGCTGGGCAGGCTCCGTTCGGAGTGCGAACTGCCGGGAGCGGGAGTGCGCATACGCGGGGATAAACACAGTGTAACCACGGTGTAACTGCACAGTGAAACCACACAGTGAAACCACACAGTGTCACCACGATGTAACCGCACGATGTAGCCGCACAGTGAAACCACACGGTGTAACCGCACGGTAACCCCACGCCCACTGCCCCGTAACCACTCTGCAGCTGCAGCAGAGCCGCACCTTCCCCCGGGGAGCCAGGACCTGCTGTGCCCTCAGGCCCCTGCTGTGCTCACAGCCTCATCCCAAGGCACAGGACAGCGCTTTACTCGGAGAGAAGCCTTCCTAAAGAGTACAGTAAATCACAGGCAGCATTTAGGTGTTAAAGATATACTTGTGCACATTCAGAGTAAGTAGTTCGGTCTTTCCCAGAAGTTGTGACCTTACATTTCAAGGCAAAGGTGAGCTAAGTATTGTACCCTTCCCTTTCCCAACAGGAAGCTGGCCTTCAGTCCTGTTTGAACATACTGCTATTGAAGTGAGGAATATCTTACACAAGCTCCACCAAAACCACTGTCCCAGGTTGCTCCAAGCCCTGTCCAACCTCTCCTTGAACATTTCCAGGGATGGGGCAGCCACAGCTTTTCTGGGCGACCTGTGCCAGGGCATCACCACTCTCACAGCAAAGAATTTCTTCCCAATATCCCATCTAACATTGCCCTCTGGCTGTTGCCCCCTGTCCTGTCACTCCAGGCCCTTTTAAATAGTCTCTTTCCATCTTTCTTATTGGCTCCTTCAGGTGAAGGCTGCATGTTGCTATGCGCTGTTGTTCCTTCTACCTCTCTTAGCAGTTTCATATTGAAGACAAATGTGCTAAAATCAGTCATAGGAAAAAACCCCACAAGCTCAGTGCCTAAAAACCTCCTGCTTTCCTCGATTACTCCTAAAGGATCTCTTGACTGCTGAACCCAGCGCATACCATGGGTTATTTCGAGTGGAACAAGTCCATTAACTTGTAAACACTCCTGGAAACTGGGAGGCAGCGCCAGCCCTGCTCCCTGTTCCCGACTCCAGGCAGAGCCGCAGTCCGTGTGTTCACACTCGCCATCTGCTCGGCTGCGTTTGTTACCACAGGAAAAAATGTCACTGCTGAGTAAAGACTCCTCAGAAGCGAGAGAGGAGAAACCCGACCTAACCGAGCCATAAACTCAGGGTTATTTGGATTTTCCTTACAGCCGCACAGCCCCTCAATCTCTCACCATTCACCCCGGAGGCACCTGCGTCAAACAGGCTGTTCAGCATTGCTGCCTTGGAATGGCGACGCTGGGAAATCGGGAACAGCCGGAGCCGGGGCGTGTGGTGTGCGGGCAGCGAGGGACCCGGCGGGGACGGGCGGGACCGCGCGGCAGGCGGAGCGCGGGGGCGCGCAGGGATGCGCGGGCGAGCGCGGGGACGCGCAGAGGTGCCCAGAGGTGCCCAGAGGTGCCCGAGGGCGCACACGGAGCTGCCGCTGCTCCGCACGAAGCCGCTTCCCCGGAACACCACGACATCAGCCCAGAGTACCCGAGGCCACGGACGAGGGCCCGGCCGGGAGCGGTGGGACCAGTGATGGAATGTGCTCCATTCTGGGAAACAGGCAAGGGTTAAATTCGTTCTTTTCAAAAAATTAGATTTACAGTACAAACCCCTTACTTCTCACTGCCTGGGAAACTAAGGAAGACCAATACTTTGCCCCAAAAGTCACACACAGCTGAAAAAAGGACATTAGCAACACATACTGATGCCGCAAACACCTGACCACAAGGCATTTGTTAGGCTGAAAAACTCTTCACCTGGTCCCAGATCCTTCGTCCTTCACACTCATACCCTTTTTTACTTCCAGTCCAGCTCTTCCCTCTGCACAAAGGAGCCCAGGTGTTTCTTGAATTCACTTTGCATTTCCAACACTTCACTCATTCCCACATTAATGAAACCCATATGGTTAAGTATTACTGCCCTCCCTTTCTTCCTTAAGGCCCTTTTTTTCCAGAGACTTGAATTCACTTTATGAGTATCTTTCCCTGTACTACAAAAGTTGCAGAGATTTTATTAACATCTTTCACAGTTCTGAAGGCTACTATAAAATGGCTTATTTACTTGAGCCCATTTGGACATGAGGAACCAAAGATGAGTGTCTCCTATTTTCAAAAGTATCTTGGTCCAAGATCACCCCTTTTACAGCTTCCCACTTAAGAGCTACTTCAAGAATTAATGTGGCAGACTGCATACATTAAACTGGAAGCTCAGAGACAGAACAGCTTGCATGAAGACAGCTGCAGTGATTTTTCAACCCCAATTGAATCCTGAGTATAAATTATGAACTTGTTTTATAAAGTAAAATGTTTGTAAACAGATAATAATTTTATGGTTTTTTTTTTTCTTTCCTGTGCAGAAATAAAAATAGGAACAAAATAAACGCTGAAGTTTTTGGTTTTGTCACACTGAGACCACAATTTCCACAGACATTCCTCTGATGGGACACTGTTCCAAAAGTATCTATTACATGGTTACAGCAGTAAGAAGAGGAGCATACCATGCTTGGAGACAATAATCCGCAGAAATATGGTAAGACAAAGTTCCCAACACGCTCACCACAACTATGGCTGGCAAGAACAGAAATTCTCAGTGTACTAAAATCCATTTGCAATGTTTAACACTAACATCATACATCCTGCAGGATGTTTCCTCATCTCAGCTGGAATATAACGTGTAGCTGGTAGAGCACAAACTAAGAAAAACAGTATAACCAAAGAAACCCTGAAACAGGAAACAGAGTCAGCTTTCCCTAGTAAGGCAATTCTAGTATTTGGGAATCGGGGTTATTTTCTCTTAACACCAACTGTATGAATGGCACACCTGTAACAAAGTTACGGTCCCAGTTGGGACACCTGCAGGGAAATCCAGGCGGGTGATTCTGCGGAAGGACCCAAGAACACCTTTCACAGGTGTCCCCTGCGGGCCCTGAGGCCTTCACACCACAGACACAGTAGCCAAGTTTAGCTTTTATCATTTCCTTGCTTTGGGGTTTTGAAGAACCGGCAGCAGCAGCACAGCCCAGGTTTATAAAGAGGAGCCCTGAACCATAAGTATTTCACATAGGTTGTTTTGTAACACTGAGCACACCCAGCCCTGTCTGACAGTGCAAATGTGGCACTGAGCCTGCACTGCAGACAGAAATGCAAGCACGGACAGCAAAGCTGCTGCAGCTGCAGCCACCTCCGCTGCCCCAGCAGCCAGGCCTGCAGAGCTGCAGTGTGACATGCAAACACTTCTTCCATCAGTGTGTGAGCAGCAGCTCTGCTCCTGCATTCCTTATGGGAGCAGCAGAGGGACGTGGGGTGAGGAGACAATTCCTGCTATTGACTGGCGCCAGCAAATACCTGCTCCGTAAGTAATTCACCTTAACTCTGCACAGGGCAGTGTTATGTAAAACGCTGCCGAAGGAAGATTTTTCCTGCTTTTCAAGAGCAAGCATCAGAGCCAGCACCCGTGTACTGCAGAGTGCATTTCAAGCTGAACTAAGCAATAGTCCCTGGCACTGACACGGGGGAGGAGCTCTGGTTCCTATTTTCTGGCACAGATCAGACCAGCTTACAGAAAGGCAGCATTTTACAAATCTTTACATATGTAGCCAGAAGCTTTTGTCAGTGAGATCCAATTATAGCTTAAAAACAATTCCTATGACAGAAAAGAGACGAGAGCACTAATGAAGGTGCCTCTCTGACAAATCAAGTTTTTTCTAGTTGTTTTTGTTCATTCATTTGATCTCAGTACTGGAATTTTGTAACAAGAATTGGCTCAGTATCTTTCAAAACATAAAGGGCCTAATCCCTCCCATTAGAGAACAGGAAGTCAGAAGCCAATCTTAGCACTGACTAAAAAAAGGAATCTGGATTGTTATTTTAACTTCTTTGTTGCACATAAATGAGACCATTTTTTCCCCTGGTGCCATTGCAGCACGATGGCTTAATTAAAAGCTGGTTCTCCCCTGTAAGTGGCACCCATTTATACAAGGGTTTTGCCCCAAGTGCTGTCTCTGTAGCAGTGATGGCTCTGCGGTGTCCCCCCGTTGCTGTGTGTGTAACTCGTGTGCTGCACAAACCCTGATGTTTGTGCCTGTGCTGCCCTGCCTGGCACAGTGGGACAGGACATGTCTGCTGCAAAGCCTTTTTACACCTGCGCCAAGTGCAGTCAAACACAATCGGTTCAGGTGGGAACAGGCAGTACTTTTGTATTTTGCCTTCTGTTCTTGCCCACTTGAAAACTGCAAACTGTCACTGTCACAGCACTTTGACAGCTGGAATCTTGACTTCTGGGCCTACTGCATCGCCTCCCTTGAATGTTCCCATTTTAAACTGTTTTTTTTTTTCTCAACACAGAACCACCTAAGCCTCTCAAACCAGTTAATGCATCAGTCCAAATCACAATGGAACTGGATGAACTTCAAGCATAGCTGCAGGTAAAATAAACTGAACATCCCCCTAAAGTTCTTAACATTAAATATTTAAGCACATGCAGGATTTTTTTATTTTCTCTGTTTATTAAAAAAACCACCCTGTAGTATTCAGCACTTGAAAATTAATGAGTTTTAAATATGAACATAGTACACCCCCAGTTTTGAAATACTCTGCTCTATTTTCTCTCCTCTCATCTTTCCCATCTGGTACGATTTAGCATTAATTTAACAAATATTTTTCTTCAAGGCTGTCAGAAAAATCTCATAGCACTTTGGAAACACCAAATATTATCTTGTGAGGTAAATTAGGACACAAAGGAGTAGCGTGACATACATGTGATCACACATTGTCAGTGGCAAAGAATAACAGAATTTGCAATATGTGCTGCTCTGGAGCCTTCAAGAAGAGAAACTGCTAATACACAGCAAAGAGTGAGCCTGACACCTCCCTCAAGTTACATCTGAAGAATGATCTGCGGAAGGTAAAAAATGCAAAGTCTCAACATGGGAAAGATTTCGTACTCCAGTGATCTGTTTCTGATAAGACACAGCTTACTGTCTTCTACCTGAAGCAAAACCTGAACTCCACACAGCTCCTTAGACCTCTTGAGCTTTCTTCTCAGAAAATGGGTCTCCTATCAATCTTTGGAGACTGCAGCCAGAAGTCTGATTCCACAATCACTGGGAAGCACTGTTAAGCACATGTCTCTTTCCTGGATACTCCAGTCAGACTCACCAATAACTTCTGCTCATTACTGAGCTCAGGTGAACCAGTAAAGGAACACAGAGAATGTTTCATATCCCAATCTCACTTTCCCACTTCCATTTCTGAGATTCAACTCCAGGTGTCAGGAAAAACCATCAGCCAGCACCTTAGCCAGGACAAGAGAGCAAACCCCACCCCAGAGGAGCAGCTGCTGGTCTACAGATTACAATATTTGTAGAAAAAAAAAGACAGTAAAAAGCCTCCAGAACAATTATCTAACAAATGTGCACTTTTTCTTCATTACCAGCAGCAGGAGATTTTTTGGGGGGGTTATAAGTCTGCAATTATACAAGTGTTAAAAAATACTCTTAAAATAAATACTTGACAAAATCCTCAGCCAATGCCGTTGAAAGAAAATTTCCAGCTTTACGAACACAAGAGCTATTACAAGCTGAAAACAGCAAGAGTTGCTAATGTTCACCTTTCTTCCATCAGAAGATATGAACGGTTTCTTTAAACTCCACATGCTGAAGTTCTCTAAAATAGATTTCTTGTCCTTTCTCTAGGACTGCAGCACCCCATTCAGCCAGGGCACAGATAACATCTTTGAATAAAAATGTCTGAAATCACAGTCTCTCCCATACAAAGTTCAAGCTTTACAGCAGAAAAGCTTTTCCGCCACAGAGCTGCAAACTTCACAAGAGAAGGTTCCTTCCCCTGTTCTGTTCCCTCCGGAGATGCTACATTCTTACAACCCAGCAGACATACCCAGCCATGTTTGTAATTTGTATTTAGTACAAGGTCCTTTCTGTTCAGCCCGCCTCTGGATATTCCAAACACAGAGTGAATCCTGGTAACTCACTTTTCTCCTTTAGATTAGATTAGATCCCTTTCTCTTTTCTTCACTAATGTCATCATTACAAGGCGCTCGCAAGCATGAATAAACCATTATGCAAAATTTCAACATTCTTCTTTAAAAATAAATAAAATTGAAAGCACTGTACTTGTTCAAGCCCAACTCAAGGCAGTTTCTGTGTGACCAGCCTGGCCTTCACATTCTTACTGGTGTCCCAGTTACACAACATTGTTTGTATGGGCAGCCCAGCCCTGCAGAACCTCCAGCTTTGATCTTTTTTCCAGACTGGCTGTTTGCTGCAGGTTTAGCAATTTTGGAAAGTTTTAGGGAATAAAACCAAACCAATTCAGATAATGAAAGTAAGGAAAAGTATGTGTTGTTCAGCTCTTTTGAAAAGCCCCGACGCCTTCATAAGCTACAGCAGGGATTTTAAATTGGCAGAAAACTACCCTCGTCTGGGACATATTTTCCCATTTCCAGGAAAATATGACCGAATTTGGCCAAGTTACAATTCTTTACTGAATTCTTTACTTTATATAAACTGTGTTTTTCTGAAGATTCACTGGAGTTGAACAGCTGAGGATGAAGTCAGTGTGCACCGTCTCCTGTCCACACCACACTGAATAGCCATTATTCTCTTGGGCGGTTGCTGTTTGCCCTGGATCTGCAGGAACTGAACAGGATTCTTCCTGCAGCTGAAGCTGCCAGAGCTTGCTCTGGTACCTGACAGAGCTGTGAAGTGAGGCAGCTGTAGCCAGTGCTCACTGGCACCTGTAAGGAATGGAAGGGCTGAGGTCAGGAAAGCCTAACTGGAACTACAAGGAAGTTTCCTTTAACCACACAGAAAAGAGTAAGGATCTTTTAGCTAGAATGGAGAGAACCTGGCATGGGGCTGATAGTGCAGGGAATTTTGTGGGCATCTTGAGATATTTAATCTAGAATCACAAATAAAGCATAAATGACTGCTGTAGGTCATTTAATCCATGGATCAAGCTTTATAAACTCCAGCAGGTACTTGTACATTTCACTGATGGTCATGTGACTCATGTGTGTCTTTGGTTTTTTTTTAGGAAACAACAAAAGGGTTTTTTTCTGTCTTTGTGTTTTTAACAACTGAGTATAAACAAAGCAATATACATATAAAATTACTCCTACTAAGATTCTATGGTGTTTTTATTACCTGAATGAGTAGATCAATGCAGATCAAGTGCTTTCATAGTGCTCTAAGTGTTCTGCAACAGCAGATCAAACAGTAGAAGCTTTCTCCTATAAACAAACCAGCAGTGTCCCCTGCACTACTGGTGTCAGCACTGCAGCCCCCAAATGCACACTCGGCCACCTCCCCCAGCAGTGACACGACCACAGCCCCAGACGCTGGGGTATCTTTACAGGATGTCCTGCAGATCCAACAGAAAGGGAGCATAGACACCCAGGCCGGGTCCCTGTCAGTGGAGGCATACTGATATTTCCTAACGTTAAATCAAAATCCAGAATTAATACAGAATGGGGGAGATAAAGCACATCAATTCCAGGTTTGTTCTACTTAATTATTTTGGGTCATCGCGGGCAGGAAAATCGTCCTCTGCCATAAAACACATGTGAAAAACAGATTGGTGGCCTGGGGTAAGGTTCATATTCAGGTAAACTACATCAGATTAAAATTTGAGCCTGGAATTTCCAAAGATAAAGTACAAACTTCTAATGTTGGTGTCAGAAAGGAGTAGAGAAAAGCCACTCCTACAGCTGCTGTAATTGATATGATAACTGCTGCAACTCTGAACAAGAGCTTGGAACAGAGCCAGAGAGATGGTGCACAAACCCGGGATAACAATGGCAGAGCAGACAAGAAACAAATTTAAACCATCTTTCTTTGAGGGTAAAAGAAAATGACCAATCCAAGACCCAGGAGAGCTGCTGTTGCAGCAGCAGCCTGTGCTGGAAGGAAATGATATGCAAATCTGATTGCAGAGTCGTTGCGCACAGCCTGCAGAGCCACAGCGACAGCCGGGTTCAACAGGAGTCAGCACTGACAAAAGGAAAGGATGCTCCAGGTACAGCAATGAGCCACCGAGAGCTGGACAGCTCTGAAACCCCACACCATGAAACAACATTGATTTCCCCTTGGGCAATGTATTTTACTTTATCTTACTGAAGATTTACTCAAGTGCTCAGCACAAACACCAGAGCACAGCAGTCTGTTGGAAAAAAAACGTGTTTCTCTTCCTAGACTTTACTGTGCTAACTGGAGGAGGGAAGTTTTGCCTGAGCTTTGTCTTCTAATTCAAATCAGCAAGACTAAGTTTTGTAACTGGTGAGTATGGCTGGAGGATCAACACATGCATTTAAAAATAACAAAAAGTATTATCAATACAAACAGAGATCTTGTAGCTATCTGTACATCCTCTTCAAGGACGAGGAGCCAAAGGAATGGAAACAGCGAATTTCCACACTGGTAACTAAAGCAGCTGTGTATGTCTGAGCAGACACCTTTTCCAATCATGCTTTCACACAAAGAATCCCATTTAAAAAGGTAACCAGCACTGACCCATGGAAACAATAAAAGAACAGCAGATACAAGAGTCTGGGGTAGGAAAGGTTGGCAAGAGAAGGCTCACAAGAGGTTTGAAAGCTCGTGGGATCCATCTGAACAAACTTCCCTTCACTGGAGCTAGAAACGTGAGGGGCATGCCTGACTGATGGCAAAAAGCACGAGGAACATAAAAAATCTTAGCATAAGCTCCCAAGCTGCAGAGGTGCGTGAACGAACCTAACAGCAAATCAGACAGAATACACTCAGCAGTGAAGAGCCATTGATTCCAACCACTGGCTTTGAGCAGGAGATGCCCTGCCACCAAAGCAATCACCACCTTTCAGGAACGCACTTAAGGGATTTTTGGCCAAAGAAACCAACCTCTCGTGTTCTACACTTCGCACAGACTAAATGTGCCTAGTTTCTAGGCGTCTGTAGGTATTTGTAGGCGTCTGTAGGGGTGTGTGGGGACGTGCAGGGGTCCGTAGGTGTTAGCGGGGCAGTGTCGGGGGCTGCCGGTGCCCTCCCGCCTCCTCCCGGGCCCTTCCCGCCTCGCCCCTCAGGCGGCCCCGCGCGCGCCCCGGCGCCACNTCTGTCCCAGCTCTGTCCGGGGGACACTCACATCAGGCACGATGATGTCCTGCAGCAGAGGCGTGAGAGCTTCTGCTGGGCAAAGTCTTCTACTGGACTATACAAAGCTTAGGTAGAACTCATCAGGAGTGTAGTTTCACGTGCTACAACTGCTACACAAAATTAAACATCAGAATGAGAGTTAGAAGTTACACACTAGAGGAAATTGCTATTCCTAGTTGAAAATGTAAAAAGCACAACACTACGGCAACTCTCCGTGAAAAGGAACCAAAAGCCCCATTCCCATTCCTATGGTGCAGGGCCAGGCCCACCCAAAGAGACACTCAAGAAGATGCAGCCGCAAAAGCCGTGATCAATTCTCAAGCAGGAAAACACCTAAATTACACAGCTGCTTGGAGCAGGCTACTGAGATGTGAAAGGATCGGGAGAGGTCAGCAGTAAAACAAGTCTTTAATTTCAGCTGAAGAGGTCTGAAGGAAACGGAATGACTTCCAAGGAGCAAAGAACACAAATTATTTCTGTATTCCTTGTCAGAACTAACAGGCATCCACTTTCAAAAATATCCATTCTGCTGTACAGCACTGTACAGGAAAGTTGTTTCTGTCTTCTTTCTTATTTAACACCAGTATGAGTGGCACTTGGCTAAACCAATAGACTCCAGCTGACATGAACTAATACTTGAACAAAACTTGTTCCCTACTAAGTAGTTTGCTTTGCAACATCACCTTAGCCAAGCTTGAAAATTTGTTTTCTTGTGAATGTTAACAGCATTAACAAGACTTGTGTCTTGCCCACTGTAGTTGTGTAGATGACTAATAAAGTAGATCTTAACCCAGAAGTAAGACAAATGCTGTCAGTGGTTTAACCACATGAAAATGATGCGGGTATCCTGGACCTAGCATTGTGTCATCACCTTGAAAATGCTGAACACAAAACCAAAACAAAGATCCCAAGATGTGGTTATGTGTAAGTGGTCTGAGTTATTGCAAATCAGTGACAACCACGTATGAAAAGATGATGTCAAGGAAGATGCATGGGAAAAAATTCTCTGAATAATGAAACTAGAAGTTTCCCTTTTCTTTCTTGGAGATAAAAATAAATCACATCAACATTTTACTGTCAAAATGAAGGAAGGGGGCGAGGGGAAGCTATTTTAAAGGTTGGTTTAGGAGCATCTTTTGTCATGACAAGAGAAAATTTTAAATAAACTGCCCAAAGAGAACATGACTGACTTTACTTCACCGCCAGGGTCAGGTGGGATATCACCTTCCTGCAGGTCACAAAGGGAACACTCCCAAGTGCTCCTCACTTTGGGTTTTGGAGCCTTCCTCTGTCTTTTGGTGGTGGTGGGGAAGTGTCTCAGCCTACAAAGAGCGACTTCAAAACCTCTGTCTTTATCTTCAGGGATCCCAGGCATCTCCTGTTCCTTACCAGTGGAGCTCAGCAGCTGGACGGGAGCTGGCTGCACCTCGGATTCTCAAACTGCACATGGTCCCACCCAGTCACATCAGCACTCGGAGCTCAGCCTCACACACCAGCAGGCTTCCTTTCTACAAACCAAATAACAAGTACCAA
This sequence comes from Rhagologus leucostigma, assembly GCA_013397725.1. Taxonomy (NCBI): domain Eukaryota; kingdom Metazoa; phylum Chordata; class Aves; order Passeriformes; genus Rhagologus; species Rhagologus leucostigma. The sequence goes on from VZTD01005127.1 coordinate 1,436,917, forward strand.
GCACAGTAATTAACAAGAAAAAAAATCTAAACAAAGAAAAGCATGCAAATACTTATTCAGCAGCAGCTCAACTTTACCCAGCACTGCATCCCAGCCCCGGGAGTCCCGCAGACCCGGTCCTTACTCATCCTGAAGGAACACCGGCAACCCACTCCTCCCCCAACCCCAGCGGGCATCGGCCAGGCCGTGGCAGCTCCTGACACAGCTCCGCCGAGGGCTCGGGTCCGGGCACAGGAGCCTCCGCAGCGGGAGCCCCCTCGGTACCGTCCCGCCGGGATCCCCGGCCGCACCTGCAGCCTCCCGTCGGTGCCCCCGGTGTCCGCGGGAGGACCGGCTCGGGAGGCAGCCCCCGCTCCGCGCCCTCTCCTCCGCACCCACCTCCTCCTGGGCCGGGGCTGCTCCGGCCGCGGCATCCCGAGCGCTCCGGGCCCGGCTGAGCTCAGCGCGCCGAGCGCGGCACCCGGCGGTGCGGGGCGGGAGCGGCTGCGGGAGCGGCTGCGGGAGCGGGGCGGGCTCGGCTCTAGTTTAGTCACCGGGAAATTAAAGGGCTGCAGAGGAAAATGCAGCTCTAAGGTGCTCGGAATTTCTCTGTCCCCGTTTGTGAGTATTGAAATGATTTGAGGTTAGAGACGTTCAGTTCTAGGCCGAGCAGCGCAGAATCTGTGACACACTGCTTAGGTCACAACCAGATCTTGTCCTTTACCGCTTCCTCCTTCCTTTCTTTCTGCATTCCTTTCTACAGTATAGAGATCGAGTTATTAACCACCTGAAGCATATCTGAAAGACAGTTAATAGCATTTCAATGTTTAATAAAACACACAAATGCTCTTTTGCAAGTAGTTCTTTGCTTTAAGTTTTAGCTCATTTTTTAATTCATGAGTTTGCAAAAATATATCTACTCATTTTGCTGCACAGGACAGAAAGAGTGTGAATGGCAGACTTAGTAATAAGGTTATAATGAGATTTAAGCTATTAGGTTTTTAAATTTCAGAATTACAAGACCAAGCATTTTATGTAACCTTATGCAGCATTCACAAAGTCAGAGAAATCTATGTTTCTACATTCAACTCATTTTCCTCAGCATTTAAAGAACTTCAAATCATTTGTACTCTCCAACGGAAAAGAGAATCCCACTTCTTTTTTTTCAGTTGGGTCCACAATATCCAGAACAATAGCAAAGAAGCAAAAGAAAAAAAAAAAGGCAAAGGCCTTGAGAAATTCTGGCGTCTCACAAGAGGAATACTCTTCTTGTGCCTAGAATTTACTTCTACAGCTGTGAGTTACAAGCTGTACAGGCTTACAGTTAGAGATAGGATCTTTTATTTGACCAGCTTATACAGCTTCATAGAATAGACAAACTTGTGGCCATTGCACAATTATGTATTCCTTTCCGCAACATGCTGGGACTCTCACCTCCTTCATTAGTCAATCTCCTATTTGCTTCCCACTTTTTACTTTTATCTCCATTCTCTCTTGCAGCTGCAGATAGTTAGGCCATTTTCAGAACCGATTTAGACAGGACAGTCCGTGATACACATCAGCTTTGTGTGTTGCAACCACACCAACAAAGTATTGTTTATAAAAGTACGACCCCCTGCACTGGGTGGTGTCCCCACCTTCTCTGGCTCCTTTCACAGCAGCTGCTGTTCCCATCTATTCCTCAGTTCTGAGCACTGCCATTCCACCTGTGATTACAAAAAAGCCATTATCAGTACCTGGGTATTGCCAGGAGCTCACGAGAGCACTCTGGAGAAGTCACTGCACCACACAGGACAAGAACCATGTTCTGATGTGGGGACAATAAATACACTCTTATACACCTTCTTAAACATAACACCACAGAGCCTGAAACGAGTCTCTCACTGATGAAATGTCAGGTATTTCCTTATGCTATCAGGTAATAAAATAGTAGTTCAATAGAAAGGAATGTTAATTGGAAAGACAGGAAATGATATCTTATTAGCAACACTTCTGAACTTTGTATAAGAACTGCTGGTTTAATAGCACAGCACTTCTTTAATCGCTTTGTGCTTCATGGCTCTAAAGCACTTTTAAATCAAGCACACAACATTAAGTCCCCAGACACACATTTATCTCCTATGTGAGAGGAAAAGTACACAAGTGATCTGTCAGAGCTGCACAAGGAGTCTGAATTCCTACATCTTGGCTGCAGTCTCGCCTCCCCAAGGACCAGCTGTACCATCTATTGCGTACTTCTACAGCATCCAAGAATATTGTTACCATCCAGCACATCTTCCCTCATGTTAGCATTGGAAGCCATTCATGAAGCTACCTTAAAGCTGATTATTCCTCTCTAGCATTACCACATGCAACTACATCCTAGTATCCGAGTGTGACGCTTGTATTGCAAGGAACACGTGTTCAGAAGAATTCTGGAAAGTAACTAGAACGCCACAGCTAATCTGAAGATAAAAAAACTTCAAAGGGGTATTTAGCACTGGTCTAAATCTTTATCCTGCTGGTATAACCAGGGAGAGCAGGATTTTTATTTGATTACTTATGAAAATCCTGGGAAGTCTTTGTATCTGTAGCCGTACATGAATTTTCAATTTCACAAAATAACTCAAGTCCTAATGCCTCGTTAAGAGCTCATCACCTTGAGAAAAGTTAAATGCTGCTGGGTTTAAAGGACAGATGCAGTTAACAGCTGCATTCCTTCCTCAAGGAGGCAGCAGTAGGGAAAGTTAGAGTCTCACTTTAAATGAGCTTCTCAGTTTAAGAAAACTACGGTAGGTATGAGTGCTTTGTAGAAGCCGCGTTGCTGACCTGTGAGTGCACTTCAGCCTCATTCCCTGGAAGTGTCCCAGATCAGCTCCGGTACTGTGCCTCCTCTGCAGAGCCAGCCCTATCAGGCTCACTTTATCCTCACAGAGAGAGGCATTCCCAAGGACACGTTTCTCAGTCTTTGCTCCTGCTGCCTCAGTGGTGACCCCACACCCTGTGCCCGAGCCAGGGAACACCGCAGAGGATGCATTGCAGAGAGCTCACACCATTTCAGGAATGCCACGCTGATTTCAGCATTCCTTCCAAGTGTCCTGTGCAAAGAGAAAAGAACTCCCCCAGCTCCAAGACACTCAAGCTCCAGTGCCCAGGGCAGCAGCCTGGGTTCTCTGGGCTGCATTCTGAGCCAGTGCTGATCCCAGCCTTGCTGTCCCCTCCCCACGGCTCTGTCTGCAGGGATGGAAAGCACAGAGCACACAAACAAACCAGTCCCGCAGACACGAGGGAGGTGCAGAGCAGAATTCTGCGCTCAGCCACAAAGCGGCAGAAACAAAAGCCACACACAAGGGGCTGAGCACAGCCCGAGTCTCTTCTCCCCCGGTAAATGTTTACAAGGGCTGCCAAGGCAAAAGAGATGGGAGCAAACATTTGCAAGTGAAATGGATTTGAGTTCAAACTGTCACACACAGATACTCACAGCAGCAGTGACAGCCTCCCCTAGCAGCACCTGACACAGGTGACGCAGCAGGAGGGACCCAAACCTCCCCCAGGAGCAGTCCTCAGGCAAGCCATGCAATGCAAGGTTCCCGACTGCAGCTGCTGCAGGAGCAAGCACAGCACAGGTGAGCCAGCAGCACTGAGGGACACACGGTGGCACCCCTGGGACTGCCCAGTGCACAGATCTGCTCCAGGGGAAGGACAGAGGCGCACGGAGAACACTGCCTGGAAAACACAGCCTGCGTAGCTGGCCAGGAGAAAAAAATTAAGCCCATCTATTGTCACACTTGAGAAAAAGGATACATTCTTCCTCATTTTGATTTATCTAACAAATTAATTGAGAAAAAACATTTTATTTCTATATCCATTTATTATTTCGGTCTGTAAAAATATAAGACTAATATACAACTACATCTAGCTTGATTTTTGTAAAATCAATCTTCATTCGGTGAGATACCAATGTACATTATACATTAAAGTTGTAAGAAAAATACTGATATTTGACATTTTAAACAAGTTCATTCATGTAAAAATCACATTGCAAGTAAAATTTAATTAGAAAATACATAATATTCACAAAAATACACATGTTAAAGACAGCTTGTGAGAACATTGTCCTAAATTTAATTCAGGTGTGGAAAAAACCTTATGATTCACAGTTAGGCTTGACTTCTCCAGTACCACAGCAAAACTTCAAAGTAAATGCATCTTAATTCTCTTAAGAATTTGTTCTTCTTCCTATTAAGGTGCACTTAGATCTCCCAGTCACAAGGGAGGAATCACTTGTCCCCCTCTGTGCATGTACACAACATACAACACTAGTCAAAGGAATTTAAGTTTTTCATTCCATTCTGAAATAATTTGGATATTTCATAAATTAATTTATAAAATCTGGATTGAAAATACAATTTACACATACAGGATACTTAATACACAAAGATTACATCAATAGCAGCGTAATATTGTCAATCATGCGCAGCATTGTCACTATCACTTCTGGATTTTTTTCTCCTTTTTTTAGCTATAGATAAAATCTATATAAAACAGTCAAGCCTTTAAGTATTGTCTTCCAGGGAGAAAACAGTATAGATGTTAAAAATTTAGGAGGTAGTGAATGAAAGGCTAACAATATCAGCATATTTTAAAAAACCTTATACTGAACCCCAGTATCGTTTATATATAAAATTAAATTTAGCCACTCATAATCAACCATTGATCATCCTCAAGTAGCAATTTAAAAATCTTTTGTAATTAACAGTGTATGTATTAGTAAGATATGGAAGAACTTTAGAAACTTTATGGTAACTGCAGCATTAAGCAATTACATGCTGTGCAGTCTGTCATTGTAACTGTAAATACACATTTTTTAGATTTATTCTTTAAAGTTTTTAGCAAGTCTCAAATGCTTAGTTTTACTACATGTTACCAAATTTCTGTGAAACAGAAGATGATATATGTCAAAAAGAACATTATCTCACATTTAGATTACCCAGTTTGCAGGAAAGGTCCTAAGAGATGAAGTCTCATGCAGTTTAGAGTAGGACCCCAGTTAAATTTCTAAAAGTCGTTAATACTGGCATATATATTCAAACTACCCATGCACGTGCCTGGCACCACAGCAGCCTCAGGGCTGGGACCTGCCCGGTTTCCTGGCCAGACTCAGCCCTCCCAGGCGAGTCCATCCTCCCAGCTGTGATCTGAGCTGCAGAATCCTCATGGACCACATCAGCCCCAGAGCAGATTTCCACGGAATGAAAACATTACACCTGCATTAAGTGCACTACCAGTTCATTCTCTGTACCTGTGGCCCTCTCTTCCCATCCAAGTGCCTTTACTCCTTTGATTATTCACAATACATTCAAGTAAACCAAAGGCACAGAAGTGCAAACTAGCAGAATGAGTCTCACCCTTCACTGTGATTTCATACAGGAAGGAAAGTCTTTTGATAAAGGAAAATAAAAAAGATATTTTCAAAGTAAACAATCTTCCATAAAGAAAGGAAGTGTAGAGCAGCGCTGAGAGAAAACATGTACAGGTAAAGTCTCCGTGTTGCAGAACGAACATTTCTTTTTCCTCATTTCACACTAAGTGGATGTAGTTGCTTCATTTTTAATAATTATTAGCAAAACAAGTGAAACACTGGAAAGATCTTGCTCTTGTAAAAGATTCCAGGGCTCTCCACACACACTGAAGAAACCATAAATAAGTGTGACAAAAGAGCCCCTCACCTGTATTTGCAGAGTACCACTGCTGGCTGTGACTATTCTCCATAAATCCTAAGGGGTATGAATGCCTCTCTTGGCATCTTGGACTCCACTGGCATTGGAGGTTTGAGAAAACTACTGCTCATGAGATACCGATTTCAAGTGTGCATTTTGTAACATCACACAGCAGGGATTTGTTTCGGCAGCAGTATTTGCATCATCACAAAAACCTGAAACAAACACAGGTTTAGTCTCTGATGGTCTGTGACGACTTTTACAGATGCCCTAACATTAAAGTTACAGTTGGTCTCCTGTTAGTAAAGTTAACAGAGGTAGATTTTCCTCAAATAGACTGAGGGGAAACAAAGAAAGGGGTCAGTCTCCCTTCCCACTCACCACATCTTCCCAGAGGGTGGAATATGCTCCCAAGCACCTGACTACTGCTCTGGGGAGCACAGGACCACAGGACAGAACTGGTAGCACCCTACTCCTCCTTACTGGCTGACAGAGGCCACGGGATCTTTGGGGAAATCCTTCTCCCCAATCCTATTAGTCCCCATCTCATTTTCCTGCCACAGCTTCTGTTCCCAAAGGAGGGTCAGGTTGGGAACCAAGTGCCAAAGTGGTAAAGCAGGAGATACAAAAAGGGGAAGGATAAAAACCATGCTAGAAGCCTCCCCTGCCCCTGCCCCCGTGAGTGCAGTGGTTACACACGCACCTTTGCTCTTGCAGCATCAGGACTTGTCATCAGTGTTTTCACACAGAGCAACTCTGTAACATCCACAACACCCAGCCAGGTGCACACAAAGATCTGCATTTACAGAGCAGTTCCTAATAATGAATAAGTTAATATCACATGGCTCAAACAAGGTGTACTAAAGCCTCATCCTGATTTAAAACTTTTTTTAATCCAGAGATTTAACTTAAACCGTTCTAACTTGTTCAAGTTTGAAGAAAGTCACTTTTATATAATCCAGACTCATTCCAACAAACCTTTGCTAGTAGAAATCTTTAGATTTTCTACTAGGACCTGCAATTTTAACAGAGATTACATTATGCTATTTCCATAGCATTGTTTACATTTGATGTGTTTGTAATTTACTAGGATTAGTAACTAAATCAAATGATATCCTTAAATATAGAAAACCAGAATGAGAACAGGTCTTTGATGCATTAGTGTTAAGACTTTCACATTTGAATTTCAAAATCAGAGTCATTAAAAGTAAGCTTGCCTGGCCATTGAAACCAGTAATGGTGCCTGACTAACAAGCCTGTGGTTGCACGTTCACTCACAAAGGAACAGTGACCTCCAAAGCCCCACTGCAGGTGCTGCCCACAGAGCCCTGTTGTCCCTGTGTCAGCCAGGGGACCAGACCAGCCACCCCCATATCTTCCCAGCCCACCTCTGGCTTTCTCCCAGTCTCCTCTTACACAGAGCCCACCAACAGCTCTGCCAGCGGAACAGCAGCCAGGACAGGAGTGAGGGGGCTAGAGCAGCTCCATCACACGTAAGCAGCACTTCAGAGGAACAAGGAACATGAAACCACAGTACATGAGACGGTCAGCCTCACACGTAAGGAAGTTTACTTCTACAGAACCAGCAGTATACGGCATTAAAAAAATAATAAAAATCAAGTACCTTTAAAAGAAAGCTCACAGCCATCTCTTAGCTATCCTTCATTTTCAATTTAAATTTTCCTCATTCAGTTTCAGCCATTTACCAATTATCTTCCAGCTTTGTGAATTATTTACATTGAAGTGCAGAATTAATGAAGTTAGTGTAATTCTGAATTTCTTGTATTTACTTTTTTCCCTCCTTTTAATCTAACTGCAGTGCATGGTAGATGTAGAGGTATAAAATGTATTACATATTAAGCCCAATTAAAACACGTACGGCATCCTTACTTATACAAAGTACACCAACGTCATTTTATAGTGTTATTATAGTTCCATCTTCTTCTAACGACTTACGCCCCGGCTCTGGTACTTCATACTCCATGCTAATGCTGCCTGCTGAGTGATTCAAGTTCATCTCACTGGAAGGAAGGAATCCATTTTGTGTGGACTCATGGAGGAGTTCAATTTGTGATAAGGATTCTATGCTTTCGCTGGTAGGTGCAGCTTTTGGGATCTGCTGCGGCTCCCCACTGTCTTCAATAATAATGTCCTCCTCATCGCTCTCCTCTTCTCCTTGCAGCAGATTTCCCAGAATGTTTGGAGTGCTGCTGGGAAGGCTTGACTCAGTGGACTGGCCGGAGCTGCCCGAAGTCCGACTGTTTCTCACGACGTTGTTCCTCTGGTTGGCGGGTCTGACCGTGATGATCAGGTTGCGGCTGTTTGCAATCATCATGTCTGTAACTTGATCCAGGCTTTTTCCTGACACCTCTATCCCATTCACCTCCAGTACCTCATCATTGACAGCCAGAAGGCCCGTGCTCTGAGCCAGCCCCCCGGGGACGAGCCTGGATATGAAAATGCCCGGGACCTTCTCTAACCCGTGCGGGGTGACCCTGACGCTGGAGCCGTCGCGGATGTAGAAGCCCAGGGGTTTGTCAGTGCCGTACTTGTAGAGCCGCACCCTGCGGTGGGTCTCGGGCAGAATATCCACATCTATGATAGAGGACACGGGCCTGAAGTCCTGGGGCATGCTAATGACAATGTGAGGTTTCTTCTTGTGGTTATCCGGACGCAGCACGTTGGATAAGACGTTCTTCTTCCTTGTCATCGTATCCGTCCCGAAGGCACTGTAGTCTGCATCTTCTGTAAGACAGAGCACATGGGGATTAGAGCCTGCCAGGCATGGCCAGGTCACATTGCTCAGCAGAGGCAAAGAGCTCATCTAGAAGGTGTCTGCCTTACTGTCACAGAAGCCTTTCTCTCTACTCATGAAACAAAACCTTTAATGTTATGAGATTCAAAGTTTGGAATACTTTTGGTTTTCTTCTACCAGAAGAAAGAGAGTGCACAAAAGAAATTCAAGCAAGTTAGCAGCAGAACACAAAGACTACAGCCGCTTGAGAGAAAGGGTAGAATGGAAAGAGTGAGTACATTCCTAGAAACATTTTAATTTTATTCAGAGTAATTCCACTTGCTAGTTTTCTCTCCTCAGGTTTCAGATCATTGGAAAAGAAAGAATGAAAAAGGGAAAGCAGCCAGTGTGCCTATTATTGCCTAGTTGCTGGGAGCCAGCCAAGTGACCTGGATTCAAACTCCAGAAAGCTTATTCCATTCTTCACTCTTCCCTGCCCCCACACCATGTAGGTGAAATGGCTGTGGAGCAGAAACAAAGAGACCTCGCACACAAATACTTCAAGCAAAACTGTTCATGCAAGCAATGCTGTAACTGCCACAACTTGATACAGGAATAAGCAAATGGCTTAGAGCTCAAAAAAAAACCCAAAAGAAAACATATTAGTCCTACAACTACTTGTAAGGGACAAGGAAGCACGTTCTGTGGAAGCAATCCTGATTTCTGAAATGCTTATTTTAAAAGGTTCCATTTTTCTTTTTAATATGCTATAACTCACCAAAAAGAATGAACCTAAATAAATTCAGATCTGAGCTTCCTCGGATTTACACTCGTACTTTTGCAACATTGCACACATCTTTGTTCTACACGGGAACACCCCCCATAATCACACAGAACTGGACTGCACTAACCCCAGGACCCAGAGAAGTTGGGATTTCTTTGTATTATCACATTCACATGCCATTGGTACAGCCAAGAAAGTGGGAGAATGGCTATACATTTCAATCTGTGGACTGGACTGACTGTGGCAATGCCGCCCTGGTGGCATTTCAGGACAGCTGCCAGTTGCTGAGGAAATCAATGAGTGCACTTGTTTCTCAGGCTGAGATATACAGTCATGTACCAGTTAGATTTGGACTCCTCAGATGCTTTAAGCAAAATAGAACAGAGAAAGTATTCCTGGAGCAACAGGTTAACACTACTGCAGCACATAACACTAACTCCTCCCTTCCCAGCCTTTAGGGTTGCTGAAAACAAGAACAGTCCTTTGGCTGCTCTGGGAAGGCAGCCTTGGACCTGGTATTCTAAAAGATAAAGGACAACAGGAAAAGAAACAAATTTAAATTAGCCCACAAAAAACCTCAAAGGGATTTACTGTCAACTCCTGGCTTGTGTGTACACAATAGTTCATCAACATGTCTTAGAAAAACGTGTCCTGATGATGGCCTCATTTACATTTCTTTTTTATTTCCTTTGTTTAAAAAAAATAATTACACCATAAGGAAGGCAAAGCTTTTGCTTAGCTGTTTGCTAAACACAGAGCATCTTCTGCATTGATGGTTACAGCTACAGTTGTTCAACAATTTAATTGAAACAATCAGGAGTTATTTCTGAAGATACCTGATTGCTACAGAAGTGACTTCAGGCTATAGTAGGGCTGTGTCAATCGCAGTTACTTTGGAATTTAAGGTTTAATTAATATAACATTACATGTTAACATCAAGCAAGAAGGCTTTAGAAATAACCTAAAATCTGATCTTCACACGTCTAAGAGTATTAGGTCAGTTGTGTTGAAGAGTTGGTGCATTAAAAAACAATTCAACCTCCCCAACCAAAGCATATTAACAGGTGAACTGTGTCTGAAGTAAAACACCTAAAAAAATGCAAACTCAGCCTTTTCTCTGTAAAAGGCCCTTTGGGATGTCTGACTGAATAAGATCAGCTGGTTAAACCCCTGTACACCACTGCTGATAAGTGACATGCTGACTTTTCAGACAACATGGAGCAATTCTTTTAATGGTTGCTAAAAATTTATGATCAACGAAAAAAGTGAGAGAAGTTTTGCCCTTATCTCTCCTGACAACCCATCCAACCAGTTTCTAGTTAGACATCTGGTGTTTCATTGAAAGGATTTTTGCAATTCAATGAGGTGCAATAGTTTCTCTCTTTTTATTTAGAACTACAATTGTTTACAAAACAACCTGGAAAGGACAATTGTGAAGTCAGATCCTAGACAGATATGCTTTAAATACCTTTTACTGCTTTAAATACAAAGTAACACTTGCACTCATTCCTGCTAGAGTGCAAGTTGCTGATGACAGCTCCAGGACACAGGTCCCAACAGACTGGTACCAATCAAGCACTCGGCTCCTACTGTTTTTAGTACAACAGCTAGTTTAGAAACAGACACAAGAAAACAGTACACATTAAAAGGTATTCAATTTATAGGGTTTTCTCCTTAAATTCAAAGCACAGAAATTCAGAGAATCAGACAGACTGCGTGGTATTTTACCCACTGTGTCATTTCAAATACGTAAAACATTCAGTGTTCCAGCTTGCCACAGGGGGCTATAAGGCTTCTTCACCTTCATGGCAGGCCACACACCCCACAGGAAGTCTGGCATGGACTGGATATACAAACACGTATTTATTACATCCCAGTAGATCTATCATGTCCTGTAAATGATCAGTTTGTTCTCTTTACTCAAGTTAGATTTAGAACTGTTCCCAGCTTCCTTCACAGAAATCACCTCCCAGCCTGCCCTCCCCAACTATCAGCCGGTAACTTCTGTCCAAATCAAATTTTTCCAGTTAGTAGAGAAACATGAGGATCAGCTGCAACAGGAGTGGCTTTGAAAGAAATATTATGTAAATGTCTGTATGCAAAGTAACAGATCCAAAAAGATTTTTAAACAAAAACTAAGAGCAGGAAAATGTTTCTTGGAAAAGAGAGGAACTTTAAAAATCTATTTCAGAAGACAAATCAGAGATCTTAAATTGAGCTGGTGTTTTTGTTTTTAGTAACTTTCTTATGTTACAGGACACATGGCTGAAACAAAAGCATCCCAAAACTGCAAACCAGATGTGAAAACATTTAAGAATCTCTGACACACCAGAGGGTAAGTTTTTTGCATTATAACTGCTCTGTTTTTTTGCTCTTAATAGTTTAATAATTCAGAACTAGCACGAACCTTAAGACAGACAAGGTTAGAGACTTTGTGAGGAAAAAAATAGTGAAAGGTTGATAAACTCATCTCCCCAAATCTCAGCAGAACAGCACACCCTGGGTAACCTCTCTTCCACTGCTAAACAAGTTTTCTAAAGCAATAGTCTCAAGTACAAAGGCATCTTTGTTCTGGCACCTCACTAATCAGTTTAAAGCCCAGGCGAAAAATATTTTGGCCTAAAGCCAAAGGACAAGGTGTTAACTACAGATAGTGTGAAGGAGAACGTCCACTCAGTGCAGGAAGGATTTCTCCCCCCAGCAGTTTAAAGCTCAAGGTGGCACCAATCTGTACAGACTTATAAGTTACATGAAATTGAAAACAAAAGCCCACAAATGCCAAATCTGGTTTCAATTTAATGTTATTGAAAACAGATTTTTAAAATATTTTCCTGATCTATTTGCAAATCAATGTAGAGTTATCCCTTGAGAACTAAATTTTCAAAGCCCCCAAGTAGTAAGTATATTTGAATAGAGATGCAATTTAGCACTTTTTAAATACAACCCAACAAATCTCCTCTTATTTAGTACAAAATATAACAATATATGGTTTTAGGAAACTAACCAGTGTTTTTAGGAAGAGGCCTCAGAATAGCTAGGCTAGTCCACAAAGAGCTGTTTAAAAAGCCAACTGCTCTTACTTCTCACCAAAGTAAAGCTTCTCAGTGACAACATCTCTCTCCAGAGGCACGAGTGGATTAACCAAAGAATCCACTTCTCACTAAATACAGCCACATACATGCAGAACTTGCAAGAGCTGGATATTGTCATTTAGAATCCTGCGAGGGACTGTTAAGGATATTATAATGAAATGTATATTCTGTTATCTCTCTTGTTCTTGTATTTACAATGCAAAGTTCCCCACATCAAGCTGCCCTTCAGCCTGTGCAGACTGCTCCCCTCCATTTTCTGTTCAGTAGGGTTCTCACAGACAGAGTGACTCCCATACATCTGGATTTAATCACAATACATCAGTTTAACCTTTAAATACCAGATGTCAACAGTACCTGTTAATCTGCTAAACTGCAGAATGAAATTCCAGCGAGGAATGTTTTCTACAAGCTGACAGCCAATCCTGACTTGTGCAACATCAAGCCCCAGTTTAGATTTAGCACTGGAGCAGTTTGAAGTATTTTAAAGGAATTTAGTGAAATGCAATTAGAGGAGTCTAAGGGGAATAATGCGACTTCATCACAGGATCTCTAGGTTTCTTACCACATTAACCAAGACACATAAATGTTCAGGACAAACTGAGAGCTTTCAGAAATGAGGTGTCAAAACAAGCAGGAGAGAAAAGAGTTCTTACTCTGGCATAACACTTCCCGAACTTTGGAGTCCCATTATCACAACTATCACTTATTAATAAAAGCAAAACCATCTTGCAGCTCCCATTTCAACCCCTCAAGGAGTTTCTTGGATGCGATATACTAAGTTAATACTATTTACATTAGATTTCATTGCAGTCTGCTCATACCTTAAGTTAGCTTTGCACAAATTACAGGTAGTTTGTAAATAGTTAAGACAGTATGATAAAAATTTCATATATTATAAGACAGCAAAACACTTTCTCTCTTCCCCACAGTGGCTTTTTGTCAAAGATCTTAAATTCCCAACTGTTGCTGCTGGAAATATAAAAGTTAAAGTTCCATTAGAAAACCCACAAACATTTTTCAGCTGATTTAAGAGAATGCATGAAAGCCACAAGTAGCCTTGCAGGTGGAAAAGTAACTTGTGTCACTTATTATAGTTCCAAACCAGCACAGATCAAAGCAGCCCCATCAATGGCAGGTATTTGTTCAGACATTTCTTTTCCATTCCAGAGGCAGAGCCAGTAAGGTTGCTGCAATCTATGAATTAAGCACACTTAAACAAATCACACTGCACAAAATATGAACCATCCCTAACCCCACCAATTCAGCCTTGGTTACAGGCAAATCACCACAAATAAAATATAGAATAAAGTTATTTCTGTGTTTTCCATCAAACAAACATCTATTCTACATGGCAAAGACACCACTGAAGGCTAAGCCTCAATTTCATCAACAGATGTGATTATAGTGTGGTCACAACTAATTCCCAACAAAGTGCAGTGGGGGACTGTGGTGCCAGCCTGGGTTCTTTATTCCCTGAAACTCCAAAGGCAGAAGGCTCTTGTGGCCAGGGGAAGGCAATGACATCTGATACTTTCCACACGGCTTTTCCTGCTCCTCAACTCTTGTTCTGATAAACTAAAATGGATTCACCTTACTTCTACTTCTGTGCATTATATCAACCCCTGGCACCAGAGTAGTGACAAATAATCCACATGGATCAAACCAAGGTAAATGATGGCAGGAAACTAAAAAAGCATTACAAATGTAACACGAGGAACAGGCAACATTAGACCTGTCACACTAGGAACAATCTAAAAACATATGGTGTTAAAATATAAACTCAACAATCCCAGTCTGACAAAGTGGTTTATCCCTTCCTGTCATATGGCTACTGTAGGGGATTAAATGGAATCATAGACCTTGTCTACCTCCAGGTTCTGCTAAAGCAAATGGTTCATGCCTTTGGCATTTCAGCACTGAAAACACAGGCCTTACCACTCTATACTATCAACACAAACAAAACAAACATTCTGCCAGCACACAGCAGCTGCCAAGCAGCCACACTGATTGTGAATACTGGGTTTGTGTCAGGCTGTTGTGGGGTTGCTCACTTTTTGGAGTGGGAGTTGATAAAAGGTTCTGATGCCCAAGCATTTTCTAAGGAAGAGATGACTGTCTTAGCAACAACCAGGAACAACACCAGAAAAACAAATACAAATTTCTAACTGGATTTTTTTCCCTTCATGAACAAAAGCAGATAGTAGAATACACAACCAGAGCAGACACACACTTTTAAAGGCAAACCAACAAACCTAGCAGCCCTCACTCCTGAGGTTTGCTAACTGAAATAGGCTTGTCAACTGAAAAATCAAAATGTTTTATTACGGAAGTGTGATAAGAGTAGCATATTACAAAGTTAGTCTTGAATTTATATTTTTATATTACATTTAACACTCCATGTAATAACATTTTTAATATTACTTTCCATCCTGTAATGGTTTCTCTTCTTGTCTGATCGAGATTGGAATTTTAAGTGGAAAGTATCCAAAATACAGAGCAGAAAGCCTTAGAGATTTAAAGTTTATTTTCATTTGCTTACACAAAACCAGAAAGACGCATTTGCTGGAGATTTAATTTGACCTTAACTCAACTAAATACAAGCAAAAAATCACAAAGTTTAAATAGGTTGCCTGAGGAAGTTCTTGCAAGAGAGACAAGTTGTGAATACCTTTCACGACCCACAATTATTACGGAATGCGACATGATGAAATAGAACTGAAGGGTTTTTTCCTCCATATATCACACTGTAACTGGATAAACAGATGATTTACATTCTTCACGTGCCCTTACCTTTTCTCTGAATGAAAATCCTGAGTAGAGGATTGGCTGTAGAAACTGCTTTGTGATAATTGTCGTCATTATTGATAGGCAGCAGGTCTCCGTGAATGTCCGTGTATCCCACCAGAACATCAACATTTGGGATCTTGTGCACGTGCTGCAATAATCCATAGAACTCCTCAAACTTTCCAGGTTTGGATCTCTCCAGAGAAAACCGTCGAAATTCTGCTCCAAACTACAACAAAATACATCTTACATCATTAATATGGAAGCAATAGAATTATTTTAACGTTAAACCAGAAACGTTACGGAATTAAAAGTGCACTAAGAACTACAACCAGTAATTTTGACATGGTATAAAAAAGTCAGGTAAAACAGTCGGGTATTCCCCCCAAAGTTATAACTAGTTCTGTACCTGAAAGAACATGTACTTTTGAGCATGCCAAAGCTGTTTCATCGTTCCATTTAAGGACTGATCATCAGCACTGAGGTGACAAACGGGTCCAGGGATAACTGCAGATTCTCACAGGCTCATGAACCAACCACACTGGGTAAGGGACAGAATTCAGAGGCAGCCCTGCTGTGGTGGCTCAAACCAGGGCTGTGATTAACATCCTGTGGTATGTGACTACCTGGAATTTTGTTCCAAGAACTACCAGTGCCCTTGAGAACAGCGTGTAGAGATTGCTACACAACCGTGGTTCACCCACGCAAGGCTGAGCAGCCTTCACACCCCAGCTGTTTGGCCAGGAAGTGAAAATGCCACTTGGATGTGAAGACCACAAAGAACTGTTGCTGCTTTTCAGTACAACCCACGTGCAGCCGAGCTTTAGGGAGCTGATCTCTGGTCCACTCTGCTCCTACCTAAAGAGAGATATCACAGGGGCCCAGCCACTACCTCTAAGAGCATTCAAAAGATTGGCTCGCATGAGCAAGGCTCAAATCTTGATTGCAACAGTCTTATAAATCAGGGTTCTATCCAGGGTATAGAACCTGGATTTTCCCAATCTGGCAAGATTCAGAAGATATGAAAAAAATTAGTCATTGACACTACTATCAGAGGTAGGATTTGCTTGTAGTCAACATAATCATCCAACAAAAAGCCAGCTCACAAATCCACTCAAGCTCAGTCTCCTAAATCATCTCTAAAGCAAACACTTATTAAAATATGTTGCTTATTAAGGCAACGATAGTGGGGGCAGGCAGGAGACTCAACTGAGTGCCAAGAAAAGGATGAGCATTTGATGTAGACTAGACAAATTGTGATTTTTACCACACATAACTAGTAAAATGTTGGTGTTCTGCCTAGCAAGGGCAGGACCCAAAGCAAACAGAATACTGGATCAAAATTACTCCAAATCCTCCGTATCAGCCGCATACACAACATACCAGAGATGTCGAAAGGAATTCAGAGATAGCAGCAGCCAGGTTACAAAAACCAGAACAGATTGTGTATGAGTTAAAGGATAATAAGCTAATAATTTAAAAAACCTCAGTTGGCTGCTTTTTTTGTGTGAATTCTATTGCTGACCTTCAGTGAAAACAAAGACTTTAAATAATTTCTTTTGCAAGTTTAGTTTTAAGCAGAGCAGAAGGGCACATGGAACAAAATGCTCTGCGTGCAAGTTTGAGCCTCAGTATCACATGCTTTAGTGTAAGTTACACACAGGAGATGTGGAGGTGCACGTTACCTCACACCTGATTACAATCTTTTGGACAGTAAGAGCTTCGGGAGTTCTCACAAAGGACTGAAAACCAGGAGACAAGGCCCCCGTTGTTAGGACGTTAACACCACGCTAACTCAGAACAAGCTACACCTTCAACACCCCACCTTCCTCTAAAAGTTTCAAATAAAGGAATTATCTGGGAACATTCCTCCTCTAAAAAACCTGCAATTACCGTAACATTAACTAATAAGGCAGAAGGGATGATTCACACCTGCTTACAAACAACAGCCCAGCCCACAGCAGGAACTCCCATCACGTCAGAGGCAGCAGAGCTTAAGGATAACGTCAGTGCAGGACTTCATCCTGTCTCAGATCCTTCCCCAGCTGCGGGAGCTGTGAGCCCCAAGGAACTGTCCATGCATGGCAGCAATCGAAACTGTTTGGCTTTCAAGGATCACACAGTTTAAACATAATTCAGTAATAAAAGTTTAAAAAGCCAACAACCTCACCCTAAGGTTGGAATAAATGTTGAATCTTATCATAGCAAGCAAAGGGCCAGATTTTCAAACGGGCCACTTTTATTTTTTCCATGTTATTTTATACATATTTGGTGCAAATACCAAGAGACTCATAACCCGCTCTTATTTCCTAACACAGTTTGCTCAATACTATTAAAAAGCAGGTAAAAGACACAAGTCCAACTGCGCAATTCCATTATTTGAACCCCTGAAGTGTCTGCATTTTCTATCAGATGCTGCACTCCATCCCATGAAACAGGCCTGCACTTGATGTTCTAGAGGAGATGAGACACTGGAAGATACTGGAAAAGTAACTTAAGCAGAGAAGGCTCCTTGCCACCTGAGCTCTTTACAAGCACGTGCTGTTCCCCTGCTAACTCTCCCGGGAAAAGGCAGTGGAGCTGTGCCAGCACATCAGGAAGGCACCCGGGATGCCCACTTAACACTCACTCATGGGACACATTTTTAAGTCCTCTGAAACACAGCATAAAGCTGCTCTATGCAAGTCTCCAGCACTGACAGAACACAAGCTGCAGTGACCTTCTCTAGCTTACCAGTTATTAGACTTTACTCAGAAAAAAATACCATTCCAAGTAATGAGAAAGGGGGAAAACCCGAATTTTAACATCTATAGAACTAGAAGCTTGTTTTGGGGTTTCTATACCATCACTAGGAACTCTAGTCTGGAGTATAAAATTTTATTTTCCATGACAAGAAAACGGGCTGACTGGAATTCAAGTACTATGGGGAATCGCCAGGGCAAGTTCAGAGCAGTTACCCAAACTGAATAAACTAAACTAACAAAAGCACTGCGCTCATATAACTGCAACCACAGTTGGGCTGTGCTGGCCCAGCCTTGTCAGCTGAGACACAATTATTGATTTGGAATATCTAAATAAAGAGCTGTACATCAACTGAGCAGCCTTCAAAGCCCAGGCCACTCCACAGGAACGGCTCCCTCCACCTCCCACACAGGCCTTTCTTCTTTCTCTTCAGAATTGCTCATTTTCATAGAAGGAAGATGACTCCTCCGCGATATTAAATTGAGGTGCTGTTAAATAATGCATTAGCAACAAGTAGTTCTAGGAATGCCTTGAATCCTGCTCCATAATATGCACTTAAGGGACAATCCCTATTCATTAGGGCTACACGTCTCTGTACAAACACCAGGAACTCATCACATGGCTGATTCCCTAGATATATTCTAAACCAAGGAAAACACACAGTGGGGAAACAGTAAACCTAGAGTTTTGGGCTGAGGAAACAAGTGATTTGGGTTTATAAGCACATCATACTAATAATTTTCAACCTTATAAGAGCATAAATAAAAGACTTCACCATCACAGTACCAACTGTGCTTAACTGGTATTTGAAATACCAGCTACCAGATATTCCTGTGCTTTCTGGTTTTGGCCACATGAAAAATGAACACTTTAAAGAAATCATCCTCATTCAAGCTGTAGAGACCGACCACACACTTTCTAGAAGTTCCAGCACTATGATGTGTTATCCTTAAAAGTCCACACAGCTCAAGTCCTGACTGCTTCACCTGCACTGCTGCTGTAACACTTCACTAGCAGGAAAGGAGGGGACACAACACAGGCTGCTCCCCACTTTAAAAAACAACCCAAGAGATCTATGTGTCCACCAGTGGAAAACATTCCCACGTGGATGCACTTACAATCTGCCCACGCAATGACAAAGGGGTTTTAACTCAACATTTATTTAACTAAAAGCTTGATGCTCCACCTAATACTGTATATCCAGCAGTTTTAATATAATATTAATATAATTTAATAATAATTGGAAATTACTACAAACATAAAGCAGAACAAAAAAAATCTAATTTCTCTCAGAATATCAAAGCTTTGTCATCAAAACTTTGCCTAACCAGCGAATAAAAATTAAAATAGAAGAGATGTGGATACATGCATTTACAGGGAGAATTTACAGAGCTGTGCAAAGCTCTGAGCACAAGAGACTGGTGATCTGTGCGGGAACACAGAGGTACACTCCTGAAACACTGCCAGGGTAAAAGTCTCTCGGGGTCTCTAAGAGAAGGCAAACTCCACTTTCGGATAAGCTAGCCAGGGCTTACCTCTACTTCTAATGTAAGCCTATGCTGTACCCCACAAAAACCTACAGAAAAAAATAATCATGAAGGAAAATAGGTAACTACAGAAACAGTCACTAACAAACGCACTCATTGCAATTCAGACAGAGTGGGTTTTGACGCTTGCGAATTACCACAGAATTGTTAGGGTTGGAAGGGACCTCTGGAATCAGGTAGTCCACTCCCCAAATATGTCTCCAAACACCTCTTTGGGCCCAGTGATCCCACACGTTCCCCATAACACCTATTTTTCTGTACGTCTTTTAGTCTGTGCAGAAACTCAGGGGCCAACTCCACTTACCCAATTTTTTAAAACCACTTCAAAACCACTTATATTTTCTCCCCGCAGACAGCGCACCCAGGAAGCGACCCCCCCACCTTCCGCAGCCGCGGCCCCGGCGGGCAGAGGGATCGGGCTGGCGCGGGGACAGGTGGGGAGGGAGCGCCGGGGCCCGCCCGCCCGAGCCCGGTGGCCTGCGGAGCGCCCAGGCCCCGGCGGCCCCTCGGGCAGGTGAGTCAGCAGCTGTCC
>VZTD01005127.1:1466305-1539647 GCA_013397725.1 Rhagologus leucostigma
TCGGTAGCTTTTTATCCGGGGCAAAGGCATTCCCGGCAGGAAACACCCCGGAACCCCCCGGCAGGGGAGCACCTGGCTGGAGCAGGTGGAACAGTGAGAGGAGCAGGACAAGGTCTATGCCGTCCCTTAGAGTTTGCCTTTTGGGGGTGTCGTTGCCTGGGCTGGTTATATTTTAGTTAACTCTTTTTGTCTGTGCAAAGATTACATTTTATTTGGTTTGGGTTTTTTTTTTTTTTATTGCTTATTCGTAAAAATACAAGTTGAGGTTTTGGGTCACAGCCCAGTTACATTTTGATTGAGAGTTTAATTTCCCCTTTTAAAAAGTGTTTTAAATAAGTTGGGCCATATGGAGGTAGAGTTGTTCATCAACGAAAGAAACTTGAAGGAATTTGAAAAATAAGGTTACATGTTTCTGGAGCCATTTCTTGAGTATGGAACCAGCACCAGTACTCAAGCTCCTGATTCAGTCATTTCCTTTGTTGGGATCAAGACTTAATCCGTCCATACCTGTGTTTTCACAGCTGCAGAATGGGAGCTACACCTATTGACGAGGTGCTTTACATATTTTTTTTTTTTTAAACCCTTAATTAAAAGCAAGAAAAGCAGAGGAAGATAATTTGCAAGGGTAGTAAACAGTGCAAAATGTGTCTGAGGGAATATTGCGTGTTGAATGGAGAGGTACATCTGAGAGAGATGCAGTGGCTAAAGGAGTGTGCAGTGAGAAACTCCTCTGTTGTGTTCCTGTGTCATGCAGTTCATCCCTTCCCTGCTGCTGCTCTGGATTCTGCACAGTGAATGGCGTAAGCACCACGTGTAGCAGTGCAGGAAAAGCTGCACAAAACCTGCCAAAATGGGTTGGAGCTGCTGTGGAGTGGCAGGCCCGGCCTCTTTATGCCCCAGGTCTGGAGAGAAACGTGTGAGATACAACATGTGTGAGCTGGTAGTGAACAATTAACTCGGCAACATTCTCCTTCAGTTAGAGTCTGGATACCCTCTGGAGGAATGAGAGGGCTTCCCCGAGATGACAGGTCCTGCACCCTGACCCAGTGCTCCATTGTGGAGTCAGTCAGGAGCTGCAGGGGAGTGGTGGTGTTCTGTTCACAGCACGCAGCCAAGAGCGTGGAGATAGAGGCCAAACAGGGAGTTGTGTAATGGATTCCCTGAGGGACACTGTAAGGATGGGATGGTTTCCTTCTGCCAAGACAAAGAGCAGCTGTACGGTTGCTCTACAATGTTCTCTCTAGCCCTGGGTTCCTTAGGAGCAATCCAGGCAGGGAGTTGGGATCCTGTAGTAGCACAGCCACCGATGTCACTTTATTCCCTTCCACAGCTAATTCCTTCACAAATACTGCTCTGCCATACCCTCATAAAGAGTCTGAGAAGTGGAATAGAGCCACTCTGGCTAGAAAGAGAAACCAGACTCTGTCTGTGGGGAGGGGAAAGTTATGATCCTCATGTGTCTCTTTCTCAGGGGTCTGAGGAGTGACAGTGTGGGGTTACAGAGAACCAGGACAAAACAGAGGTTCTGGGTGTAGAAAGTTATCCAAGATAAAGCAAGGGAGGGGGAACTGTCTCAGAAGGGTTACTAGTTTGTTCCATTTGGATGAAATAAATAGAAAGACTGGAAGCGAAGGAGATAATTTGTGTAAAATAGTAAGTTTAATATTATTTAAATCTGCACACTTGATCTTAGCCAAAAGGCTGAGAAAGAGGGAATAGACAGAGTTGAGTTATCCAGACTGTTGTTGGCCAGAACTGGATTTTGGAAAGTGATTGGCTGGTGACAATCCAAAATTATGGACAGCGAGTCGTGCAAAGGACATCAGCCAGCCTTTAATGGCTACAGGTGCTCAGGGCCCTGGCTTTAGTTCCCATCCTCAGATGCTGCCTCCAGAAGCACAAAAGGGACATACATATTTATGAAATACCAGGTTTTATCCTCTTTTTTTTCAACTTTTCCATTTCTGCTGCCAGTTTATTCTCCCTGAGGACAGACTGCTTTAAACCAGTATGTCTTCAAAGATAGAATGCCTGAAAACTATCATTTTTATTCGATTCAACGTTTTAGGGCAAAAACTTGGTTTTCAGACAGACAAGGCATTTAATCACCAGTAGTTTAGAAGATCAGAACACTAAGATGATCTTGTCATTAATACAGAAATACCCTAAGTGTAGTTAGCAAACAGATTTATATGTAGCTGCTCTAGATGTGAATTTAGCTGTTTCAAATTAAATGACAAAAACTACTTTATGGAGAACATGTGCAATTATTATTGGGACAGTAACTGTGTCAGTGATATTTTATTGCTCAGATACGTTCTTTCCATGAATCCATCCCTGATCTGCTTGATGAAGTAGCAAAAATCTACTTCCATTATTTCCATAACATAAAATCTATTGGTCCTCAAGAGCTTGAAGAGCCCAGGGTTGCATGTTTTGGGAAGAATTTCTTCGCTGAAAGGGCAGTCAGGCCTTGGCAGGGGCTGCCCAGGGAGGTTTGGAGTCCCCATCCCCGGAGGTGTCCCAGGAAGGCCTGGATGTGGCACTCAGTGCTCTGGGCTGGGGACAAGGTGGGCATCGGGCACAGCTTGGACTTCATGGTCTGGCAGGGCTTTTCCAACTTTGAGGATTCTGGGGTTCTGGGAAGGGTAACTCATCCTGGGGCAGCTGAGTTTTACAGACACGTGAGGCGTTTTGGCCGCATGTGCTCCTGACATGTCTCACGTGTGAAACGGTGATAATCCAGCAATGTTTGTGCGGTGCTGGGAGATAAGAAGTCAGCATCAATCTTGCTCCATTACATAGGGAGAGTTATGTTTATGATTAGGGAATGAACCTTGTTCCTCTAAGCCGAATAATTTATTTATTTCACACGGTAGGAACAGCAGTAGCAAAGCACTCATCATTTTATTTTAAAAAACCCCTGGTGTGTAGACTGTGTTTGCCATGAGAGTTTTCTCTAGCCATTGCTGAAATGTTTTAAAACTTGCCATTTTAAGCTATGCATAAATATCCATAGCTGATGTTCTGTGTGCCTGGGAAGGCAGAAGGGGTGACCTGATTATGTGTGCTCACAGATCTCTCTCTGCTTCACATTCTTGCAGACAGAACAACAACATAACTTTCTTCTTTCAGGATAGTTAATGTTCTGGCCCAGAACTACAGCACCAGATGTGTTGCCACAGAAACAATTTAAAGGGAGAAGGAATTGTGAGCAAATTGTCTTTCTTGTGGAAAATGTTTGAGAGCCTCTCCTTGGTTTCCCTGTTTCTATCTATGTGTGTGCACAGCAGAGAATAAGGGACAATTTTGCTTTTGTTTCATACATCTGCTAGTGGTTTAAAATTCTCTATACAGGGTTGAAAATTGAAAAATATTCTATTATGGGCATGACTTACGTACCTCAGAGACATTTTTTATTAAATCCTGATTCATTTTTAGAAACTTTTTTCCTTTAAAAATGTGCAGCGTGCTAGCTGATTTGCTTACCTCCACTTGCAACATGCTTTGGAAAATATTTCCAGTCACAGTTGTTTCTGTGAAAGTAAGAAAACTTGACTTTATAAAGTTATCCCAGATTTTGATGCTGAGAATTAGGATCACATTCTCCTTACTACAGTTGACATGCTGATGAAAAGAGGGAATGTTTACAGGAAATATTTTGATTTAATCTTGCCTAGGAAGCCTTAAAGTAGCCAAAGCCCTTGATTTTAGCTAGCATTTCTTTTTCTCAAAACAGTGGATACTCTATTCAACATACTGTTTTCTCAACTACTATGAAAATATTTGTCTGAACAAAATGCAAGATGAATTACCTTAATATGACCTTTTCACTTTTTTGACCACAGCAAAGCATCTTTATCCTACAGTTTTGCATTCTGTTTTGGGAGAGTAATGAGAGAAACATCCAGGAAGGTCCCAGCTCTGGCAAAATTTTAAAAAGGCCACAATCCACACATAAAGAGCTTTGTTTCCACAGTTCTTTGTCCTTCATGCATTTGGGAGGTCTTTGTCCCTGCACATTTTGAAATACTGCTGGCTGTGAAAGAGCCATAACTGGTTTATCTCAGCAAAAGCCAAGGTGAAGTTTGGGTCCCTTTGGAGTGATGGAAAGATTTTGCCATATGCAGTTGCATGCACGCTGCTGCCCGTGATTTGGGAGGGAATGGACACACAGAGTTATCCCAAGAAACCTCCTGTCCTTATTTGTGTGTTTAGTATTTCCTCTGTGAGATTTATGATTATTAAATCTTTTTTCTTATAGCCAGACTCTCAAGTGCCCCTGTGCCTGGAAATACACAATTTATTCCCTTTTTTACTCATTTTTATACAAATCTGGGATCTTTACTTTTCCTTTGAAGAAAATTGTTTATAACAGAAATATATCCAGGTATCCCCAAGTTAGGAGCTGTTGCTTATGCTTTTGAAAACAGTTTTCCCTTATTTCAAGTGTCCTGCCAGAGTTCTGGTTTGAAATCTCTGAGCTCTGGAGCTAGGCTGCATGCCATGTCCCACACTGGAGTTCTGGCAGCTTCACAGGCATCTACATCACCCAACAAGATCTGCCAGGCCGATAAGAAACTCATTTCTCTCTTGCATTCCTTCTTCAGGCACAACTCCAGCCCTGGGTGTGGAAGGAATGCAGAGCTGGGCCTAGAGCTTGTGTCTGCTCAGGTTAGAAATGAACTTCCAGTGTGAAATGTGGCTCTGAATCTGCATCCCTGTTTGCTGGGAGACCGCAGGTATTTGCATCCAGGTTTCTGGTTTGGGAGCTCTTCGGGGTGGAATCAGCCCTTATGTTTACAAGCTGATCCAAAGGTGCCCTTAATTAGTTCACATCTCTCCTGTTTGATCCCATGAGAAGGTAGCTTGGTGTTTCCTCAGGCAGCAGAGCTTTCCCAGACGGACATTGTAAACTAGAATATAGGTACTTGTAATTTTCTTAAAAGCCTCCTTTGGGCCTGAAATGTCTTGTGCTTGGTTTCAATCCAGTATTGACTAGGGCTGGAAAGTGTGAATAATGTCAGTTCAGCTGTATTTGAGTTATTCAAATGAATTTTAAAACTATGTACTTTCCACTTATATTTTTCCATAATTCTCTGCACTTACATAACCTCTATTTTATTATTGAAATTGCTACAGACTTGAAGAGGGAAATACCATATTCCGATACTGGACCTGAACAGATAAACAAGGAGGCAATTCCAAGGCCTCAGTGTGCTTTAAAATCTGAATGCTTGCTGCTTTAGTGTTGGCATGAGCAGGTTTGTACTTCTACTAGTGCAGAAAAAACACCACCTCAATAACCTTTGGTTTCCCTGTGCACTGAATTTCTGAAATGTTTCCATTACGTAATTGAAATTTTACAAAAAGAGTTTAGAAGATTTCTCCAGATTATAAGGAAGGATTTTGTTTGATGAGATCTGTAAAGTTAAAATAGTAGGCCAGGGTTTTCCGAACGAATTGACACCCATGGGTATTCCAAAGGCAGCTGTCTGAGCAGTCATTGCAATCCAGTGCAGGGATGTGGCTGAGGCTTGATCTATACAGGAAGTTCATTGGCTTTTCTAAAGTTTTGAAGGTAACTGGTTTGTAGCAAGTTAGTGACCTGTTTTTTTACACTGTAAGACAAAAGAAGAGCAGTTACACTGGATGGATCGTGTGTGAAAATGCCTCGGTTTGAGTCCATCAGTAACACACTGTGTTGTGTAAGTTAGTTGTACAGATCCATGTAACTGCACATTCCTTAGTGCTGTCAGCACAGCCCAAATGCCCGGACTGTGTGGAAATCTGTCACTGTGCATTGTGTGAAACGGAGCCCCAGACACTGATCCGGAAGGTGATGCCCCCTCTGAAGAGCCCTGGCATACAGAAATGCTCCTTCAGTTAGGCACAACAGCTGCTGAGACAATAGAGCTGTCCTTTGTGCAGCTCTGCTGAGGTCACTGGAGCTCCTTCCTAATTCCACTGAGGCCGAGTTGTGCCTCTCCCTTTTTCTGAAGGCTTCACATGCCAGTGTGTTGTGCAACAACGTAATTTGTTAGCAAATAAAGAAGAATTTAAATAACCCTAGAAAATCAGTGCGGGCATCCCAGCTGCCTGCAAACAAACAGCAGAAGTGCACAACATTTAAGTAGCAATGCAAAGTATCTCAAAATTGCTTGAGCTTGGGTTCTTCAAGAACAAAACCACAACTATAAGGAGAACATGCTCTGCAGGAGAAGGCTTTGGATGAGAACATACACTGCATCTTCTGGTAAGGTCTCCAGACATAATTTCTGTGCTGTTTTCTCCAGAGCTGTAGTAACACATGACGAATCTTTTCCCCATGCGTGTATGTATGAATTTGACTATGTTTCATTTCATTTAAAACAATAAGCGAGGATACTTTGACCTGCAATTGTCAAATTAAGTTTACAATACAGTAAAACTGTATCTTCTTGTAAAATATCTCTCGTGAGTAAGCCAAGTCATATGGAGCAAAGCTCCACTTTTCTGTTAGAGCATCGAATGCACTGCCTGCCCTTGCTGCTGTAATTGTGTCAGAGTCTGGCTTTAATCCTGGGTCTGAATTAGAGTATTGCTGGAATCACTTGTCAATATGCTTTGTATCTGAATGGCCATTTCTGAATTTTGAACATCACCCAAGGGTGACTTTCTGCCAGGAAGGTCTCTGGTCTGTGCATTCTCCATGGCAGTTCTGCAGAGGATCACCAGTGGGAGTTCAGAAGACCACTGGTCCATAGATGCTGAGTAAGCCAGTCCAAGGTCTAAGAAAAACTTGTGATGCTGAAAAATAGGAAACACTAAGCAGATGTGTTAGTTGCAGTAAAAGCTTTGGGTCTTCAGGGAACAAACAGTTGGGTTCACAGTCTTTGAAGAAGTCTGAGACAGAGAGCTGATTGATTTTTTTTTTTGTGCACAAAGCTGAAATGCATTTTCATGAGTGACTCTTGCCGTGTTTGTTGATGGTACTCACAACATTTCAAGGGACCTTAAATTACATTAGCTTTTGGCCTAAATGTTGAAGTGGTTTGATCTCGACTGATCCTGCTGAGCAACTTCTGCTTAGCACTTGTAGTTGTGTCTGCCTTTTTTTTCCAGTGAGTAGCTCTCGTGTGCTTGGGCTGGGTGTTCTGGGGGGCCTGACATTTCCAGGAATTTGTTATCTCTGGCAGAGGCCTCGTTACTGTCAGTCATTGATAAGTGGGAAAGTAAACATGTTGCTGATGAGACAGTGCACCTTCAGTGGCTGAGCACTAGTCTGATTTCATTGCACACAGGGGTCCTCCAGAGAAAAATTCTTCTACCACTCATTAATTTTTAAAATTTTCTTTACTGTATGATTTTGGCTATAACTTATCTACTTCTTGCTCCCTTCTAAAGTAGAGGTTTTTTCTTGTTTACAAAGTCACATTAGAGCCATCACTTTCTAGTCTTGCTAGAAATACTTCTGAAATAAGTGTGGCAACTATTTAACTTTTAATGAGTATGAAAAGGGAGTTTTCATGTGACCAAAAAGAGTCTTTCTAGTTGCCGACTGTGAAATACTTGAATTAAATAGCAATAACAAAAACACAGGGCTGCAGAAAGGGAGTTTGTAGAGGCCAAGGTAGATCTCAGTCAGTTATTCTGATGGATGGCACAACCACTCTGCTTTGGAGATGTGCTGTCAGAACTGGTTTTGTGAGCCCTCCCTACCAGACTTGCAGGAAAACAACTGCTTTAGAAAAACCACTTGAAACAGTCCTTGCTAGGATGTCTTCTTTAGGCCAGAAGAGATTTAAGGGGCACTCCAGGAAGTAACAATCACTGTAGGTTTTGTAGTGTTTCCTGGGCAAATGATGCCCAGAAGTCAGTACACAAGTTTGCCTCTTCTGATTTTATAATTTTCCACAGAGTATTGCTGTAATTCTGTTTAGGCTTGAAACAATCCAAAGCTGTCTTCTAGGCAGGGCCAGACTGACAAAACTTGAATATCTGGTTTAAAAGTAAATGTAGTCCAGTTTAGACTGCATTTTCCTCAGCTGCTCACTGCATCATTTGTATCCTAATGCACATTAGTCTTTCCAAAGCTGTTTCCAAAGCCATCTCCTTTTGAATGTTTAATATCTAAGAACCAATTAGTTCCATTTTGTTTTCTTTGGGTAGTTTGCAATTAAACAGTCTTTCAAGTGGGCTTTATTTAGCTAATTCCATCACAAAAATAAGCTCTAAGGGAATGAAGAGAAGTTCAAGCTAGCCAATGTTTATTTTTATTATTAATTATTTATATTATGGGAGTCCCCAGGGGAACTAGGGCCCCACTAAACCCAGTTTCCTCTGCGTGTACTGACTATGTCTCACAAGACTTTATTCAGCAGAAGATTCCTTTTGGCTGCTGTGGCTCAGTGCAGGGGACCTGCTCCATGCTGCAGGGAAAGGACTGATGAAGAGTTCATAAAGACAAATGAAGAATCATTATTTTAAAGAAGCTTAAGCTAGGCACCAGAGGGAGAATCTGGTGCATCTTTTCTAAAAAAGAAAAAAAAAGCGCCACACTTAATGTATTTTTCCAGTCTGAGTGTCAAATCATGACCTCCAAGTCCTTGTTCATCATCTCTGAAGTGATGGTAATGCTCCCAGTGACTCTGGTGGGAGCAAGACTGTGCAGAGAAGTGAAGGTCCTAAAAATCTTATCTCTTTCTCAACTAGCAGCAGAGGACTCTTTATATTTCAAAAACACTGATGGGCAAATTTGGTTTAAAAAATGTTCTTGTTTAGTCAGATTTCTATCAGAAGTTGTGGTTTTCACAGTGTCTGGTCCTCAAGAATTGGTCTGCTTTATGTTTTACAGAAGTCTTGAGAGAAGTAATTTAGAGTCCCTTCAGAGCTGCCAAACACAAAGGTGGCACAGAGCCAGCCTCTGGGTTTCTGTAGATGGGTTGAACAGAATCAGAGCAGTTCCCATCACCTGAGGGATCCCGCTCGCTGTGGGATCCCTGTGTGAGCTAAGGGGTAGAAGTGATGTTGGGATGAGCAGGGCTGTGGGGTGCAAGAGCCTTCAAGCAAGTGCAGCGCTGCAAATTTTCCTGCTGGAGGAATTACCATCCTCCTCCTCCCTTTCCTTTCTGTGGAAGCATCAGGCTTTGCAGCACTCTTTCCGTAGTTCCAAAGGCAAGACCTAGACAGGAGTTTTCCTGACTGTATTCCTGTCCTCATTAGCTCAGTTTAAAGGGGGTGAGACATCTGGTTCCAAGTACAGCTGTGTGGTTAGGATGGAGGGCTTTTTCTCTCCACAGAAAAGTCACTAAATCTGGCCATTTAAGACACAGATTTTATAGGAGCTAGAGCTGGGCTGTGCAAAGTTCACCTCATTAAAAACAAGCCCAAACCAAATAAAAACAGAGAATAACAGCATAAAAAATGTGGGCCATGAGTGTCAGAGCATGTGTATTAGGAACTGGTAAGAAGTGAAGGGAAAAGTACAGATATACCCAGATAAATTCGAAGTTCTTGGTTTTTTCCACAAGTAAATATTTGGCTTTAAAGCATAAACCTTTTTCCCTTCCATTTCTCTCTTCTATGAAATTTTATATACTTTTCCTCTTTTTCCAGTGTACTTTGGGATACTGATCCTAATTTAGCAACTTCATTATTTCTGTGGTACAAGATTATCTTGGTAACATTTGTGGGAATAAACCACGGTTGCTATAGGAAGTGGGCTGGATGGTTCAGTTCTTAGTAAAGGGACAATTTTCCTGCTTACGCAGGTAGATGACACAGTTTGTCCCACTTCAGAAGCACCAGGATATTGTGATTCACAGAATTCAGTTTTTGAAGATAACAAATTACATCCCTCCTGCTGTTGGACATCAGATTTCCCTCTTGCTGGAAGTTTGTCATCTGATTTGGTTAATATACCCTTCTCAGTGTAGTAATCAAAGCATTTATCTGTCCATCATGGTGGCTGCTATTGAGACTTAGCCTTGGGACTTTCCACAACCCTAAGGCTGAGATAAAGGACCTTCCTTATGTCATAATTAACCTGGAGATGGGCTGCTGCGTGAGAAGGCTGGCTGGAGACATGATCACCCCTGATAAGTCTGTAACACCCATTCAGGCATACGCTGGGGAAAACAAGGAGAATGTCTTACAGGGGAATGATCCTTGGGGTTCATAATGAAGATGGAGGAATCTCTCAAGGCCGGAACTGGTGGGATTCTGTGCCTTGCTTCCACGCGAATTTTCCTTTGTCCCAAATGGAGGAGCCTGTTCATCACTCCTGAACTGCTCTCCCTCATCTCCTTCTCCTGGTTAGGATCTGGGCTGCAGTGTCCTTACAGTGAGGCTGACTGCACACTCCAGTTCTGCCAGTGCTGGAAAGGCTGCGAGTCAGGCCAGCCTGTGGAGCCTGCCACATTCCTGAACCCCTGATTCAGCCTTGCGAGTTTGTCAGCAAGCTGGAAATTGAAACCAGAGGAGCACAGCAAGGCCTGTGCTTGTAAATCAGCTGGTAATGGGTGAATTGTCATGTGCCTCCCCCAGGAGGAAAGCCAGAGTCCATGGAGGAGCCCCCAGCACCTCGGAGAGCTGTGACACGGGAACGTGGCCAAGGGCTGTGCCATGGGCTGGCAGAGGATGGAAACCAGGGTTTGGTTACGGGCAATCACTGCGGCTTTCCTCAGTCCAACATTGCCAAAACGCCACAGTGGGATTCACAGCCAGCTGTGATTCCAAGTAACACATTTCCATGAGGGAAAGGGGCACAGTCCATGGGGTGATCCATGCTGAGCTCCCCTGGTGCTCGCTGGCATCTGCTGCCGCTGGTGGGAGGCACCAAGTGGCCACGACATCATGTCTTGGAAAATCATTTCCAGGTCATTAACTAGGTCAGGCCAACTTCTGCTGCTGGATTCTACTGGGAGTCTGGAATAAATGGCTGATTAATTTCCTCTGGATGTGCACACTGTCACTGAGAACAGAACTTGGAGCTGCGTGCTGAGGTGGAAAGTGATTGGAAATACAGGAACATTTGGGGTGCAGGCTTGAAAAGCAGCTCATCCTGGACTTGAAATTTGAGTCCTGTGTTCAAAGAACCCCCTACAAATGGGGCCATCAGACCTGACCTCCAGCACGGGACAAGCTGTCTGAGAGCACTGCCTATGATATTTAAATTTATTGCTGCCTAGGAAGCCTGGACTCCAGAATGCCATTTCCAGAAGCTGGCACGAAGCTGTGGGAGGGCCTAATGAGTAAAGCAATAACTTGGATCAAAGCTGTTTATCTGATTTTCCTTTAATGGCTTGAGTATGGCTAGGAGGAAAGTATGCAGTATTTAAATAGATATTCAAGAGTTAAATCTGCATAGATAAAATTTGTAAAAGTACCAAAACTAGTTACACACTGAAGCCCTGCCTTTCTAAATAATGTAAGCTCTGAATATAATTCTTATTAAAAATCAATTGAACTAGCTCCTAACAGCCTTGAGTACCCATGAGAATGGGATTATATTCTTGAATCATTTGACATTTTCAAGATACGACCTGACAGATACAAGTTTGGTGCAAAGTAAAGGGCCCATCTCCTAATCTGAGTTAAACAGGCTTAGGTCAAGATGTTCTGTGGAACATGTGCAGCTACACAGGGGAGCAAAAGCTTCCATCTGTAGCAAAACTGTGATGTAATTGCTCATATTGCTCAATCTTAACCCAGCAGAAATGTCTGATGAATGGGTGGAAGCCGTTTGTGTCCCTTCTCTCCCTTTTCACAAATCTGTTTTACCGGATAAAAACTCAGTATCAAGCACACATTTCCCATGTCTGTATCTGCAGCGGCTCTCCCCTGTGTGTGGTGGGCAGTTCCAGCTCACACGTGCTGGTGTGCGATGCCAGCTTCACAGCAATGATGATAGCCACAGGTCAGAGTGAATTACATCAAACCTGTTCAGGTTCTGCTGGGAATCCTTGTGCTGGGAGTTCTTGCCACAAACAGGATTTGACTGAAGAAAGGATCCCTATTTGAGTGTGATGTTGTGTTAAAATACCTATTTTGAGATGTATTCTGAGATCAAGGGCACTGAGTGTCTCCCTAATCCAAATTATTTTTCTTCTCTTGAAAATAACCAGATGAATTTTTCTTAGTTCTGCCCATAACTGTATAAATAGAATGTTTGTCAAACAACTGAGCAAAACCGCTTACAATGTAAGGGGTTTGAATGATAAATTTGGAATGTTTATGTAGCACAGTAGACATCGCTACTGAGGTCAATGGTTTTCCTGAGGAATGCTGGAGAGCAAAGATTAAACACAGTGTGTATTTTCCCAGTGGATTCAGCCCGGGGCCGTGCCCAGACGGTCACTTCACTCCTGCTTCGCTCAGCCTTCATCACAGCCACCTTCAGGGTAATGAGGGCTGAGTCAGGACCTTATCACCTCTCGTGCATTTCGTGGTCTGGATTCTTTACACGGCCAACACTGCAAAGTAAGTGCCAAAGCTCAGACATTTCCACTTATTCCACAGTGCATTGAAATCACAAAATCTTCAGTGCTCCGGGCCTAGACCAGCCCTGACACTTTGTTCAAAATCTTTGACAGGATTGTAATACAGGGTGGCGATCTGATTTTTTTTTTTGTCAGAGTCATGAAAGACAAATGCCATTGTCTGCTGCAAGTGTTTCTGGATACAACCCATCAGCAGCATTCACAAGGGTCACTTAAATCCATTGTCCCTATGTTCTGAAATAAGCAAGAAGGAAAATAATTGTGATTACATCAACATGATGGTAGACTAACACAGCCCAGTTTGCAATATCAGTCTTAAATTTAACTTATGCTAAAGATTTTTGGTGTAATTATGTCAGGGTTGTCTTTTCAGCCATGAAGTGTTTGCAGTATGTATTTCTTTCGGTTAAAACCCTGATCCTGATGCAATTGTAGCAGCAAAACAGTTCCGGTGGAATTTATAATAAATTCAGGGAAGCAGAATGAAAACTGAGCAGCTTTGACTGACTTTTTTTTAAACAGCCGATGATTAGCTGGAATCACAGCTTGTTCCTAAAGACCAGGGAAGGCCTCTGAAGGCCCTAAATGTTCATGTACTGAATCACTGCTGATTTTGGTTCTGTACAGCGAAAGCTGAGTTTCAGCAGAGGAGGTGCAGAACCAGTACAGACCAATGGCACGTTTGTTTGGCTGTCATGAAGTGAATTTTATAAAATCATGCTATAAAAGACGTAGAATCCTGGTGGCAACTCTGCAATAAACTTATGTGCTCTGCTGTGCACAAAACCACCGGAGGACTCTCCTGATAGGCACAAATCTAGGCCTCAGATTTTAGCATGAAGGCTCCAGTCTCTCCAATAAACTGCTGGGCTTACCAGATACTGAATTAAGTATTATGTTGTGATAATACAAAAGGAAATCAACTCTGTTTGGTTCCCACAACTAGAAGATAAAATGGCTGTCTTGTCTTTCCAAGTAAAGTGAGTGTAATATTTATGGATAAAATTATGTATAAAAATAACAAGGGTCTAAAAGTGTAAGGAGAAGGTTTGCACCAGGCAGTGGAAGGCAATTTGTCATGCTCACATAATGTGTCCACAACCACAAACGTGACCCTCAGACACTGAGGTTATTAACAATTGATGTCTGTCGGTAACTGTGTTTATTTTCTATAGTGACAATAACTTGCTTGATTTCAGCCTGGCTTTTGTCCTGCCAGTGAAGAGCAGGTAGTGCCCCGCTGGTGAGGTCTGGAGCCCCGTGCAGGCTGCCAGGGCCCACAAACAGCTGAGGGAAGCAGAAGCTGGTGCAGTTTTTGCAGAAACACGACCAGGAGGAAGTGTCTCCTACCCACTGCCCATTCACAGTTGGAACACGACAAACTTTAGGGAATCACGAATACTTTCCTCTAGCAAGGGTTCACCAAGTGGACCTCTTGGAGATGCTAACATGAAAACATGGCTACTAATTTAAAGCACAAAACGCGAGCAGAAACATTTTGCAAGAAGTCAGTGAGTCATATTTTCCTCATAAAATTGTTGAAACCATTGTGCCCAGAAACAATTAAAGATGTGAGTAGGGCTGGAAAAGTTTAGCCATAAGCACAAACAGACACCATTATTTTGTTTGTAGAAGGTGAAGGTCATTTGGCTTGAGGAGCATCCCCAGCCTCAGAGAGAGGGAGCAGAAGATGCAGTTTGTGTGTCCTTGCTGCTCAGAGGAGCCCCAGCTGCCTGGACACTTGGTAACACCGAAGCTGAAACACCAATAGTCTGTTATGGCAAATGGACCACTGAAACAGGGCTGAACAAACCTACTCCTTTCATCTGGAAAAAAATCCTTTTTTGACTTAGAGGTACATTTCTGAGACCTGAAGTCTCAATTGTACAAATCACACATATTAAAATGTTAGAGCCAGTGAGTCCCTGGCAGTTGGGAGGTGTGCCCAAGACTCACAGGCTTTGTAAGACTTTGTCAAGACTCCATGGTTTTTCCAGGAGTTTGGTGTTCCAGTTGCCCCTGGCAATAGGCTCCTTTATTTTGGCCCGCTACTTCTGTGCTCTGCGAATGGAGCCCCTGGCTAACTGCTGTATTCATTTCTGTGCTTTTGGGGAGGAGTAAAGGAGAGGAAGTTCCTCTGCTCCCCAGGGCATAATCCCTGCTTTTATGAGATTTGGACACACTGGCCTGCACAGCAGAGGTTACAGGTTGGAAGGCAGATTTGAACTGAGCTTTGTCGGGGGTCCTTATCTGATTTATTTCTCCCCTAAAGGGAGGGTAGAATTTGAGATGTGTCCAGATGCTTTTTCTCAGGGGCACTTGTAATGTAGTGCAGCACTTTTATACAGACACTCCAGCTAGCAAACCCTCTGTTTAAACAACTGCATTTGTAAGTCTTACAAATAAAATGTTTTCTTGACATCCAACTTACGGTCTTCTGCTCAGAAGTGTGAAATGAGCCATGAGATTTCTAGGTCACTACAAAAAATACATGTGCGAATGTGTACCAAGAGGTATTGACTTTGTTGGCATTATTTTGAAGCAAGACAGATAACCCCTTTAATGGTGCTTTATTTAAATTCTCTTCGTTCTGAGGGAATTGGGGAGATGTGCTTGTGAGCTGCTTTGGAGAGGGGCAGGGCATTGGAGGAGGACAGGACAGGGTCAGTGGCCTCGGGGACGAGCTTTGGGCAGTTACAGAAAGCAAATGACCCTGGAGGAGCTGAAATGCTTTTGGCCATGCCCATGTGAGGGCCAAGGCATCTCTGGCTTCTACTGAATCGCAACAGCACATCTCCTGGAAATCCAGAATTATACTGGATTTATAAACACACATGGTCCGGTCTAGGAAATCTGGGCAATTTAGTTCTTTTGCTAATTGAGTTTTGGGGGTCTGTACGTTTCCCACATGGTCCTTCACATCCGTCCCACAGATTTTGCTTCAGGAGTCTTCTCATTGTTTTCCACTTCCTGTTCCCTGCCAAGGGTCTGCCTGTTTTTGTTTGTTCCATATCTATGTGCTCCAAAGGCTTTCAGTCGCATGTTAAGCAGGCTTTAGAGCAGCTGCTCTTGCACTTTCTTCTTCCCTTATACCCATGAACTGAGTTTCCCAGGTTAAAGAGCTGAAAAATAGATCCTGGGAATCTGGCTGAGCCTTGATGAGGGATGTGGTCAATAACCACAAGGCTATTCCTTTTATTTCTTCCTTTAACAGCTTGTTATGCAATTACATTTTTCAGTAAGTCGCATGCTCTTTTCAGGCTAATGATCCTTTTGATGGGGTGACAGTTCACAGACTTACAAACATCTGAAAACGAGAGGGAAGAATGGAAAATATTTTGAAACTTCAGCTGTGATATGATGCAAGTCCAAGGTCTGATTAAGGGTGTTAAGGAGGATTTTTCAAAGCAAGAGAATATGAGCGCTGTGTGGTTTGATTAAGAGGTGGTGAAGAGGCACCTGAATTTTCCGTGTAACAGATTTCTGTGGATACTCCTGAGGCTGTGGAGTCGCGAGAACTTGGCTCCTGTGAGCAGTGAAATACCTGGCCGTGCTCAGCACCTCTTTGCACAGCGGAGAGCTTCCAAAGCAGGTGTCTGTTGGCTGGGATTTATCACTGTCACATCTTGTTCTACAGTGGTCTGCCTGTTTTTCCCTCCTGAGCTTGGCACAGCCCGTAGAACAGGCAAGGAGATGGGAGTTTAAACCTCAGCCCAGGGAATTGACTGAGTGGCTTCTCCTGAACAGGCAGGATCTCTGCAGGATCTCTGCTCCTGGAAATCCAGGACAGCTTTTGTTCCTGCTTTGGTAGGTGATGGTACCTAAGGCGTGGTCACTGGCTGTGATTCCCTGTACTTGTAGACTAGCTCAGAATTAGCAAAATAATCTCAAACCGCCTTCCTCTTGGGAAGTGTACTGAACCGTTCAGTTCTCTACAGGCAGCCTTTACAGGCAGGGAGGAGGTTGCTCTCCAAGTTAGTGGCAGAGCCAGGGAAAGAGTCTTACACTGACATTTCTGGGCTTGTTGTCTGACTAATGGTAGCCATGCTAAAGGGATAATGTCAGGCACAAGGGCTGAGTGCAGAGGTCCTTTCCAGCATCCCCTCTGATGGATTAAGAGTGTTCTTCAGAGCACATTCTGTAATGTGGGACAAAGTTCTGCATGGAGCATTCAGAGCTCCTTCTTGGAGTTTGTACTTCTCTCTCCAAACACATCCTCCAGCTTTTTGTTATACCCAGATTTGCTCACTTGTGGTGTTTACATTACACCAGCTTGAGGGGGAAAGGAAGGGAATTTTTCTGTATATGAACTGTCTGGGTGATTTTCTACAGCTGCTTTGAAGGATATGTCTGTTACTTATATATGGGACTTGGATTCTATAGACATATGGCAGGGAACACAATTCTTCAAAAAGCAAAAGAGTTTGACTGATGGAAAACAAGAGAGCAATCCAAGAGAAACCCTGCCAGAGGAGGAGCATGAACCTGAAATTTACTGTTGAAACCAGACTTCTGCCTTGGGCTTAAGCACCACACAGCCAATTCTACCACTGACTGCAGTGTGGCTCTGCACAGATGCAAGGAGCTGCTTTTTGGACCTAAGTCTGGAGCTTAAGTATTGTTCTGGCATCCACACTGATTTGGAAATACACAGGTTGGCCTGGACTCCTGAAGCACTGGGACAATTACAGGGTTTTTAAAAAGTCAGAAATACAGAGAGGCTCTGAATTGAGGCTATTCTGGCTTTTACATAGTGAGTTTGTAAAATCAATCAGAAATCGAAGAGGGCATGAGAGATTTCATTTTAGACTGTTCAATCCCTTATTAATTGTACCATGGATGGTAACACAGGAAACGTGAATTGCAGACAGGTCTTTTTTTTCAATTTATTCTGCTGTGTGTTGTTTTGACTTTCCACTTCCATGCAGCTCACCACTTGCAGCAGCACAAGAACTGCCAAGAAGGTTTGGCCTCATCTGTTTTTGTGTTTTATTCCAGGAGGCAGCAGACTCACTGACTGGGAGCCATGTCGGTCAAGCTCACGTTTGTGTCCCCTGGGGATGGGGGTGGGATCAGCAGGAGCTGCTCCTTCACTGGGTTCAGCACTGTGCAAAGCAGGAAACTGGCGTAAGTAACACCAAAAACAAAGCCCCTGATCCTTGGGCAACGGGCTGGGAGTGCATCGACCTGAGGCAGCTTTGTGGAGGTGTTGTTCCTTCACTCCCACCTAAAACTCCCGAGTGCTGTCACTGCACTGAGCAGTAGCTGTGCTTCCCAGCAGACTGCCCCACCGCTGCACCTCCGCACGCAGGGACAGCTGGGCCACACAGGGGATGCAGCTTTTCCACTAAAAATGCTCCTGTGCTTTTCATGAATTTAGCAATCCCTGTAAATCCCTGTAAATCTTGAGTGGTTTTAGAAGATATGACCTATAAATGGAAAATTAATACGATCTCTGACTGCCGGTGCGTGCTAGAGCAGTAACAAAGTGAATCATTTAGCAGCACCATATAGAAGTACTGGGAAGTGTGCCTCCAGCAGTATTGTGTCAAAAAAATCCAGTTCTGTATCAGCAAAATACCTGACTCATGTAACAAAATACCTTTGCAAAGAACCAGATGACTGAATTAAACTTTTGGCTAAACACAGCATGGTAAAGTATGAGCAAAAAATGGAATCCCAGTATGACTGTGATGCAACGGAGAACTCTTCGATTTGAATAAATTAATTAGTTTGTGAAAGTGAAAATTAATATTACCCCTAGCAAAGATCAGGTATCTAAAGTCACACCAACTGCTAAGATCTGGAGAAAAACTCTGTCAGGTTACATAAACAGGCTTGAGCTCCAGTCCAGAGTGGGAGTTCTAGCAGGCAGAGGATCTACCAGAAGCAGTGGTGAGCAGCTGTTTCTCCAACAGGCACAGTCCAGCAGGGTCCCAGTGCTCCAGACAGAAAGTTCATATATCCCTTAGGGTTATCCTCTTACTTCTAGCTGCAAAGCTTTCCTGACCGAGTGCCTCTCTTCATGCATTTTATGATGTTGTTTTTCACTGTTTAAGTGTTCAGACAGACGGTTTTGTTCAGGAACCACTGCAATAAGGAAGATTTCTGTACTAGACACCCAGTCACAGCCCAGTGAACATGAGAGCCTGCCCTGGCATAGACAAGACATTTTTTAATCACCCTTTCCTAACTTATCTCTCCCTCAGGCGCTGTTGCAAAACTCAGCAGGAGCTTGCAGGGGCCCTATGCAAGGTCTGTCCAGAGGATGACACACAAATCAGGCCCACATGGACACTCTTGAGCAGATGCTAAATATACTTTTGCTTTTCTTTGGCAACTTCCCCTCGAGTCTCTCAGTCAGACACACAATTTTGTATTTCCCCACCACGGTCTCCACAGGAAGTAAATGTTATTACTGTTATCTATAAAGTGGGGAATCTGATACTTAAATTATCAGGTTCACAAGGGAAAGCAGCAACAGAGCATTCAGCTTTTAGCTACTGGCCCTACAGGCCATGTCAGCTACTTAACTTTTGTATGAAATGTATGAAAATGGGATTCTTCACGTCAGTGCTCAGATGGGCTGCAGCAGCCAGTGGGAGATGCTGAGGAAAAAGGGCAGTGGGAAATCCCAGCCTGTGTGCAGTACTGAGGTGCCGTACTTTCAACTGAAGGGAAGTCATTTCCAGAATTTAGGATCTGCACCCCAAAAATCTGAAGGTAAATTCCAAAATGAAACAAAACCCAGGAGTAATTCGGGCTTTTTAATTTCAAAATAGAATTATCTTGTCTCTTCTATTTGGTATCTTGCTAATTGGAGTACTCTAGAGCATGGAATTAGATGCTATTTCTTCTTAGCATGAAAGAATTTTAAGCAATGAGCCTTCTAGGAGACTCTTTCAACTGCTCTTATTGCCCAGACTGTCCCTTCCAGTGTTATTCCTGTTGAAACTCTCTCACTTTGCATGGAATACTCAGATACATTATCATAACACAAAAAAGTAATATTAATGTAAGGTTCTAATTTAACACTTATGTTCCTTGTTATAGGCAACCTGAGCTCCAAATGGTTTGGTTAATTAATACTTTACATTAAGGCTTCATAAAAAGCCAAGATAATCAGTGGTGTGAAGAAATTAAGTATCCAGTAATGTTTGGCAACACCTCGTTTATCAGATTTTTCGCAG
Organism: Rhagologus leucostigma; assembly: GCA_013397725.1. NCBI lineage: Eukaryota > Metazoa > Chordata > Aves > Passeriformes > Rhagologus > Rhagologus leucostigma. The sequence goes on from VZTD01005127.1 coordinate 1,485,978, forward strand.
AACAGATGTTAAAAAATGGAGTTAAGTGGAAATTTAGGACAAGGATAATTAAAGGAGTTACTCAAGGGCTTCTGTAATAGGACTAGGGACAGCTCTCAGGTGTGTTGGGTCTGGGCTTTAATCACCCAGCACAATAATCTCCTTAGGCCTCCAGTTACAGGCCTGGAACTGAAACCAGCCAGTTGTTAACTATTAAGCCTGATGAAGTTCATAATTTCTCCAGGTGAGTTGAATTTAGGATGGAAATTGTAGAAAAGGTAGAAAGCTTTTCAGAGAGCAGCTGCCTGCTTTGGCTTGCTTTGGTAGATGGGAAACTTCTTCAGGTACTGTTATTTCAGAGGCTTTACTTGGAGGGATTATTAATAAACCTGTATAAAAATAGCCTGGACTTAGGGGAGTACATAGACAGAGGTAAGCCAGGCAGGAATTATTTGCAGAGAGCTCATTTTCTGCTTTAAAGATGGCTGTAACTGATGGTTCAGAGTGTTCTAACTCCTTAGGTTGGCACAAAAAATTCTGTGTGGGGGACTTCTTGTAGAAGCAATATTTAATTTTGATTTTGCAGTTGCTTTTAAGAGTAATTAGCTGAGGTGTTAGATGCTGGAAAAACCCTTGATAATTATATCTTGTGTGCAATCTGGGCCTGGCAGTTGGCTTTTCAAAACCGGCTAGTGTTCTGAGCCGTGGTTTAAATGGCTGCTGAGTGCAGGCAAAGAAATAGCAGTTTCTAAAGGCTCTTTAGGTGAGCTTTGCCACTCGGACCTTGAGCAGCCAGACCTTTGTTGCCAGGTTTGCCTGGATCGCAGGTGGGAGTCAGGGCGGGCCTGCCCTGGCCCTGCAGCAGGGCTCCCTTCAGTGGCTCTGTGGGTGCCCCAGGCAGCGCCCTGGCTGTGCCCAGGCTCTGGCAGCTGCCCTGCCCTGCTGGGCACATGGAGCCAGCGCTGTGGGGTTTCTGTTATCTGCCAAAGGCTTCTCAGGTGTCCAAGAACTTGGTGATTTTGAGTAAATGCATATGGGATTGGCTGGAACTTGTACCCTGATGTTCTGTGGCTCAAGCATCTCTGTTCTCCCAAGTGATGGGGTTTTCATCTTTCCTGAATTTCTCTTCTCTTTCTACAGCAAGTCCCTCAGCAGAAGTTCAGTGAGATCAAGGATGTCACTGAAACCCCCCAAGGCCTATAATTCCCTGCAGAAGGGGGCACTCATCTGGGATCCAAAGCCACTGCAGGTGAAGAAAATTTTTGAGGCTTTGAAGAAAGGACTTAAGTAAGGACTTTTTCAATACTGTAACTTGCATTACCTAGTCATGCTGCTTAAGTCTGTGTGTCACTGTGCTCTGTCTCCATCTGGCATCTCTGGACATGTGTGGTGACTTCCCCAGGCCTAGGACCTTGTAAAACAAGTTTCATTCACTTTCAGTCTGCTTGCAAGCAAAGGGCTCTGCTGTTTGTGTTTGTTCCTAGTTTATTACACTATAAAAAGCGACTGTGAACTCTGTCCATCTCCTGGGGAGGAGCTGAACTTCCATGAGGCAGGGTAGGGATGGGACAGCCAGACCTGGGGAGCGATTGGCAAGAAGTTTCTGGAGAGGGAACTGTGTGGAGTTTGCTTTGACTCAAAAAGCTGACTTAAAATCGAGTCTGAAAATGAGGGTGTGCCCTGCAAAGGCAGAGTGGGGAGGCTGGTTCATCAACCACTTCTGTTCTCCCTGTGCTGATTACTGAGCACTGACAGAGTGAGCTCCTTCTAGGAGGGTTGTTCGGCGTGGGGTTTTTGGTTTTTTCTTTGTTTTTTTTCTCCCTCTTTTAATAGACTTGAATTCTGGAGTTCAAAAGTACTCTGTGATCTCCAGGTGTCTTGTAAGACGAAGATCTAAGCAGGTTCACCTGAAAACTTCAGCTTTTTTGATTTCCCAGAATGTTCCCAGTCTGTTATCACAGGAACTTCATTTACACCCTGCAGCTGCTATCAGAAGATAAAATACCTTTCCTTGGATTTGTAAACCCCGCAGCTCTTTCTGCTGGCACCCTCCTAACAGTTCCTGCAGTGTGCTTCTGCTGTCCTCCACGTTTTGCTCCTTGTATTCATTTTGGTCATAGTTTGTTTTCTTAAGCAAAGACCATAAAATGCACTGTAGTAACACTTTATAAAGTCAGCTGTGTCACGTTTTTAGTCTAATAAAAGACTATGAAGTCTTAGCCCTAAAAATATCCACCAATGTCTTATTAGAGGATTTAGATTTAAAAGAAACAAGGAAACCAAATGTTTTTGCAGAGTTGAGAATTTATCTGAGCTTAGGGAGGAGAAACTATAAAGTGGATCAGAATTTGTTCCCGTTTTTGCAGCGAGTGCCACAGGATCAGCCTCCTGCCAAAAGTGAGTGGCTGACTAATTGACTGAAGTAACCTACAGAAAACAACTGTATCAAATAGCAATGCAAAGGCCAAATTTTAAGTAAATGCAGACTATGTCCACTCAGTGCTGGAGAGACTTGAATTTTTAGTACAAAACATATTTTATGTGCCTGTTTCTTTATAGCTGTAGAAAACAACTCTTTATTCTGTTAACCAGCTGGGTGCCATTCCATCAAGCTGGTAATTCTAACATACTTAAATCTAAAAGTGATGAAGCTTTTCTAAAAGGTAAATTAATGCTTTTCTGCCTCCAGCCTTGGCTGCTTCAGCACCGAGCTGTTACTGGGCAGGTGTTAAGAGCAGACAGCTGAATGCTGGAGACGTGGGATGTCTTGGGGGACCTGGTTTTGGAACTGTAAGAAAATGAAATGCATCAAAGCAAATGTGAGGAAGTGTAGCTGTCTAAAATGAAGTTATTTTGACTGCTCAGAGACTGTGTCTAATAATGTAGTATTTACCAGGTGATTCTGGCTCCCTTTTAAACATTAGAGGAAAAAGTTACCTAAGTCTGCTCTGTATTAAAAGCAAAGTTGGATGAAGACAGTCTCAGCTGAAAAAGTTTAAGGCCCTGTGGAAACTCGTAAGCATGCGAGCAACAACCCGTGCACGCAAGCAACTCTAGAGAAGCCAACTGGCACCAAGCACTTCACACCTTGCAAAAGAGTTCTCATTCTGGGAAGAGTAATAGTTGCATTAAGAATTTGCTTTAATAGGGTCTCCAGCTCTGTTTGCTGAAACACTGAGTGGCGCTGGCCCCGCCTTACCTGTGCAGTGCTCCCGTGAGCTTGGGTTTGTAGTGCGAGCGTTTCATGTTGCGAGCCTCTGGCTCTCTAAGATGGAGTTGGTTGCTGAGTTCTTCCTCCTCAGTAACTGTAAGTAGAGACCTCCTCCACAAATGAACCATTCTGCTGCCTTACAGGAAGGGGTCAGGTAGGAATAGTTAGAGGAACCTGAGAGGGAGATCTGTGATTTATGTGTGTGTTAGAACTTGATATTCTCCTCCTACATCCCTTGTAACATTCTCCTGAAAACACCCCCCCAGAGAATCTCTGATGAACACACCAGGACAATCTAACAGTGGGCTTGCTTTCTCTCCAGTGAATACCTGGAAGCACATCAGGCTGAGCTGGATTATCTCGCTGGTCGACACAAAGATACAAAAAGGAACTCTAGATTGGTAAGGTGTTTCTAATGTTTAAATACTTAAATACAGTCACAAAACTAGATGCTTTCTCCCACCTGGGGCTCCAGGGGTTGTCCAGTTAGAACACTGAGGTGGGATCCAGCAAAGCACCACAATCAGAAATTTCCCAAGCAAGGTAGCCCTCGTTGTGAGAACTTGAGATTTCTCATTGTGGATATCCAGCAGTGTTCTTTGGATTGTGTTTCTTTACTGGGCTGTATCTCCTTTTGTCTGCTCAGTGATCAGTGTTGCAGTATTAACTTAGTGTAAATTAGGATGTCCTAGTGATTCTTGCAGTACATACGAAAGTATTATGAATAGGTACAAATACGGGTGCTCTCCTGCTCAGCCTGTGCTGTTTCTCTTTCAGGCTTTCTACTATGACCTGGATAAGGTGAGGCTGTTTGGGATGAGATGGAATGTTGCCAACAGATGAAAATGGGTGATTTTTTTTGTCTGCTGTGTTACCTAATGACACATTTAGGAAATAATTTCTTCCATCGCTTTTTCTCTCTCTGCCCTCTTCAAAAGCAAATCCGCTCTGTGGAGAGATACATCAGGAAATTGGAGTTTCACATTAGCAAGGTAAGGGGTTTGTACCTTGTACCTGTAAGGCTCACACTGCTTTGTAAGTGATCCATCCACATGGAAAACACTCTGATTATAATTTGCCTGAAGGGGAGGATGCTGGGGACTTGCTGAAAGCTGTAGCCACTCTTTTTACAGGAGGAGGGGATTTTTATTTATGCATTTTCCTGAATGGTTCTATTCAGGCTGAATGTTGGGTACGACCCAAGCTGGGTTTTCCTGTGAAACCAGTTTGCGTTCTCTGCCAGTTTATTCAGAAAATGCTGCTCTGGGAAGCCTGATGTGTTCTCCCCCCTTCCCACGAGGGGCCACAGGGGCAGTTCTGTGTCTGCTGTCTGCCAGTGCTTCCAGAGGGCTGGAACCTCTCCTCTGGCACAGCTAACACTGCAGGGGGTTGAGTCTGTGTGGAGGGAATTGGTTTCCTGCTCTGCAATTTTTGTGAGCAAGGTGTTACTCTACTTCTTGTCTTCTACTCTGGTAAAAGCAGAGCTGATTGTATTCCTGAAAAAAAGCATGGGATATTGAGGAGCAAACTACTGCACTGTCTGTAAAATGCAGGAGTTGCAGCATCCTGCAGTGCTCTGACAGAGGGATTTGGTTTGGCTGTTGCTGGTCTTTGGCCAGGAAAGTCTGCCAATGTTCCTTTCCAAAACTCCTTAACTATGCCAGGGTAATTCCAGTTCCTTCTTTCCCACATTCCAAAGGTGGAAGAACTCTATGAAGCTTACTGCATCCAGTGCAGGCTGCGGGATGGGGCCACCAACATGAAACAGGCCTTCTCCCTGTCTCCTTCCACCAAAGCCTCCAGGGAGAGCCTGGTGGAGCTCTACAAGAACGTCCAGGAGTGCACAGAGGTAGGAAATCCTTCACACTTGTAACCAGGACCTGACTGCTCCTTCCCAAAAGATGTACTGGGAGTTGCTGCTGTCTTTTTTTAAAATGGTGTGGGTTAAAAACGTGTGTGAATAAAACACAGGTACATTGTATGAAAAATCCTTAATACTGAGGTCTCTTATGACTTGCACTGGAAGTATGGGATGAGAATTGAAGGAATGAGCCATGCTGTTTTTACAAAACCAGTAATGGAAGGTAAGTGACAGTGACGAGCTCAAGGAGTTCCACTCTTCTGTGGAAGATTTTCTGTCTTACAGAATCCGTTCATATTACTTTTATCTGCCTTTACTGGTGAAAATGTCTGTATGTCCTTTAAAAAAAAAAATAAAAGAAATTAAGTCCTTTAAAAGAAATGGCACGTGTGGGGAAGCAGCTGCTCTGCACTGCTTGGCAGTGCTGGTGACTGTGCAGTCTTTCTTTCAGGACATGTGCTTTATAGAGGGAGCATTGGAGGTCCACTTGGGAGAGTTTCATGTGAAGATGAAAGGTAGGTTCCTTTTTCCTTTTCTTCAAGACTCATCCATTGATTTGGGGTTTCTGGGTAGCAATCTGATCCACTGAGAGTCCAGTTATTCACTGAGACCTTGGATAGAACTTTGGTAAATTTATTTTTGTTCCAGTGCTATAAAACAGACCTGCCATGGTATCTTATATTTGAATACAAAGCTGACAAGCTTTCTTTCTTCAGCTCAGTGAAATGTTGTCCTTTTAAGAGTGTGCTGGGCTGGTGGTGTAGCTTCTGCACAGAGCTAAGGACAAGAGGGGGTGCTACCCAGAGAGTCACTTGATTCATTGCAGGCTGAGGTGTTGGGGGGCTTTGTAAAGCTCTACAAACATTGGGAGTTTTCCTTCTCTTTTCAGGGCTGGTGGGATTTGCACGTCTCTGCCCAGGGGACCAGTATGAGGTGCAGTATACAACATATTTACATATTTAGTCCTTTCTTTTCCTGGAGTGAGAGCGCACGAGCAGCACAGGAGGGCAGGGGTGGAATGTGTAGAAGGAAAGCAGGAGCCAGAACGATAAAACCACGCTCTGTTGTGAGGAGGACAGAGCATTGGCGCACTCACTGTGCCCTTGGAGGCTGGGGAGGGACGGAGGGGATTAGATGTGATTTGGGTGTTATGGGAGGGTTTAATGGATGCCAGTGATTGCCTATCAAACCCAACTGCCAGGGCTTTGCCTTCAGAGTTGCCCTGGAATCAAATAGCAGTGGCTGCCTGTTTCTTCTTGGAAGCTTGCCTTTGGCATGATGTGAATGCAGTCAGTGTCTCCCTGGGTGCTCTCCTGCTCCCAACCTTTCCCAGTGAATTCCAGTGTCCTTGTGCTTCAGCACCACCCCACCCGCAGTGCAGTGTGCTTTGAGCTCTTCTCCAGTGCATGGGACATTGGTGGCAGTGGGTGCTGACTTCAGGGGTAAGAGCCTGTACCCCCAATTCCCATCTCCAGTCTTGTGGCTGTATCCAAGCTCCCAGCGTACAGTGATCAAGGGAGTGGCTTTGCTTCTGTGGAACTGGAACAGTGTGGGACCTGCGGACTGAAAGGAACAGTCTGGGACACGCTGGCCCAACATGCTCTTTTCTTTGTGGTTTCCAGGTATTTGTGCGACTGGGGCGCCAAAAATGGAGGCTGAAAGGCAAAATTGAGACTGATGACAGCCAAACATGGGATGAGGAAGAAAAGATTTTTATACCCAATCTGCATGAGAAGTTTGAAATCAAGGTGTGGTGTATAATGGTTGGATTGGAATCAGTGGGTTAAGAGGTCTTCTGCTATTTCCCTCTTAGGCCACCAAGGGTTTCTCAAAATTCTTAGTTTTCTTTTTCTAGCTACGTAAAAAGTGGCAGTTAATTCACGTTGTGCCTAGTGAAGGGACATTACTTCTGATTTTCCTTTGCTCCTGGTGCTGGTAACTGTACTGGTGCATCTGCTTTCCCATGCTCTGGGATATGTGGTTGTGTTTTGGGTTTTTTGCTTGGTTGGCTTTCTAAAAAAGTCCTAGATCATTATCTGGGAATTTCTCGGATGCAGCCTGGATGTGGAGACACAGATATGTATGTAGATATTATTCTCATCCCCCATGTGGATGTTAAGTACCTGTAGTACTGCTCTCTACTGGAGGAGAGAAATTCCTGTATGGAAAAGGCAGCACTGGTTCTGGCACTGCCCTGGCAGGTGGGGTTCATCCTCGAGCAGCACTGCCACTGCACTCACAGGCTGGGCTCTGCAGCATGACTCCTGTCAGCCTGAAAGGAGCTGAGACCGAAGGCTTTGCTGGATCCTGTCCTACTGGGAAACGGTGCCAGTGCAGGCCTTTGGGCTCTGGCAGCCTGTTAAAGCAGCTCCTGCAGAGTTCCCTCCCCTGGCAGCAGAAGCTGGGTTACACAGGAGACACTCTCTGGCATCTGGCCAGCACTGCCTTTGGAAATGGGTTTATGAGGTGGTTTTTAACTTTCACTGCACAATGAGGATCAGGTGAGAAGCTAATTCAGATCCCTGTTTTACCATAAGTGTTGTAAAAATTTGTATTACTTCGTGTCACAATGATAGTTTTACTCTTTTTGTCAGCTTATGAAAGCCTGCTGATGAATGTCCTCCACACCTCCTGCTCTTCCCACTTTGTGCTCAATAATCTCTCCCCAGTACAAATACATAGCAGGTTTGAAACAAGTGGATGCTGCACAGCTCTGTGTGTGCCTGGCTCCTGGAACCCCTCCCCTCTTTGGCAGCCTCCTGTGAGGCATTCCCTGTGGGGACAAGTGGCTCACAGTGGTTTGGGAGTGCAGAACTGAGCATCAGGGTTTGGTTTGTCGTGGGCCTCAGAGCAGACCTGACCTGGGCTGTTCTCCTTTCCATGCAGGTGATTTAGGATTGTCTGGTAAGATGGAATTGGATGTGTTTGTGTCTCTGCAGGTGACAGAGCTGCGAGGCCTGGCCACTATCCTGGTTGGGGTGGTGACATGTGACAGCATCAACTTCTTCACCACCAAGCCTCAGGCAATCATCGTGGATATAACTGAGCTGGGCACCATCAAGCTGCGGCTGGAGGTCCTCTGGAAGTAAGTACAGCCTCAAACAGCAACAGCTAGGAAACATTTGAAATAATGAAAGGCTCCCAAGTGTGTCCCTGCGTTGCATTCAACATCATGGTCCTCTTTCTATCTGAGAGCAGGTGCGGGGTAGAGAACAGCCCTGTGCTCCCTCACAACAACCCCTGGGCCTGATCTGATGGCGGGAGCAGGCAGGAGAAGGGACAGAAGCTGTTCCTATGACCTTTCAGCTCTTCCTTTGGTGTCACCACAGCCACACCAAGACCTCACCAGTGGCCTTACTTAGCTCTCTGCTCCTCCCAGTGAGCATTTGGTCTAACTCCAAGCAATGCACGTGTGTCTACAAAACACGAAAAATAATCTTAAAGGTGATGAAAGGAAACTGAAAGTAGAATTTTCTGGACACAATGAAAAAAATACACAGCTGAAGTTTTAGGACAGTCATTATTACCAAGACATGATCTGTTAAAAAAGCAGCTTTCCTAAAGACTTGGCACCTTTGTAGTGCACTGTGAGTAGTTACGGATACAAGGCTGTTTGTGCACTCCAGGGAAGGTGCTTACAGATGTACTTTTAAATAGCTGAGCATTGTCACGGTGCCTGTGATTTGTTAAATTGTTTTATATTTTAAATGTGTAATTTGATTTAGTAGTGGATTACTACTGTTATTAAAAGTAAATTCTCACTGCTATGGATGGTGTGCTGGCACTTACTCCTCCCTCCAGACTCACCAGCACAGGGTTCTGAGGTAGTTCTGTGATTTCTGCTTTATGGCACTGTTGTTCCACATTGAGAGATCCATCTGCAACTAATCAAGACTTTTTAACCTGTTTCCATTTGCTGTTGTCCAGGATTACATCAGCCCCTTAGTGAGGTGCCCAGTTAAGCAGGGGATGCTCCCCTCGTGTCCCTCTGCAGCCTTGGCTCTTCCCAGCCCTGCATGGCCCAGAGGCCTTTGAACACCCATCTGGTGTCAGGCCCTCCCTGAAAGGCCCCTGTGCATCCAGGCTCCCAGCAGGCAAATCAGAAACAGCTCTGGTTCCATTTCTGGGGCTGGGGAAAGAAAAGCTTTATTGATCCAGTACCATTTTCTGCGTGTCCCTTGCGTGTGCAGTCCCTTGACACTTGTACCTGCGACTGGGCTGAGAGATGTGTCCCAGCCACAGCACCTGAAAGTTATTTTCAATCACAGATTTCTTGAGGTCAGAAAGAAATAAACTCACCTTGGCAGAGTTTTGCCTGCCCCTGTTCATGATGCTTTTTCCTCATGAGAGCTGACAGTGGCCACGGTATATGGAGAATATAGAGTCTGGAAGAAATCACTTCTGCTCCCTTCTTGTGAACCCCCAGCAGTGGCACTGACAGGCAGAGCCCTTCATTCCCTGCTGCCAGATCTATTCCCTTCCTGTCCTCACTGTCAGGAACTTCAGAATTAATCATGCACATAAGCTGTTCTTGCAGAAGAACTGGGTGAGGAAAACCCCCTCCTATTCTGGGATACTGCACAGTTCCTCATAACTGGAATCCCCAAAGCAAATTGTATTTGGGGCAAAACTTTCTAGAAAAGTCCCATCCTGGTGCTGCTGACATTGTCTGGCTGCAGTTTCCAGCTCAGAGTGCAGCTTTGGGCTGGCAAGAGGAGCACGTCCGTGGGATTTGGGACAGCATCACACAGCCCTTGGAGCTGGCAGCAGCTGAGCTGGGTGCAGGGCAGTGGTGACTCATTTTCTTTGGGACTTAATCCCCCCTTGGAATTTCTCAGTGCATGAGAGCTCCGGCTCTGTGTCTCTGCTGTGTTTAAGTTTCCTGAGATGCGTTGGGATCCCACCAAGTGGATTCTCCAGAGCACTTCTGTGCAGAGCTGGCCTGTCCTCCGACAGTCTGCTGAGGTTGTTTACAGAACAGAGAAGCTTCATGGCGATAACTCAGGGTGTTTCTGTTTTCAAAGATAGAGCACTCAAAATAACAGCTGTTTTTTTCTCTGATTTAAGAATAACTAAACAAATCCATCTGATCTACCCGAAGTTCCCTGAGAGGCAAGCTTTCAGTCTAGACCTGCTTTGTGAGAAATCCAAATGTAGATCTCTCTTCTGCTTCTAAATGTATGTTTTCTTTAAATAGGCCTCTGGTCTTCTGGGCTCAAACAAAAGTGCCTTCAGCTCCTTTATAGATTGTGCCATGAGGAGTGTGAATGAGCTTGGGGCCGTTGCAGAACGGCTTTGTTGGCCAGTTTGGCAAAAGGCTTTGGGGCTTTTGCCAACCTAAACAGCAGTCTGAATTCTGTGTCTCACATGCAGGATAAAGAGAGAGCTGTATTCTCTTTTCAGAACTCCAGCAGTGCCCTGCACTGGGATCCAGAGGCACCATCCAGTCAGAACCACTCTGGTGACTGCTTTGAGCAGTGCTGGCCTGGCTCACAAGGGTTTCTGGAGCAGGAGCACAAAACCTTAAGGCAGAGTAAAAAGGAAACTCTGGCTTTTATTTTGGGATGCATACCTACTGCCGGTCTTGCTCTTAGAGATGCAAACTTAGGTGAAGATGCAGTTCCTCCTGCAGGATCTTCAAGCAGTGATCCATTGGTGCATCTCTGTGCTCTCACAGCTGGTGCTGAGCCAAGCTGGATAACCTGGAGACTGGTGCTTGCTAGGCTGGAAAGCGTGGGTGATACCCACCAACCACCTCTCTGCTAAATTGCATGGGCATTTTCCCCTGCACTGAACGGGGGAAAGAAAAATCTCATCATTAACAGCGAGTCCAGTCCACCTGACTAGAACTGGCTTTTTTAGGTATTAATGTAAGCCTGGATCCACAGGCTGAGCAGTGGGATTCAGGCAGGGAATTCTATCCACCCTTCTGGTCTGGGGGTGTTGAATCCGTGGAGTGGATGGACAGGAGAGGAGTGATTAGGGCACAGAATGGGGACTGCAAAGATGATCAGACATGTGGGTCACTTTTAGAATTTTTTTTTTAATAGAGTTTTCCAGTCCTGAAAAGCTATGGCTGGATAATCCTGTGCAGGCACGTGGATGTTGGCTGGGGAATGTGGACAGGAAATGTGGAGCCACCATTTCTCTCAGTACAGCCACAGCCACCCCCCCTTAAAGTACTAGCTCCACAATTTGAGGTTAAACAATGACATTCCTGCATAGTTTTTACCTATGCAGAGGTTTTATGTCAGTGATTTCAGGAAGTGACTAAACAAACTGAGGAAAAGCCAGTGACAATTAAAGGCAATAGTCTGCTTGCAAAGTCTGGTGCATGACAGATCCCAGCTATGGATTGCCTCAAACTCCAGCCTGTGTCTGGGGAGAGCCCACTCCGTTTGACTGACTTCCTCTGTTTCTCCCTGGAATATCCCCTACTGGGTTCTGTCTGTGTCAGAATGCTGGGAGAGATGGATTCACAGAGCTGTCCCTGTGTGATGGTTTGTTTGCTGGAGAAATGTGGAAGGAGGTGATGGATCTGCCCAAGGAGCTCAGAGCCAAGAGATCATAGAAGCTCCAGAGCAGACTCCATTCTTGCTGTCCCCCTCTGCTCTGCTCTCTCAGCCATTCCTTGCAGGACCAGGAGCATGTGCTTGTCTGCAGCCAGCTGAAGAGCTGCATTTTGCTGGAGGCTTTTAGGAATTGCCAAAGGGGCAAAGCAGATGTTGTTTGTTCTTGTTCCTTTCCTAGAAGTGTCATTTTGCATTACTGCATCACTGTATTAAAAGCTGAAAATGAAAAATCTGAGGAATGGATCCCTGTGACTTTTGTTAAGAATGCCATGGGTAGGAGTAATTTGCTTTCATCAGTAAACACAGCAGGCTTTGGCTAAAAGGCTCTTGCTGTCAGAAACCCGATTTATTTCTGCCCATGAGTCAGTGCAGATGGTTGTTCCCGTGGCTCCGAGGAGCGGGGCTGTGATGGAGCCCAGCTGGGTGACACTGGCTAATTCAGCCAATTAACCTGGGTTGGGGGAGCTCCCAGGGCATTCTCTGTGCTCAGGAAGAACACAGAATGCTGCACTGCAGGATGCTCTGCAGAGTTGTCCCTGTGCAACACGAGAAGCCAGAGAGAGTTGGGACTCTGCTTTTCAACTTTTGCTGGAGAGCAGAAATTCATTTCCCTGCAATTGGTTAGTCCTTGCTATCACTTGGATTGTCCTGCAATGTACAGCTGACTGCAGCTGACTTTATCCTGCTCTTTGGTTGTTATATTCATATCACTGAGGCTGCAGATTTGTTGTAAACAATTCACTTTTTTCAAAATGCCAATACTTGAGTGGAAAAACCAACTTTGTTTTGGTGCCACAAGGCATCTCAGTAGGCAACAAAAAATACCACATATAAAAGCCAAACTTGCTTTACTTAACTTGAAATGTGTTTTCCCTCTCCTGGTTAGCTGAGTTGCATCCCAGGGGATCATTTATCCGAGTTTCCTTGGACTGCTTTGCAAAGAAGTTGAGAAACTAATGGCTGTGCTGAAGTAGGTAATTAGGAAGTCTTTGGAGCAGCACTTGACGAACTCTTGCAGACCACAGCCAGTATCCTCTGGGGCTGTAACTGGCTCATCCCTGCCTGTATGAACCACAGAACTTGCCAAGAAGCACTGCACAGGCTTCCTCTGCTAGCCAAAGGAATTGTTTACTAATAGGTGAAGGATAATGAGGTTTTATATTGGTTTTTCCAGGTGGTGTGTGCTCTGCAGGAGGGAAATTGGCAGTTCTCTTTTATTACATGTGTTGTATTTCCTTCCTCTATGGTTTTGTGCCTGTCACTGCCCAGTGCCCGGGCCAGCACCGGTGTTGGGAGGACAGAGCGCTTCAGCCTTTGGGACCACTGGACTCCTCTTCCAAAGACTCTGGCACGGGTTTCTGTCTGAAGGGTGTTGAGAATTCTGTGTACAAACCACAGCCTTCTTGCCTGTGTCTTTCTCTGCCGGAGCAATAAAAGACACTGGTCAGAGAGGCAGTTTCTGTTTCCTTTAATTCCCTGTGTTGCTGACTAAACGTCCCAGTTCAAATCCTATGAGCAGCTAAAAACACCTCTGTGCTCTCTGCTCTCACTGACACTTGGGCCTTTGTTTCCTGCTGCAGCCCCTTCGACACAGAGAACCTGTTTCTGTCACCTGGAAGCACTGCCAAGTTTTCTGTGGGTAGCAGGAAGAGCTCATTGTACAACTGGACCCCCCCAAACACCCCCAGCTTCAGAGAGAGATATTACCTGGTGAGTTCATGGGGGAGAGCAAAAGGCAAAGCACAGACCCAGGGCTTGGTTTTTGGGTTAGATTAGACTGTTCGGGAGCACACCCAGAAATGTGAAAACAGCACTCTGGGGCCCTTGTAGTTTATTTTGGGGCTTTGTTAAATTACTCTTTTAACCCGTATTCTTGTGAATTCTAGTTTAGGTTTTGTAAAACATTAAAAAAACCCTCAACAAAACTCTGCTCAGCAGCTGGAATGGTGGGGGTGTGGTCCAGTAGTCTGTGGTGGGCATCAAACTGGGAAGCAGGAAAGCAGAGTCTCCTGTCCTAGGTGGGATCTTGGTCTTTCCTGCTGTCTCCAGGCTCACTTGGGGATCTCTTTGCAGTCTGTTCTGCAGCAGAGGCAGAGCCCAGGGGATGGAGGTGAGGAAGCCCAGCCTCCCAGCATTCTGAGCTACTTGGCTGCCTGTGATTTCGATGTCTCTGGGAGGAACAAGCCCCACAACCCTGCAGAGACAAGCGAGGGAGACTCATTCAGCTCTGAGGATCAGAAAGGGGCAGAATCCAGAAGTACAACTCCAGCCCTGGACCACAGGATGTTGCCACTGGTGATAATTCAAGAGACTGGAGCAGAGGAGCTCCAGCGTCCTCTCCCAGATCACACCACTCTGGACATCCTGAAGAAGACTCCGTGTGTGGATGGATTCCCAAGCAGCCCCTCCAGTTTTCCCACCCGTCACAAAGGCAGGAGAGACTCTTTCAGCCAGGCCCGGAATCGCCGTCTGGGAGAGCAGGAAAACATCAGCCAGAAGAGCTGGAATGCTGCACATGACCTCAGACCAGATGGACGTGTGAAGTCAATCGACAAGACCCTCCAGGAAGTGTTAAATTTGCTGAAATCACGTGGCGAGGGGCAAGCCCAGCTGGAGAAATTGGAATGCCAGGTTTCGTCTCTGAGGGATAAACTGAAGGTATGGTTGTGTCTTACTCTCGGGAGGTGGTGTAGCTCTGCCTGTTGCTCCTGGGTAAGCTCCGTGCCCCTGTGGCTGGTCTGAGCCGGTGCTGCAGCGGTGGCCCGTCCCCGGCAGGGGAGTTTGGCCACCAGAGGTCAGGCAGGGCTCGGGAACGGCGGCTCCAGCCCCGGAGCGCAGGAGCCTCCCAGTGCCGGGCGCGGAGCGGCGGTGGGGAAGGAATTAGCAAAGGAACTGCAGTCCCAGCGGAACCCGGGCTGTGTGTCTGGGCCTCAGCATTTAGGTTCGCTTCGAATCTTCTGATGTTTTTCAAGCTCGGTGTAGCTCGAGGTGACTGCAGCAGCTCATCAAACCCCGTCTGTCCGGGCTCCCCCAGCTCCCGCAGGTGGGTCAGGCTGTCTGACAGGTCAGTGGTGCTGGAAACGCTTCTTTCCTTAGAGGAAAGGTCCTGGAGAAGAGCAGGCAGGGGCTGTACTGCAGGTTTGGGAGCAAGCACACGAGGGCTGGGGGGGAATCCAGGCTGGAGTAAGAACTGATGGTAACAGAGCTGCACTGGCCTCCTGCTCCAGTGAAACCCCTGGAAAAACAGAATTTAAAACCCAAAGCAAGTACTCTCAAAGCAGCCTTTCCAAGGGGGAGAAGGGTAGTGGCCCCATGAAATCCACTATTGATATGAAGCTCTTGGATGCTGTGCTGGAATGCAACAGCCCCCTAAGATTGGTGCTTTGAGCTCTGAAACAGGGAATGAGTGAAAACTCTGTTAGTGACAGAGGATGCAGAGAATATCAGCTCTCACCAGCCTTACCAGGCATGGAGATAAAGCAGAATCCACAGAGATTAAAATATTGAAAACATGTTTTGAATTTAACTGGCGACATTATTTTGGGGTCAGAGTGCTGCACCAAGAGCAGACTTCTCTGATGTGTTAAGAATGAAATCAGAAAAACAAAGTGATTTTTATTAGGAATGGTTTCAAAACCGGCAAAGAACTCCTGCAAAATGGCTTGCTAACCACAAATAACAGCATTTCTGCTTCTATTCCATTAACAGCTAAAGACACTTCACAAACATTCCTCTATGGAGAGTTTGATGGTGGAGACAGTGCTGGAGAGTTTTGACTTCTTGAACGCTGACTGCAGTGCTGACGAGCTGTCCTTGTTCGGGAGCGTAAGGACAGGCAGTGTCAGGTACGTGCTGCAGCACCTCGTGGGGATGGGCAAAGGGGGTCCCAGAACAGCCACGCTTGGCTGGGAAACAGCTGTGGTGTCAAATCCAGCACAGAAATGTGTCCCCATGTTTTTAGAGAGGGTTATAAATGCAATTAAAGAAAATGTTCTTTTCTGTTCAATGCCACCTGGTTTCTTTTGCAGCTTCCTGTTGAGACAGTACATCTTCAGTTCTATTCAGTGATGAGACTTCTAACTCTTTTTTCCCCTCATCTCACCAGCACGTACAATGACAATGTGCTCCAGTCCCTGAGCTGTGACACGAGACCAGAAGCACGGGATGTAACTACTGGGGATGACAACCTGGACATGCTGTTGATAACACACCTGAGGCTGTGCAAAGGTCTGCTGCAGGTACAGAGCAGCCTGGGGGTTTCCAGGGCACTGGCTGTCATTGCTGATTCTGATTACAGGAGAAGTTAATATGTTTTGTTTGTTTTATAACAGCAGAGAGACTCAGAATGGAAATTGGGTGCAACAAATGCACTGTACACGTGTGTCCACACAGAGCATGTCATACAAAACTCTGCTGCCTCTTTTGAGCCTCTGGGTTTTGCTGAAGCTCTAACCAATACCTTTGTGCCCAAAGCAGGCTGCAAGTGCACAGGCTTGGCTTGGGTAATGTTTAGTGAATGAAAAACTGCTACTACAGGGAGCAGGTGTTTGATGGGCAAGGGGCCTTCTGAGAGCAGCTGGGGTTTTCTTGCTGGTCTTAAAAGCTGGAGTCTAAGAAAAAAAATCCTCATTTATCTGGAGCTTGATCCTGCCCTTGTTTCAGCTCCTGAGTTATGTCTGTTGCATTTCAGAAACTGAGGGCACCAAACATAGCCCAGGTTGTCCAGGAGAGCATTTTGGAGGAAGTGTCGGAGCAGACGCGAGTCCTGGGGGATGTCCTGGATCTGTCTGTGGAGAAAAGTGAGTACCTGCCTTACTCAAAGCATGCAGAGATGGGAGAGGTGCACCCCTGATGTGTCTGTTCCAGCCTCCCCAGACCCAGGGGGTTTCATTCTAAATTCCTTGCAAACATTTACATCATTAAAGCAGCTCTTTTATCTTGATTCTTAGAAAAAACAGCACTCGTTCTTTGGTTCGTTTTTTCTTCTGCACAGAGGGAAAATATTTGGAGAAGTTTGTCTCAAAGAAAGAGCAGCTGAACTGATCTTAAACAGGGATGTTGTAGATGGTGGAGTTTGCAGTCAAAGAGCAGCAGAGCAGCCTTAATAAAATCCTCTTTTCTATCTGTGCTTTTCCTTGGCAAGCAAACAGCCCGAATTCTGTGCCCACTTGCAAGAACAGTTTGATGGGCACAGAATTCTATCTCAGGTCTTCCCACTACTAAATTCTTCCCTTGGCTGTTGGACATGACAAAATGATAAAGCACAATGAGAGGCTTGGAAGGCTTTTGTTCTCATCTCGGTAAATACAGCAGCAAGAATGCAAATTTTAGTTGGAAGCATTTGCTGCCAGATTTTATCCTGGGGGATGTGAGAATAAACTGTTCCCTGGAGCAGAGCTGCAAAGGGTCTGGTACCGTGTGACAGGGGAAGTGTGGGAGTCTGAAATGCAGGAGCTCATGTCTGGAGGTAAAAGTGAGGGATCAAGGGTCCAAATGAGGAACCACAGGGTATTGCTTCACGTGCTCTTGTGAGGGGTTTGAGAGCACCCTGAGGTCAGAGCTCTGCCCTGGGCAAGGAACACGAGGCAGGATCCCTAAAACCCTTGGCTGTGGCACCTCCTTGGCTGACGGAAGGGCAAGCACTTAAACTCCCAGAAAGTTCTTTTGGAACTGACTCAGATGCTGGGATAAAATGAACAGTAAGAGGCAGAAGAGCTGCTGATGGCAGTTTAGGAGCTCAGCCCAAGCGTGGTGAGATCAGTGCTTGCAGGTGTGAACATTTGGGCAGCAAATGTCACATTTTGAACAAAATCGTCTCTAATGCCGATACAAGTTAATAGAGTCCCATGTCCAGATAGGCCATCTGCTGCCTGATTTGTCATGTAAAATCCCAAATCTGCTAGAGCTCACTGACTTTTTAAAATGTTGGGTTTCAGTTATTCAGAAGACTAAAAAGAAGAAGCAGTATCTGAAAATCTGGAGTGATCTTGCAGAGCCTGGCAGCAGCATCTTGGTGACCTCAGCAGAAAGGTTCCGTCATGCACTGAAATACACAATGATGCTCAAAGTGAAGGAGAAATACCCCAGCCACCTGGAGACAGGTACCACATGAGTACAAGGCCACGCTGACTTCATTTCAGTGCAGTGCTGAAAATTGTCCTTGTGCATTTAAAAACCCCCAAACCTCTCACTTGTTTTCAGCAGCTTCCATGTAACCAACCTGCTGTTTTCTTTGTCCTCCTCCCTGTTCCCTGCAGTGCTGCAGAGGCTGCTGGAGCAGATCCTCACCTGTGATGGGTTGCTCCCCTCTCCCCATTTCCAAACGGAACCGGTGACTTTGTTCCAGTTTTATCGTTACCTGGAGAGACACCACATTGCCAGCCTGGAGAAACACCTGGCAAAACTCGCTAAAGAAGGTAATGGCCGTGCTTGGCTCTTCCTGGCAGGGCTGGTGCCCTCAGCTTCCTACTCAAGATACAATTCCAGAGCAGGAAACAGCCCAGCCCTTGCACTGACAACTTGTTTCCATTTTAATTCCTCTTATGACCATGTAGTTTTAATCAGAACAGGAAAAACATGCTTGACTCCCATATCTGACCATGTGCAAACAAACCCTGTGTGAAGGATGGGCTTATCTTAAGTGCCCTGAAAAGTGGGTTTGGGATATTCTGAGGCTAAAGCAGACACAAAGCCAGGAGCAGCCTCCAGCTGGATCCAAAGACTGAGTGTAGTCCGTGGCTTTGGTTCACTACTGCAGCTGGACTCAGACACAGAAAAGAGCAATAAAACTGCAGAGGTTACTAACGTGCATTTTGTAGCCTGAGGTAGCCAGCGCCTCACTGGAGTCTCGTCCAACATATGAAAGTACTTCAAAACTTTCTCTGTATTAGAAAAGAATGATTTAAAAATAGTCCTGGTACTGGCTGCATCTTCAGGCTTGTGCTGGATGCAGAGGACTCACGTGGAGGGGCAGCAAGAGCTTGAGCATTGCTCTGCTGTCCCAGCCTGGGCACGGTGACAGCGACAGAAGGCAGGGTGGGCAAAGGGCAGCTGTCCTGCTCTGCTTCCTGCCCCGCTCGGGTTGTCACCGGCCGGGAGAGCAGCGCGTGGCCCAGGGCACCGGGCCGGGAGGGTTTGTGTCCCTCGCTGAGGCGTCTCCTTTGGGTGAGGCCGCTCCTTTCCCCGCAGTGATGCTGATCGAGGAGCTGCAGTGCCCCGGGAGGCTGAAGACGCTGAAGAAGCTGAAGGGGAAGAGGCTGAGCAGGCTGCAGCCGCTGCCGCGGACGCTGCGGCTGCTCGGGCTGCTGCAGCTGGACGAGAACCACCGAGTGAGCAAAGCGGCCACGGCGTGCCTGGCCCGGGCCGCCGGCAGCGGGGGCCTCCGGGCCCGGGTGAGCGCGGGGACAGCGGGGAGCGGGGGGGACACAGGGAGCGGGGAGGACACAGGGAAGCTCCCCCGGGAACGGCACTGCCCTTCTCCCCTTGTTCTAGCGGGGAACGAGCCCCTAAACACAGCAGTGCCCCAGTGATTTGTGTCTGCCCTTGTTCCGTTTCACGGGGGTAAAACCGCTGCTGTCACTCGGATTTGGCTGCTTGATTACACTTCCGACTTTCTTTTTTATTTTCCCCTTTGTTCATTCAGGCTGTCTTGTTTTACACCGATGTTTTATCGGACCGTGAGGCAAGACTCCAGCAGGCTGCATGTCTGGCGCTGAAGAACCTCAGGGTGAGCGGTGCCAGCTCTGCTGCTGCGGGGCCTGCCCCCCAAGGCGGGGATGCGAAGTGTGTCCTGGATTTAGAGCTGGGAGGGGTTACTGCAACCGGGAATCACGAATTCTTTGGCCGCCAAGGTTCCAAACTATTAATGCCATTATTCCCAGGGCAGCAGGAGAGGGAGCTGTGGGCACCTGGGAGGGGTTTGATCTGCCAGGCACAGCACAAGGGATGTGTGAACTCCTGTGACATTGTCAGTGGTGAAGGACAACAGGCTGTGTCTGACTGGGGACACCCAGCACGAGGATAACGAGCAACATTTATATATCAGTCAGTTCTAAACATTTAACTGTAGGAACCTCAAGTTAAATCAGGGGGTATTTTTAACAATAGCTGATTAGAGTCAGAAAACAAAAGTAATACTTGCATTGCTATTGTAAGAAACAGCACAGATTTAAACCTTCCCCACAGCCCTAAGCTGTAGCAGGTTTGCACACAAATAGCGAACTGATGTCTACAAACAGGTACTCAGCAGCAAATCGGGGCCTTAAAGTCGATTTGCAAAGCACCTACTGGAATTAACCCTTTCAGTGATGGTCCTGGTTGGGTGGTACTGATAGAATGGTCCCACTGCAGTGACCTGTACCCTGGAACCTTTACACTTTCTCATGCCCTAAAACAGGAGAGAAGGTAACAGAGGGGAGATCATGTCAGGAAATGTAACTGCACCCCAGTATGTTGGGGAAGAGAGAGGTCCTGGTGGAATTTGGATGTCAGAGGAGATGGGAGTTGGTGTGTCTGTTTGCTTTGTAGAAATGTCCATCACACTGCTGAAAAGCTGCTGAGGCAAATTTTTCTCTTCTCCAACAGGCTGTGGAGAGCATTGACCAGGTTGCCCACCTGTGCCAGTCTGAAACAGAGGAAGTCAGGAATGCAGCCAGGGAAACCACACTGTCCTTTGGTAAGGCTTTTGTACAGCTTTAAAATGGTCTGAAAGAATGGTGTGAAATAGTGCAGGACCAGGAGGGGCCTCAAGTTCAGCCTGAACACATCCAGGACAACGGAAATACTTCATGAACAGCTGTTTCATACCATGGAGATAAACTTTACATCACATGTAACAGCCAAGGGCCCCTGATGAAGTTTATAGAACCAGACCAAGGACATCCTGAAGGATTAAGTGCTTTAGGAACCACTGAACCTTTTGAAAAGGTCGTAGATAAGGACTGAAGGTTTTATGCTGGTTCATTACTTGTTACTTCACTGGAATCCAAGTAGATTGACAGTGGAGGTGACCTGATAAAATGTCAGTGCTCCCCATCTCCTACTGCCCAGTATTTGTGCTTCTCCTGAGGGCTCAGTAGGAGGAATGCTGCCAGAGGATGGCCAGGTCATGCAGGAGACAAGCATTTCCCTGTTCTGTTCTCTCAAACCCCACTTTGACCCTCGCTCAGTTCTGGGGCTCTCCAGCCTTGCCCCACAGAAACACTCAGGCTCACGTGCATGACAAGTTTTCCAGCTGTGATGCTCCAACCTGTTACTCATGGAAGTAGTTGCAGGAGGCCTGATTTTCCACGGTGACTTCTAGCAGGTTTTGGAAAACTATGCCGAGGGATGTGTTTGTCACTACTGAGTCCTTCCTTCCAAGCAAGCCCATGACAGGAGTGTCCCCAGAGGGCCACATTCCTCAGGGGCTTCCTGCCTCTCCCTCAGCAGGGGCTGTTTTCTCTCTCCACAGGGGAAAGGGGCCGACAAGCCTTTGAGAAGATGGACAGGATCTGCTGTGAACTGAGAGAAACAGCTCAGGAGGCTGAGATTGAAATCACAGTGTTTTAGTAGTGGAATGTGAGGAGCTGGATGCCACTGTCCTCACAGCCACACGGGTACCTGAGGGTTTGGTTTTGTCCGGTTTCCTTCTGTTCTGTTCTGTCCCTGCTGCCTCCTGCCCCAGGACAGGTTTATTTCCAAAGGCGACAGTTTGTGGGCTCCACGATGCAGCCTGGAAGGGATTTTCTCACTGTCTCTCAGCACATGATGAAATACGAAGCGCTGGACAAATGGAAACTGGGTTATCTCGGAATGTGGATCCAGACTGTCACCAGAGTTAAAATCTCCATCTTGCTGGAATTAGCTGCCCCTGCTCCATCTCTAAGTCCAGTATGATCTATTTTCCCAGGAAGTGTTTCATTAATTTGGCATTCCCTAAGGAGAGAAATGATCACTCTCCAACAGTCCATCAACTGCCCTGTCACCAGAACAACTCCAGCAGCATTGCTCAGTGGTTTCCTTTACTTGGACAACTTAGTTGCAGAAGGAAAACTCGGTACTCCTAAGTCACTTTCTTCATCATTGTTGCAGCTCAGGCCAGGGCCTGACAAGGCTCTGTAAGAGGGGTCGGTGCTCAGCAGCAGGGGCTGCAGGGGACTGGCCCTGTGCAGGTCTGACTGAGGGAGGGACAGGTTTGTTTTTTTAAAATTTTGAATTTAGTCACAGACCAAGACTTCTCCTCCTCATCCACCCATGGTTGGGCTCGTCCCCCAGCCCTGGCTGGCAGGGTGCCCATGGGGAGCAGCCTGGCTTCAGGTGCAGTACTTGAAAGGGTTGGGCTTGTGTGTACATATTTTTATATATATATACATAAAACTTTTCTATTTGGTATTTATTTGTTTGATTTCATACTGTTTTCTAAAGTTCTAATAAACCATTTGAGACAAGTTCCTGGGAATGTTTCCTACTGCTGTGCTCGCAGCCCTAGGGACAGGTAAGAGGCACTAAACCCCCAAAGGACAGGGCCTTGTCCTGTTCTCCTTGGGTGAACTCTCTCCTCCAGCTGTAGCTTTCCTTAGAAACATAAACCAAAGGTAAGGACTGGAATTCAAACACCAGGATGTGCTGGCTGCAGCTGCAAACAGGGTCAGCACCAGCTCCTGCCCCTCCTCAGCTCCTGCAGAAACCCACCCGGGTGCTTGAGTTCCTGTATTTCTCACTCTTAAAATTTAACTGGTTAATGGGAAAGACCAGAAGAGAGAAATGGAGGTGGTAGGGAGAGCTGGGGTCCCTGTCTCACTCTTTTACTGGAGCTCTGCCTCCACGAAGTTCTTACAGTAACATTTAAATCTCTTTACTCTACAAACCTCCCCCCTGGCCACCCTGGCCACGTGGGTCAAGCAGGAGCCCCTGGATCCAGCCCAGAAGCAATAACACACTCGTGTGAGTTCTTTAAAAAAAGAGTTTTATTGTTACAACTAAAATGAGAACTGAAAACTTGTATGGGAGATTGAAAAACTGTACAGTTGTACTCTAACCTGGGAGGCCCAGCAGCGGCTTACACAAAAGACAAGATACCTGAAACTGTATTATACCAAAACATTCAGCTTTTTTGTTGAGTTTTTACATTTTTTTATAAAACTTTATTCTATGGCAATCTGTAAAAAAGAAAGACCTGATGAGTAAATATTTGCTTAAGGCAGATAGCAGAGCAGCTCACTAACTTTCTAACGAGTCTAACATGGATGTTTGTCCATTTCCAAGAACAGGTTACCCAACACCCCCCTGTGCTACGGTATATACACCCCCCAACTACCACAGACAGTACAGGACAGCAAACAAAATGGGCACAGCTCAGGACTCCCAGCCCTGCCCACACCTCCCTGGGCTCGGGGCACAGTCACTGTGTCCCGGGACAGGGTCAGAGCTGGGCCTGGAACACAGGAAAGAAACAGGCAGGAACAGGATGCTCAAAGCTCTTCTGTCATCTGCAGGAACTTTGGGTAGAATCATTTGCAATTGAAGAACTCTGTATTCAAAGGAAGGATCTTTTGTTTTCCTGCCATACCTAAGGTTTAAAATATTCCCTCTTGGGAACACGGCCAGAGGTGGGTTGGGTTTGTTTCTTTCCCAAGGTGTCCCAGTGCCAGGGGAGGTGTGGAAGGGCTGCCTGAACTCTCTGGAATGTCTGTACTACACTCACTCAGCTGAAAGGAACATGCTACCACCGGGCACACGGGATCCCACGGGAAGTCATGCCAAGGATTAGGCGAGTACATGGGCTCTGATAAACACCAATCAGTCCAGTGCTGAACAGAGAGACTCAGCAACACCCTCTGAACCACAGCCACTAAGGATCAGGTCATGCAAATATCATTTGGGCACATCAGGAAGCAGGAATATAAGTTCTGTCACCTTTCAAGCACGTGGTGTTTCATCGGGACACCGCAGACTTCACATGCACTTTAATACAAAGGGGTACAAATGGTGCCTCAGGGCAGGGTCCTGCCCACGCTGCAGAGAACAGTGGGGACAAAGCAATCACAGAATGTATCTTAAATACACAGATGAGCCATTATATATTACCATTTTTCTATACTCATTTTTCCTGTTTCCAATAATATAACTAAATATTGACTGATTACAACATTCCTCCTTTCAAGTACTGGTCTGACCAACAGTCTCACAGGTAAAGGATTGACTCCCAGTACTACCTGAGGATTTATTATTGTACTCTTGAAAAGCCCTTGATGCAAGCTTAACAAAACACAAAATAGAAATAACTCCCACCCCCACCCACCCCTTCACCTACTCACCCACTGTAGGAAGAGCTACACCTACAGCCAGCTTGGCAAAAATAAATACGGAGTGGAGGGACTCCCCTGGGCTCCTCCACAGTGAGGGCTGCACTGAGGGCTGGTTAAGTGCTATAAATCTAGAAAGACTTTAGAAATAAAAAAAAAATCAGTAACACTGCTGCAGATCAGCTGTCACGGGGCAGTTCAGTCACTACAGCTCCCAGGAGTGAGTTTGCTCCTGTCCTCTGCACCACGACACAAGCAAAGAAATCTTTGCTATTATTGTTTCAACTACTAATAATTTGGTACTGCCCAGAGGAACAGCACTGGCTGCTTGGTGCAATGCTGCCTCCCAGTCCTCCCCACGCACCCCAGTCCTCCCTTACCAGCACTGCCCTCCCTGGAGCCCCGGCTGCTGTGGGACCCCACGGGGCTGAGCCACATCTGCCCCCCAGCCGCAGCCAGGACTGGAACCTTTGCTTAGAGCAAAGCAGGACACACCAACGCTGGCATCATAAGCCAAGGGATTTGTTCAGAGCCCAGCACGGCCCCTGCTGGGCTGTTCAGGCTCAGGGGAGCTGCCCCAGCAGGGATTGCTCTGGATTTCCCCAACGCCTCCCTGCTCAGAGCCCCTCGCCGGGGCCACGCTGGGCCTGAGGGAGCAGCTGCAGAGTGAAACTGCATTTTACATTCCAAATGCTGAGGTTTAAGGACTGGTCCTGCCACAGGCCACGGGCACAGCCCCACTGCTGGTGGACACGGTTTGGTTGAATTTCCCTTCCTGTTTCTCTCCCTCCCCTCGACCTCTCCCAACCCAGAATATAAAAGTAAAAACAGCTTCAGAAAGGATGGTGCAATGTAAAGAGGCATATGTGCAAGTAGAGTGCAACAAAAGTCAATGAGGAGATACACTTAGTAAAGAAAAAAAAAAAGAAAAAAAAAATTCAAAGAGCTGGACATGTTGGGATACCCTGAGCAAATGCAGAAGCCTGGTTCTATCAACACAAGTAAAACAATCAGCTCTTTAAGAACAGTTATGCCAAGATTAAATATATCAATACCACAGGCACTGCCCACAACTCAGTCTTTAAAGATGAAGCAAGTTTAAAAAAAAACCGAAAACCAAACCAAAAACCAACCACAAACACACCTCCTCTTCCAAAAGTTTACATTCTTCAGGTATGTGGGTTTCTTTTTCTTTTTTTGGGAACTTGTCAATGTAAGTCATGTATTTGGTTACAACACTTGGAGAGTATAAGCAAGTTTCACTTGTGCCTAGTTTTTCTGAAACAAAAGAAAATGAACTGGCTTTTTAAAAAAGGCTAAAAACAACAATGTGTTGTAATTCTATTATTTAGTTTAAAAAAAAAAACAAACAAAAAAGGAAAATAGACTATTTGGCATTTTCTCTGCTTACTCCTGAATATTTCAAGGCCCTGAGATTACAATATTATGTTCTTGGGACCACAGGGCTGGATAAAACCCTAGTGCATCAATTCTCTCGTTAAGCCCTACCCAAAGTTCTGGCCTTTCCCCCTAAATCTACCTGCTCTGAGCCAAGGCTGCCCTGCCTCGAGTGGCTCCGAGGAGCTGAGCACAAGCCGGGAGCGGCGCTCCCGCGGCGGCTCCTGGGCACTGGTCAATGGAAACACGCCCTGTAGCAGAGATAAGCTCCTGCCGTGAGGAAAGTGAACATGCAGACATTCACTAGGAAGGGCTTCCAAGTCGCCACCATGTTCTCATCCTCCTCCTCCGAGTTTTCCTTCACGGACTCTTCCTTGTGGGGCGAGAGCCGCGGGTTCTCACCAACAGTTCTCCTCCGGGGTTCAGTGTCGTGACTAGTGCTGAGGACAGAGGAAGGGACATTCAGGGCTGGGTAGGAACAAATATTCCATGCTGGATTGGCCATGGAGGAGAGAAGCCATGCAGGTGCTCCAAGAGCAGGGAACACCACAGAGCTGGAAATCTCTTGGAGCTGCAGCAGCCACCAAAGCACAGCCTGTCTCCAGTTAGGACATATCTGGCTGTTCAACAGAGGTTTAGGAAGAGCTTGGGAGGATTCTGTGCCCTTTAAAGAATAAGCTTTAACCACCACCTGCTTTCATTGGTCATCACAAATCTGCACCAAGACAGGCAGTGAACAAACCCAACTCACACCTACATCCGGTCAGGGCAACACCAGAGTTCTCAAATCCAGCACCCGCCCAGAAAGCCAGAGAGGGATGGAATGTGGCTGCTCGTTCAGCCCTAACTCCCAAAGAGCATCTCAAGGTGGAACTGAGCATCTCCTCCCCTTTCCTACTCGCTGACCGTGGCTGTGTCTCCAGACCCCAGCTCTCAGGGGCAGTGAGTGCTTTACCTGTCTGTGCTCGGGGGTGCAGCTGATCGGGCTCTGCCGTCCGGAACCGCCTCCTCCACGCTGCTGACTGAGCTCCTGATCTCCTCCTCCACTGCCTGGTGCTTGGGGAAGAACTCCGGGTGCTCGTGCATCCTCCCGTTGTGCATCTCTGAGGTTCTCTTCGGGGGCCTGGGAGGTGGGGGCGTGTGTTCAGGGGGTGGCTCCAGGTCTTCATTGGAGAGCTCTTTCCACTGCTCCTTCAGGGAAGGACAAGCCCTGTTAAGCTTTTCTCTTATGTAAGGTGCTCTAACTTTAAACTTTACCACGGCAGAATCTTTATACCCTACATCTTAATTAATTCTTAAAGTGGCTCTTCATTTGCATTGAAAAAAAAGGCAAGAAAAACACAAGAACTCCAAGCCCAAGCTACATCCGCTACACAAAACATATTGGCCATAAAAGCAAGAAATTCCAAACTGCTTCTAAAAAACTTAAGCAGCACAAAATAAAATTTATTTTGCTGGAGTTCTGCTTACCATAAAAACCCTGATGAATTTAATCACGACACTTAAACTTCAGGCATATTAGAAAACTTGCACTGTCTCAAATGCCAGGGGAGGCTGATGCAGCAGCTCCACCCCAGTCACTGTGCTGGAAAGCACAGGAGGCACGTGCTACATCACAGGTACTTTTGGAAATAAATAAAATACGGCACTTTGGGTCGTGACAGATTGTAAAGCACTGTACCTAAAAGCCCCATAACATAAACATGTACTGAAGCTGAAATAAGCACCAAATTTGAAGCTTCTTTCCATCCTGTTCTTCCCACCCACTTGCTGCAGTTCCCTGGGAGCTGCCAGGAGCACTCACTTGCACTGAAGCATCTCCCATGATAAATTTTGCCCCTTCAATAACAGCTAAGTAGGAGAACCGGAGCTGATCTGCAGTCTGGATGAGCCCCATCCTGTACTTCCTCATTTCCAGAAGAACCTGCTTAACGTCCACGGAAGAAGGATCTTTCCGTTTGTCCATCTGCAGATAAAAATGTGAAACATGTTTTCTGCTCTGGTGAGGTTCACTACAATGACTCATCTTGTGGTAGGGCCTTCACACTACCCTCCACATTACAGAATGAATGAACTCACACACAACTGGTATCAGCAGCTCTTTACTGGGTCTCCAAAAACACACAGGGGAAAACACTGGGCCTCAAAAATGCTGCTTTCCCTGAAGGCAAAGCCTGTCTCTGTGAATCACTCTGAAAACTGGAGACTTCTCTTCCCCAGACTCAAAATGGCCACTTAGGAATGAGACCTGCCTTGGAATACACTCCCAAAACAGCTGAGTGGAACAATGGGAAATCACAGAGAACCCCTCCCAGCCCCTGCCCCAGCTCCTTTAAGGCTGCACCAAAGCTCCCCCGAAGGGGCCTGTGCAGGAGAGCAGGTGACCCTGCAGGTGGCCCTTACCAGCAGCAGACAGGTGTCCACCAGGCAGAAGGTGCCCGACCTCCCGATGCCAGCGCTGCAGTGCACCACGACCGGGCCGTGCTCGGGGCTCAGCGAGCCCGACTCCCGCACCTTGAACAGGAAATTCAGGAACGAGGCCGGCGACTCCGGGACCCCAAAGTCGGGCCAGGTGGTGTAGTGAAAGTGCAGAATCTCCCGAGTTTCCTGCGTCTGCAAAAACAGGGTTTGGGAACTCTTTTAGTTTGGATACACCAGTCAGAAGGACTGACTTAAATTCAAAGGACAAAGTTTCACCAGTCTGAGGGAGCTTTTATAGCTGCACAGCCAAGAAACTAATTACAAGTAATTATCTCTTGTTATGAAGGTCTCCATTGGGAGCAAAGGGAATTGGGTAAGTAAATTTACTTATTTACAGTTTAGCTATTCCAGTGCAATTCAGAAGCCTGTGTCACCCTGGGTATGGCTGAGACATGAAACTGCCCGGAGTGTCCCCAGGTACGTCTCCTAAGTATCGAAGAGTTTCATTTCCACGACATCTCATGCAGAATCATCAAATCCAGAACAATTTATGACCACCAATTTCAAGCCCTTGTTGGTGAGGAGATGAATTTCACGCCAAGGAGAACAAGGACTGGGACCGGATGAGATCCTGTACTCACAGTCAGGTTTTCCAATTCCAGCTGTCGTACTGTGTAGTAGGATTTTATATCTTCAGATATCAATGTTAATTTCAAGTTTGTATCTTCAAAAAACATTTCTTTCTCCTCCTTCCGTGGCCAGTACTGTGCACACTTTATCTAAAACCAAGCAGGAGACACACAAATGTCATCACCTCCTTCTGACTGAATGGCCATTCTCTTATTACGGTCTCCCAGAGAGATGAGTTCTGCAAAGACAGCTGCATGCCACGACCTTACTGAGCCAAACCTATTGGAGTACACTGAGAACAACTCTAGACCCCCTGGTTAGCAGCAGGCTTCCATTTGTACGGAGTCATGATGTGTTTGTGCCCTGTTTTAGCCAAATTCACGAGAAATTAGGACCCACAATTACAAACCGAGTGATTTTCTGCCTGCACTAAGATCAGTTCTCTAGGTATTCAATTCCAGGAATAATTTCTTAGACAAAACTATTTACAGTCATCCCATCCCATTCTTTGGGCTGGTTTTACTTGAGTTTTTTATTACAGAAAACCATAAATGTGATGAACACATAGCAAGAACCGGGTGAGTACTTACAGATCCCTTTTCCATCACTCTGTTCAACATGACAACACCACGGCTTTTTTGTTCCCAAACCATCTCCCAAAAGTGACCACAAGTATTTGGCAAAGGTCCCTGCAGAGACAGAATCCCAGAAATAAGCATTATTTTTTGTAAATGTCAATGCACTCTTCCCCAGTAACAGTCCCTGCACAAGGCAACAGATTTACAACTAGTAACAAGCAACTTCTCATTTAAAACTGTAAAAAAATGCAGTGAGACAGCTTTAAGTTCCATGTTATCAATTTAGCCATGAAAGCACAGTCAATCTTTTCCCCCCATACATAAGAGGAAGAGAGACACAGTCTCATTTGTGAGAACAGAACTGGGAGTGAAAAACGCTGCATTTTCTTAGAAAAGGTATACGAAGGTCATGGGGAAATAAACCCCACTCAATAAAAGCAGAAAAAACATCTGTGTCAAACTACCCTGCAATACCTCATCCTTATTCAGGATACTTGAAAATTACTTGACTAAATTATAAACATCCAAAAGACTGAAATGATGCCAGATCAGTAACAAATTATATGGTTTTTCAGAATCTTCAAAGATGTGCTTTGGGACTGAATGAAATGGTAACTCCTTTTAAAGGCTACTATCTATTCCCAAAGTACATTTCCTTGTAACTTCCTATTTCTGCTATGTTCCTCTGCTGTTTTCTACTCTAAAGCTACTGCTCTGAAGTTTGGGTTTGCCATCCATCCACTCCTGTGCTCAAACAGAACAGCAGGTCCTCAGAAAGAATGACAGGATTCAAATAAAGCCATTCAAACCCATTAAATTCTGGCTCAGGACAGGTAACCAGTACCAGTCAGCTGCACATCTGACTATTCCACATAGAGTCCAGCCCTGTGATCAACCCCCCTGCCCCGAGTAAGGGCAGTAAGCTGTGTTCAAAGGACCCCTTTCACATCGCACACTGCACTGCCCATTTCTTCCTGAGAAGATTTATCTTTATTCTTCAGAAACAGGAAGCAAGAGCTGTCACTTGAAAATATTAATCCCAGTCTACCTTTATCCAAAGTGTGGGAGGAAGGGGTAAAAAAAAGGCCAAGATTAGAGATCAGGACAGTCTCCAGGGAAGTGAACATGTAGGACAAACAAGAGCCCTGGCACAGTTGCTGGCTCTCAGAATAAGACAACAGAGTATCTGAGTACTTTTAAATTTGTTATACAGATAGGTGTGGAATTAACAGGTTCAGGGAAAAGCAGTGACTTTTATACACACACAGATATTTATATGCACTTAAGTAGCTTTACAATAAAGAAAACAAACAGAAAACCCATGAAAAACAACTCCAGCCACCATAAGAGTTTTATTATCCACTGCCAGCAATTACCTGGGTAAGGATGTAGCTCCTTTGGGCCTCTTCCATTTTTATCAAACTAGCATTGATATAGTCATTGTCACCTTGGTTTAGCTTAATTCGACTGTGATCAACTGCAGCACAATTAGAAAACACTGGTTAATGTATATGCAACACAGCACAATCCATGCACATCCTCATCAGATGTGAGGGTCAAAAAGCTGAGCTGTCCCGAAGAATGAAAAGAGCTCAATCCCAGACAGGGCAGGGCTCACGGGCTGGGGACTCTGGAATACAACACAGGTTCTGCAAGAACAGCACCAGAGCAGAGCACTGAGCACAGCTCACACTTCACCTCCCAAGAACACATCACAAGAGTGAAGCATTTGCATCTGAAATAATCCCCACTGCAATTTACAAACCAGATCCCACTGACCTATTTATACAGTTATCAAGCTGCTGGTTTTAAATAAATCTAATTACACAACTGCTTATCTTTTGCAGCTTAAACATTCAAATCCAGCTCGTTCAAGGTTGTTAAAGGTTTGTCTAAACATACAATGGGCAAACAGGACAGAGACCTTTTATTCTTATAGACATTTAGCTACTGTTCCCAACCCAACCACCCTTTAATGTATAGCAAAAATGATCAAAATCCAAGAAATACAGCAAATGTAAATTCTTTGCTCTTCTGTTAGTCACTTGCTCGACTTGGGACTAAAAAAACCAAACCACCAACTAAAAAAACTCAATACACACAAGGGTTCCCACATTTTGCAAGAAAGCAAACAGACTGGAAGCAGGATTATCTAAAGGCAAGAAGGAATTTGTTACTCACAATCTCAAATATTAGAACTGCTTAGTAAAGCAAACTGTGTGCAACATTACTGCTCTGCTCAACGGCCCCAAGGCTTCAGTAACTTTTAAGCACCAAGTCAGAAGTTCTCTGCCAGAGAGCAGCACTCTGCCCTGGGACAGGGCCTGCTGAGCACAGGGAGTGCTGCACCCTGAGGGGACACACGGCCCAGGACTGGCACTGCCCTGTGCAGAGAAGGCTGCTCAGAGACCCCCTGGGAGCCCCCTGCAGTGCCAGATACATCAAATATCATTTCTGACCAGATACACGACTGCAGCCCAAAGCCCTGGATGCCAGGCGTGGGCCGAGACTGTCCCCGTGCCGGGGATCACAGCAGGAGAGCCAGGCTGCACCAGCAGAGTGAGCTGTGCTTGTACAGGGCCCGCGCTCAGAGATGCACATCGGCTACAGCCATTTCAAAATCCCAGCTCTGGCCTAGGAGCATCACCTTTGCTCTTTCTCAGCTCCAATGAGCTCATGAGCTTAGCTTATCTCTGGCAGCCAGAGTTCTGTGCCAGACTGCTCCCCAGCTCCCAGAAGGGGCACTGCTGCCACCTGTGCTGCCTGGCAGCATGCTCTGCTAGGTGAGAACACTGCACAGAAACCACCCCTGCAATTTTAGAAATGCTACTTCAGCCACCACTCTTCTCTAGCAGAAGAACTCAAACGTAAAACAAGTTTCTTTCTTCAGATTTCTGCCCACAAATACAGACTCTACTGTATGCTGCTCTAGTAAAATCCTATGGATATAAAAGCATCCTGTGACATCAATCTCACAAATAAATAAATATATTAACAAAGAGAATTGTCTTGGATGGTTATCCGCCAGCAGAATCTTGTCCTTACAAAGAACATGTAGCTGTTAGAAGTCATTAGAGGTCAACAGTCTTACAAACAATGGAAAAGAAAGTGTACTTACAGGGGCTGACATCTCTGTACCTATTTCTATTTTTGTTTCTGGGATGTTTGGCCACTTTACATGGAAAATCACTGGCTTCATGCCTGATGTCCTGAAACAAGAAAAAAAAGAACCTGTTAGGTATGAATCCATCTAATTTCATACCATTAGCTATTTTAAGACAAATACCCGTTTGACTTCACATCTTCATGTGAGGGAATTCTGGACAGAAAGCACTTTGGGCCTCAAATTAAGAATCGAGTTAAAATTTATCGGAATACAACACTAACATTATTTATTAAAATATCATTAGTTTGCATAATAAAGTAGCAGAACATTCACCAGACATTATGCCTTTCAGCTCCTGAAGGAGCAGGGTCTCTGCCCCAAAGCACTTTCACACAAACTGCTTTAAGCCCTTGTTTGCAGCATCAGTGAAATCAACCCTGCTTCTGACTCAGCAGCAGTGAAAACATTCATTGTGACAGAAAAAAACTTGTCTACCCTGCTTGGCATCACACACACATAGAGGTGATTTGTCTAAGATCACTTTCATCATTATCTTGAGTTATCAGCAAGGTGTCACAAAGCTGCAATGGTAAAAGTCAGTTGTACCCAATTCACATGCTCAGCTAAAACATTTGTAGCATCTCAAATGTATCACTAGGGTTCCCTCAGCTGCGTTTTTTTCAGATGCACATAACAGCTCAGCTATCTGAGATAATTTCAGAAGTTAAAATAAAAAGAATCCTGCTGTCCTTGGACATTAGCCCTCATTTGTTGAAACAGAATTTCACATTGTACATAAATACTGTGCAAGCACAGTTCTGCATATAAAGAATCATGTACAGTGCTCAAGATTTTTTCAAGTGGGCCATCTACTGCAGCACATTACCTGTTTATCTCTTCTGCTGCATTATTCAGGTATGTACCAATTTACACTGAATGCTACATGTCAGGAGAAGAGCTCTGATTTACATAAACCTGCCCAAAATTAGCACAGTATTCCGAACCAGCTCCTCACTGAAATAAGGCCTGACATCAGCTGCCAGCTTTTTATAACTGAACACATGGCTGCCAGTATTTCTGCTCATGAAGAATGCAGTCTGGAGAATATGATCTGGGCTGCCACAGTCTAATATCTCAAACATGAGGCAGCTAAAATGGGTGTTTTCAGAAATTTGTCTCTGACCCTAGGTTGCTGACTTTGTCCTTTACAGGATTTATTCTTCTGTACTGACAGTACAGGATTAACAAGAGAAAAAAACCAGGGCACTAGGAAAAATGGTTTTCTAGATCACTAACCACATTTCCCAAATGTGTGTTAAAGTCCCTAACACCCAAAACCAACTCCCACCAATTAGGATTCATATTATAAAAGCATCAAAATGCAAATCAAACCAAGATCCCTAAGGAATTTTTCTGTAAATACTGAGCTAATTTAGCAGCAGCACTAATACACAGCTTCGTTTCACAGCATTAACCAATTTGAAAAAAACTGCCCCCTCTTTTAAAAAGAAATTGATCAAGTGCTTCTTTACAGAAATGCAATTATACAAAGGCATTCTAATACAAAAATATTACACTTAAGCATCCACATGTATGTGCACACACAAACTACTGCCAGTCTCCAGGAATTCCACAGATTCAAATACCAACATCAAGTATTTCGGGAATTGAAAGTGGCAATTTATTGTGCAGGGAATAGAGAGCTGGTATTACCTTACCAGCAAATATCAGATCTTTTTCAAGATGCCATGGTGCCTAAAGGTACTTGGAGAATAATGGAGTTCTAGGAGATGCTGAACTCCCACAGGCACAGAGAAAATAGAAAGAAAGAAGCCACCCGTGTGCCTTCAGCAGACTATTTAAAAACAGCAATGTATTTCTGGAGCACGTTTCAACAAACAGGAAAAACACGGGGTGGGGGTGGGATGGTAACAAAAGAGGGATCGAGATATGGCAACAGGCAAGCTGCTGCCTCGTATGAAAACCCAGCCAGCACCCAGCACTTCACTGCTGAGTGTGATGAACACGGTAAACAGAAAATCCTGGAGAGCAGGCACGCCTAGACATCAGATGGGGATACTCTCCTCAGCAATGTGCGAGAAAAGTGGTTTGGAGTTTTGCTTGGGGTTTTTTTTGGATACAGAAGTTGCTAGAACATCTGAAGTGACCAAAGAAAATTTATCATCCAAGGTCACTTCCAGGATATGAAGCTGACTGTAGTGGAAACACAATTGCCCTCAACAGAGAAAATTATTGGAGAGAAACAACCCAGTGCCAAGTTACCCACAGCAGCCGTGCGGCCACATCATGGGCCTCGTCAAACACTTCTGCTCCTGGTTACTGCTGGAGTCACATAATTACTGACTCCACTTAACTGCTGTTAGGGTAGGTTCACAACGTCTCCACGATGGACAAATCAGACTCATTCACAGCACGGAATTATTGTGTTCTGAGGCACTTGAAGCCAGCAATGTCACGAGAACTGAAGGTAGTGGATGAAGGCAGGGATTTATGCAGTTACAAAACACCGTCTTGAATCACACTCAGTCACACTGCAGAAATCCTGCCTGTTAAAAAGGAAGCTCGACATTTCATTTAAAAGGTCGTGCAATATAAAACTTAAAAGAGGAAGGGCTAGAGCTGAAGTCAGTTTTCCAAAGTCAAATGCTTTGGGTTTGGAGCATGAGTCACTTCATGCCACTCATCTCCCGATTTTAAGCCCTGTCCCCCAAATACTTCAGGGGTGGAAAGAGGAAGTCTGCTGAAGCCCTGTTCTTCAAATGGGAAGTTCCTGTAGCTCTGAGCACAACAGCACACTGGGCTACACTTTCCCCATCTTGTTCAGACACCAGCAGGAGATCCAGAAAGAGAAGATGCACCCCAAAATCTTCAAGTAAATACTAGGCAAGACCATAGGAAGAGGTGGCCATGCCATCAGCCAGTCAAGCACACTGTGTAGATTCGTGTATTAGTATTTAGAACAGAAACTAAAGGTGCAGTCTCAGTGTCTTCAGCTTCACCAGACAGACTCCCAGGAAGCCTTGCAGCAGGGCTCAATTTGATCACACTGTTTAATTGCACCATAAACTGGAGCAGCTCAGACTCAGAGATAACAATTTACTGTCATTTTAACAGTTCTGCTCCTACGGGAAGCAGCAAATGCCAAGATCTTATCAGGGCTACAGAATTGCTCCTAATCCATCTACTGAGGCACTCACACTAAGGAGAGCAATTCACAAAAATTATATAAAGACTTTATATAAAAGAGTAATCTTAGCTTAAAAACAGTTTTCCTCTTAAAGCTGGCACTGAAAAAAATGACGACACATGACACTGCTGGAAAAGGTGGAAGAGTAAAAAAGTTATAATACAGTCAAGTGGAAGGTGCTCTTTTCCTAAGCTGTCACTACGGGCTGATTTCAGAATGGAAATACCCCTACAGTTGCAAATGAGGTTGCAAAGACCTGGAGAGAAGAGCACAACAAAACCAGCAAGTACCAAGGGATCCACAACAAACACCTACTTTACACAAATGGGAAAAGGTCTTCGGATTCAGCGCGGGAGGGAGCAAACCGAGGCCCTGAACTCCTCAACAAAAGAACCTCATGAAGATACAAAGCACACAACTGCTCATGTAACCCACTTTGACAAGGAAGGTTTGATTTCTCATCCTACATTAAGCTTTACATCAGGATATTTGGGCAAGAACAAGAAATGAGGATGTAACCTGTAGGTAAGAGGAAGGTCACTAAAAATCAGATAAGTGAACAGACAGTTGCATCACACAACATAAATCTTAACAAGCAGCTGCAGAATTTTAGCCAGCTAAGTGAAATAATGTGGATTTTAATACCGTTTAAAAACATATTATCTAGTCTCCTAGTTTTGCTTTCAAATAAGATATGGTAGTATTGATTTGCTTATTAATCTCCCTCTAAAAAAAAAGAAACCAGTTGCCTGCTATGTCAAGCTTCTTCCTGAGGTCAAGCAGCACAGAGAGGAAAGGACAGGCTTGTTTAAAGTTCAACACCACTATTACACGAGGTTAAAATAAATAAATAAATAAGAAATCACACACTTGCAACATGGTTTTCCTAGAAAGCCCCCTGCTAATTCAGCACTGCCCAGGCACTCTGAACAGGCCGTGGCACAGCGGCGTAAGAGGGTTTGTGACACCGGTCAGCTGCTGGGAGCACGGAAATAACCCCCCAGGAGAATGTAAACTGGGCATGATTGCCATATTAAATCATATCAACACGTGGCAAAGTGGGCTCATTTTTCCGGGGCCCATGTTTATCACAGCTAGCAGGTATTACAGATTGTCCCTCACCACTGACTAGTTTCAACACGCCTCACTGCAGAGAATTCTGAAAGCAAATCCCGCAGTCCTTTATTGCACCCACTTTATCGGGGGAGATAACCCAACACTGTAAATGCTCGGTTTTGCACCCGCACCTGAACGGCTGCCAGGGCTTGGCTGTGTACTTCCAGAAGGGAGAAAGCCACAGACTTGTGTCACTTCCAAACTTCACCATTGTACTTATTTTGCATCTCCCCAGAAGGAGGGCACTGCTGTCACTAAACCACAGCACTACTGCAGTCGAGCTGCTCAGATTCCCGTATTGCTCCGGTGTCATCTGCAATGGGTAAAAACTGATTTTTCAGTTCTGGTTCTTTTGAATGTTGCAGCAGAGCCAGGGAAATCAAAGAGCTAAACTTTAGTATCAGGTTGAAGAATTACATGAGACTTCTCAAATTTCAGTAAGTTCAAAATATAGTTTATCCTTGAAATTTATGACCCATAACAGAAGAAGTTCAGAGCTGCTGCCAGGAGCACTCTACTTCTGCTGTTTTGTAGCCACGTACTCACTGCCAAAACAGGAAACAACTGAATGGAGTGTCAGCGTAAGAAAACAACTCAAGTTCCCGTCTTCTTCACATCCATCTCTATTTTTCCTCCCAGATACTCAGTCTGCTCCAGAAGTCCATCTTGGACATTACTGGAAGGCTAGAGACACTTGAGAATGCGAAATGGCTTTTTCTTGACAGCTGTTGTGCAAAAGCAAAGCTTTGCTATCTGTATCATCAAACAAAGTCAGTGCCAGGAAATAAACCACACTCTCATTAAAGTGTCAAGAGGTTCTAACTCAGTTGCTCTTCTTCTCTAAGAAAAATAACCACGGAGATGAGATCCAGATCTTGATTTGCCCAAACATTAGGGGTCTCTACATAAAGAGTTTTGGTTTAACCTCATCTCAAATAGACTGGTGTATCCCACAGACCAGATACCCACATAACTCCTAAATGAATTTAGTCTGCATAGCAAATCCAGACCTTAATTTGTTTGCAGTATGGGTTTTGTGTGAGTTTAAAAATGTATCATTGCTGGCCTGTAGGGTATTCCAGGCTTCACAGACTGACAGCTGTGGTTATAAACAGTCCTGCTTTCCTAGTTACCTAATATTTTCATTCTGACATCTCACAAGCCATCTAAGAGCATTATAGCTTTTACAGAGCTACCACCACCAAAAAACCATGAACGAAATCCAAGGCTTTGCAGGCTTTAGAGAGGAAAAAAAGACACGAACCCTGCAAATGCTAGATTGTAAGGGAAGGATGAGAAACACTTCTCACACCTTTCCATGTGCTGCATAACTGAGGCATTTTCTAGAATTTAGACAAGCTGCAAATGGTATGTTTTGAATTGGAAAGAAAAGGACAAGAGACGCCCCCCACTGCAGATAGTTTACAGTTTCTCAAGGGGATCTCTGGCTTTGTGAAATAGGAACCATGGAATAAGTTACCATGGAATTTTTACCTATACTCACTCAGAGCACTCCGCTCTCAGAGATACTGTGCTGATAACGTCAGTTAATGTTAAGAAAGCAAGACTGTACTGTATCTCCCCCAAATCTTGCATAATCCATTACCACCATTCCCCCAAATCTTGCATTTAATCTTAAAATAAATGAACTAATTCATCTTTATTTACTTATTAATAAGTAAATAAGATAATCAAATGTAAGTCTTGCTTCCTCACCAGACAACACATTCAAAGTTTTACCAGTTAAAAGCTGAACAGATCTTTACGGATTCTTTTTCCTTTTCTCCCATTTTTGATCCCAGTGTACGCATCTGCTCCAAGACTCTTGGCTCTGAACACATCCTGCTCTTCTATTCACTTGGGCATGCTGGCACACTGCCCACTGAAAGAACACAAATTTGCAGAATATCTGGCATTACCTACAACTACGGAGGAATCTGAAAGGCCACTGCAGAACTAGGTATTATACCAGCAGAAAAGGACATTATCACCTTCTTCCTGAAGAGATTCCAGGCAGTTGTTCAGTGCTGGATCTACTTTCACAGTTTAGGCCCCCCTCAATCAGTTGGGAAGACTATTAACACACTCATCTAATGAACTGTGCCACTGCAATGAGCCGGAGCACGCAGACGCAGAACAAGCTCTGTGGGCTCCATGAGTAACATCACAAGTGAGTTTGAAAGCAGCCAGCCCTGAGTATTTGAGTTTGACTCTTCCTACTAAGCCTCGATGAAGTTTTTTAAAAAGAGCCTTCACTTCAGATTAAGACGTGCACTTCACATGCACTGAGCTACAACCGAAACTTGTCTGTGGTGTGTCCTTTCACCTTTTCCTGGAAAGTGTGTTGACTAAAAGCCAAACAAACAGCACAGCACTTTAGCTGCTTAACAGACAAACACCGCAGTCATTTCACTCAGGACAAATATTTTAAAGAAACAAAATAAGATTGCAAATGTTCGATTTATTTTTCACAAAAGAAATGCCAATATTCATGCAGTTGTCTCAGCAGCAGTTTAAATTCACACAGTTGCAGAACCATCATAGCATTATTTTTAATCCTTTTGGACATTACCTGAGTTAAACATATCTAGGTTACTAATTGGTATCTTAAAAATACTGGTCACAATAACAGACAGCTAGACAAGTCCAGTATTCCCCATCTACAGTGACATCTGCTCATCTGTGATGTGCAGAATTTGCTAAAATACCAGAAATGTCAAAGAAAAAAGGGCAGTTTGCAATTCCCAAGTGATCTTAATTTTGTCAAGATCATTTTCAACATAAGGTACCATATGTGAGACAGTTAATTGCCTAGCACACACCACGACTAGAAAGTACAGAGAAAACCGAATTCAGCCTGAGAACCGCATTTCAGCGAGGCCCTGCTCCTGAGTGGCCAGAGGCAGCTCCACCACGAGGTGCGTTCCCACAACACGGCCCATACAAGCTCCAGCCACTTTCCTCTCGTGTTATGAAATTATCCATGAAAGCATAACAGGAACCAGAGCTCCCAACCAAAGGTGATTCCCCAGACACTCCAGCTGGAATGATACACTATCATGTTCCCTCCCCAGGGACAGCCGGAGGGCAGGGGCTGCCAGCACAGAGTCCGAGCCCACTGCTGAACCGGAGGCCTCTTCCGGGAAAGGAGCTGAAGGAAAATGACAAGCGTTTCTAAAGCACTCCAAAACACCAACCACACATACCTGGGAACACCACCTCACCAACTCATTAGCTTTCCCTTTCGTCCCTAATTGAAACTAATTACGGAGCAGCCATGAAGCACCAGGGAGTTTAGTCAGGAGCAAGGCCGTGACTCCCTGAGGGACAGGTACAGGACCTACAAAATACACGAGACCTGAGCAGCACCTGTAGTGCGGCTAAAACTGCCAGCTACTACAAAGTCATCATCTCTCCTAAATCCATCATTTTGCTTATCCAGTAGAGATAAATGATTTGTCAAGCTTTGGGATATTTTATAGTTCTAATCCTCAAGGCAATCCTAACAAGTCAGAGAAAGAAAAGGTTTTTTAAATGGTCTCCTAGTGGTGAGGTTGGGGTTTTTTTCAGTTTGGTTTTATACCCACACATTTAGCACCAGGACAATTCCCAGGAAGGCATGTGATTCCCTGAGTAAGATCACAAGGATTTTTAACCCTGGATTTAGCAAACAGGACAATGCTTCTCACACTTCTCAGCCTGTTCTGCAGCACTGCTTCTCTCACAGAGAGATGAGGAGGTTCCAACAGAAGAAAATAGACACCTCTCCTGAAAGTGCCATTGACTTCATTAAAGGGGTTACCAGTAATGAAGACCAAAGAAGTTTACATTATTACTTGAAAACAGGAAATAATCTGACCTCAGAAATTCTGGTGGGTGCTCAAAACAAAATTACAAACTAGTTGGAATGAGAGATGTCTACGCAGAGACAGTGTGAGAGCAAAAAACTTCACCAGTGTCAGAGAGGCCTTACAGAACCACACGTGCCTGAAAACAGAAAATATGAGTTGTCAAAGAGCTCCAGACTTCCCATATTTACTTATCAAGCTCCTTACAAATGCAACAGCTTGACACGGCACCTCACAAAATCTCCCAAAACCACAGGCAATGCAGTGAGTAACAGGGGAGCAGGAGACTTTGTACACTCCAAGACTTATCATCAATTCCTTTTTGTTATGCTGTTAACACAATATCAGCATTTGCTGCAAAGGGAAAAGATGGGCTGGTTGTGAGAACGTGCACACACATAATCCTTTGCTCATCAGAGACTCAGAGCTACAAAAATATACTTCTAGGGTTTACAAAGCAAAATACCACACATTTTTTCACATCACTGTTATTGTCCTTTGAATACCCTAACGTCAAGTTTTTTGTTGTCATTGCATTCCAAAATAAACATCTCTGTCTTCTCGGACTGCTAAAACATTTAAGGGTTCCAATGAGAACGAGACCTTATTCTAGAGCAGGGACTTTGATCTACTCTCTCTCTTCCCAACAGCCACTTGTGTCCTCCCTGAGGAGTGGTGCCAACGCCCCAAGGAAGTCCCCAGTAAGGACACGCAGAAGACACCTCTTGGTTGCTGTAAGGGATGCTACTTGTGTTCTCCAAGCAGATTAGTTCCCAGCTGGGATGCTCCAACTTCTTAGTTTCTAACTTAGGAGTCAGTGTTTCTCACCACCATTTCAGGAATCCAGCCCTTCGCTGTAACCAACAGCTATGATGGGACAACTCCCGAGTTCTCCGTTCAGAAGGGAGGCCATTTCTTTGGGCAACTTTTTTAGGCTCTTGTAGGAATACTTCTGTCTTCCCTGGTTCCCGGAGGCAAGGGAAGAAAGCTTTAGATGAGCTCCTCCACCCCATCACGAGCACTATGGAAAAAAGAACTGGCCCTGGAAGGGAGCCCTGATCAGAGCCATGGGAGCCAGGCCTGGGAATCCTGCATTCCTCTTGCACTTTTGGTGAGAAACTCCTAAATTCAAAAGCGCTTCTAGATTAATTCTCAATGGCGTATATTCCATGATGACACAAAGCCAGAAACAAAAGGATTCTTACCTAGGAACCAGAACTTCTGGAGTTTGCCTCATTTTTATTTTCTTGATTTGAGTCAGTTTGAA
Source organism: Rhagologus leucostigma (assembly GCA_013397725.1). Classification (NCBI taxonomy): domain Eukaryota; kingdom Metazoa; phylum Chordata; class Aves; order Passeriformes; genus Rhagologus; species Rhagologus leucostigma. Next base: position 1,527,457 of record VZTD01005127.1, read on the forward strand.
AGTCTCTTACCATCATGAAAACAGGATTTTGTGAAAACAGAATAAATTTGCAAGCCTCATTTTCTACCCCCAACACTGACTAAAACTAAACTCAGATCTCATCTAATATAATTTATAAGATAGAGTAAGCAAGCTATTGGTGTTCACAGAAGCAAATACGAATTACAATGGTTTTTCTTTAATGCTTATCTGGAGTTAAACAAGTTATACATGCATTTAGAGAGTACAGCCAGTTAAAGCAGTTTTAGACACCAGCTTGCCATATGGTATGTTAAAATTAGACTGATTTTTTTTAAAAAAAGCAACAAATTTATGCATGAAGTAGGTCTATTCAGTACACACAGATTTTGAGGAATGTTTTTTCTCATCCAGTAATCTTTGCAGAAAGTTCCAAACAAAGCTTAGTAGAAAAAAGAAACTAGTTCAGAATGTGATTCTGAAGATATCTTCACAATATCTCACAGAACTGCAAACACTTTGTTCGATTTAAAAAGTAATGGACTGGTTGCACTAAAAATGCTTATTGTCAGGGTGATAAATACACAACAATGTAATTTTTAGAAGTAATAACATGGGTACCATTGAAAACTAGAGACCTTGTAAGCTGACTAAAAATAGTAATTTGAATTCCTAGCTTAGTCAGCTTGGCCAGAAACAGCTGTGTTCACCATAACCTCTAATTAGTTTGCATATTATAAGAGCCCCAAAGATTTTTTCCCTCTCCAAAACCTACTAAATTAGCCTTCACAGCACAATGCTGTTACCACACCAAATGCAACAGAATATTCCGGCTTTAGAGACTTCCCACGATTCTTTCTGAAATGTTTCATTTATAAAGGCAAATATTCTCATTTGATAAGGTAAAGGCCATCTCCCCTCTGTCTGGAGCATTCAGAAGAAGGAGCATTCTAACACAAGTAAACTGTTAATTACTTTGAAACACTGAGCAACCACAGCCAGAATTTAAAGCAAATTTCTCTTCCCTCATGGCTAAGGGGTGTCCTTCTTCATCAATTATTTCATTCACACTCGGTACTCCAATGTGAATCTAAAAGCTAATTTGAACTTTCTAATGTATATGCACCTGTTAATGAAACAGTCACACCATGACTACAAAGGGGCACATGTTCAGACCATGTCAGTGTTCCTTTTCTATTTAGAGTACTATAGGATGAGCAATAGCCATATTTCCAACTTTCTACTAATTCCATCAAAATTCTCCAAGTTATAAGGTTGTATGTAGAGGAAGTACTAAAACACAAGAGAAAGGAAGTGGAGGAACTGTTATATAGGAAATTGTGAACTCTGCTTTACCTACTAAAAAAACATCATCATCTACATCTTACTCAGTGGCAAACTTAATTTCCTTGAAGATGTTTGTACCGTGCGTTGCTTTACTGGCTTTCTTGAGATGCAGTTTTTCAGTCAGATGTACGAGGAGGGAAAGTGAATTTATTTAGTATCAAGGAACCTCATGCATTCAAAATGATGAACCGTATGTTACACAGGTACCAGCTCCATAATGTAAGAGGGTCTCCCTCCTGCATTCTGTTTGTCCCCTACAATTAAGGGTGTAAGACCTAATTCCAGCAAGTTCTAATCTATGGCAAAAGAATGTTTCACCATGGTGGCCATTAGTAAGTAGACAGGCAATGGAACTACAGATTCATTCTGCCAAAGCATGCTCATTACACTATTACTAAAAGCTTTTTATCATTTCTAACCTAACAAGATTCCAAGAGTTTAAAGAGAATGTACAATTAACAGGATTGCACAATGCAGGTTCGTGCCTCTGCATGCAGGGAAAGGTCAAACTCGAGCTTTGCTCCTACAGCAGAACCAGCAACCAGTCCTGCTTTCAGCAGCTTTGTTTCTCAGCATATTGCCCAAATCCCTCTTCGAGAACTTGAAGTAGCTGTAACTGCTTAACTACCATTCCCAGAAAGAGGCTTTAAGTATCTTTTCTTAAGAAACACTTTTGGACTGAAATTGAAGAAACTTGCTGGATTACAAATTTGCATGAACAGCTTGTTTCAGTTGGGATCTGTTCAACGTGGCTGCTGTTATAAAATCACAGATGCCCACTTTACTGTACTTAGAATATTCAAATTTGGAAAGGAAAATTGTAGTGATGATTAAAAGCATACTGAATTCACTGAATGGTGCAACCTACAGGTTGCCAAGCCACTGCAATGCACACAAAAACCTGCTGAAAACAAACAGTACTGCTGAAAACAGATGTTAGATAAAGCAGAATTAAGATACTCCTGGTTTTTCACATGACTGTCTAATTTGTGTTTAGGAAAGCAATCTAACTAAGCTAGGTTAATATTAAACCTTACAGCATTCTGAATCTGAGCTGCTCAGCTCCCAGTTCACGGCCCAAACACAGTTTTGGGGTAAGTCAAACACTGCTGCTGTTTCCCCAGCCCACACGTGTTCCCTGCCTGTGTGACTGGCGTGTCCCGCAAGGGCTGCACGGGCACGCTGGCAGTGATGGGGACAGGACAGACTGTCCAGCCTCCACTTGGCTCTGGGGCAGGATGCCTGGACACCTCTGTTCTGCACCAAAGCTTAACAGAAGAAGTTGCGCATAAAAGCACAATGTTTATGCAACTACTTCCAGAGTAGTAAACTGCTCTAAGGGTAAGAAAGAAAAAGCCAATGTGCTTTTTGGAAAGAGAAACTTAACCCTTAAATACTTATAGCAGAGATGTAGACATGTAAGAAAATCCACCTATAGCCAACAAGCCTGGGAACTGGTGTAAAGACAGCCCCTCCCTTAACCCCAAACCAGCCAGACCTTACATGCTAAAATGTATTCAGTATTTTTAGTTCTCCAAGTTGAAAAGCAATGCTTCAAGACACTGACAGAACCAATCCTGTGTTATTAGAGGATGTTTTAACTGTCACTACAAGGACAGAGAGCTTTCATGTCCAGCTGTACAGGACATCTTCTCATCTGAAAGCAACTAAGAGTTTATAAAAACAAATGTCAGTGTTAAACAGGGACATCACAATCAAGGGAATGCTCACAGACATCCTAATGCAGGACAAATTAGCACTCTGCACTCCAGCACATGAAAAAGACTGCAAAACTTGACAAGCCAGGCCTTCAAAGGACTGGTGAATGCTCCCCATGCTAATGAAACAGACTGCAGAGTGAGAGTCAGTTGCGTGGGTCAGATGAGATAAACAGTATTGCCACTTCAAAAATCTACTCATCCTGCTAGCTTAAAATAATTAATTCTGAGAATTAAACCAACTGATTTAGCAAAGCCAAGCAACCCTAACAACTTCTACCTCTTGCAGTGGCAGTATCCCCTCTGGAAACACATGACTCCTATTACTTCCAGCACTCTTTGCCAGCCCAGACAGTGCTGCACCAAACCCACCACACCCCAGGCTCCACCAGACTCTTGCTCATCATGTTCCACTTCCTGCCAGCTGAAGCCAGTTATCAGTTGTGACTAAACATGCTTTATCACTTGATGTCTACCTCAAATCCTCATTTGCAGCTGTAGAACAGATCTGGAACACTTACAGAAAAAAGAATACTAAAAAATGCAGTAAATATCTTTAAATAAACCCTTCACACCTATCACATCCCTTTCCATTCCCCACCCCCCAAAAGACAGCTACACCAAAGGCTTCTGAGCACTGATCCACAACTAAAGGTTATCAACTATCAGAATCACACACAAGTGCCTCCTCTAACATCAATACTGCTGAGGGCAAAGCATTTTTAGATTATTCTTCTGTAAGTATTTCAAGACACAATTTTGCCTGCAGAGAGAGAGTTTTATATGCAGAACACATTGTTAGCAAAGACTTTGGTACAAGAAAACCCAAAGATGTAGGTTATTACATGAAAGCAATAAATGTTTGAGTGCCTGCTCCTAACTGGGTAGCAATATTAACTATTTAGCTACTCTTAAAAGATAACAAGCATGTAACAGTTTTACCACCCCAAATTTCACGTGGTAGAGAACTCAGCAGGCAGAGCAGCATACAATGAATTTCCTGCTGTCAGCCAGTCAGTCACAGAGGAGTATCCTGTACACTGGATTGTGTGGGCGACCAAGCAAAGCCTTGTCTGACAGGCTTGGCTCCCAGTGGAGGCTCCTGATGGTCAGCTTTACACAAATTATAAACATGAAATCAATGACAAATAAGACATAAGTCAGTAGTTTCCATGAAACCTTTCTGCTCCGTCTGCTTCCTGACAGGCTCTAAAAAGACTGGTAAGATTAGACCTCTCCACTAATGCTCTCATGTGGGCTAATAAATCCAGGAACTTAGCAGCTGTAAAGATTTTGCATATTTTCAACCTCCTGTTCCAATCGTTTGCCTCTACTGAACACCAGACAAGTCTGATGGACGCAGGACAAAGAAGCTCCAGAAGTGGGGGCCCCCTTGAAAACAGCCCTGCTCCTGAGCCCTTCTCCAGAGAAGGGCTGAGCACCGTGGGCTTTGTACCTCCAGCTGATCAGACCTTCCCTCTCTCCAGGCCAACACTAGCCAAAGCCACCACCTGCTCTGTCCTGCTGCTCCCAACAGAGCCAGACTGCCACACGCTCTCCTGGTTTATCTCTTAGGAGGTGTGCCAGTTATCAGGGATTGCTGGGGAACAGAAGGCAACTGCTATCCACGGGGAAATCATTAATGAGCCAGCAGGTAATGCTGCTCATGGCAAACACCACCGCCCCAGTGCTCACACCAACCCCCAACCCTGCGTTTAGTGCTCCACCAATTCCACCCCAGCTCACACGGGAATGTGCAGGGATCAAAGGAAGGGGGTTTGCTGGTTCCCAACACACACTGTCCTGCACACGTTCCCTACAGGAGCTTTGAAACAGCACGAGGGCAGATCTGCTCTGGTCATGAAACACTTGAGGCCAATTCTGAGGTGGTTTCAATACTGGGAATGAAAACCAAGTACAGGCTGAAACACGATTCTTGTTCGTGACATCCCACAGACACCGTGAAGTTCTAGGTAGCAACTGCGATTTACTGTGAAAATTCTCCACTGGCAGAAGTTTAAGAAAGAAGTGACAGTGTCGATTTTCAATTTAATTAAACTCTTAAGGAAGAAAACAAAAACATTTTCCAGAGTTGGGTAGCTGTCCATCCCCCCTCCTTTACTGGGTAAAATTCCCCATTTCTCTTCCACTTCTGGAATCATTCGGAAATTTTATCAAATGTGTCAATATGTATTTTAGCTGTTTAATAAGCTATGTAGTATTTTTCCAGTTCTTGCTCCAGTGACCCACCCTTTCCTTCTTTCCTAAAGAAGTTCCTCTTACTAAAACCTCTTGCTCGTGTCAGAGTTGTGTTTTTCCTGTAGCCTCCATCTTTAGTCACTGATGGCTGTGCAAATGTTTAGAAAGGAGATACAGTTCCACAAGAGGATGGCAGAGGTTTAGTCCTACTTCAAGCAGCTGCAATGACTGTACAGAAGACAGTGGAAAAAACAGGCCCCACACAGTAAAATGGAATCGAGATCTTCTGAACTAGCATGGGTTATTTTTCCTGTCAGAAAAAGGAAGTATACTCTTCCTTAGTCAAAGATGCATTTTTAAAATAGATTTCACATTTTACTTCCTGCCATCACATTAAAAGGTCACGCTGTTTATGTTACTGTAACCTGTTACTGTGGGATCAGGAATGGTATAAACAAGCAATTCTCACTGAACTGTGCACAAAGGAAGAAGGTTATGAGAACATTCCTCTTTATGTGCAGAACTCTTGTTCCATATAAATATAAAGAATCTGAGAAACAAAGTGTCTTTTGTAGGACGGCTCTCAGCATCAAGTACTTGACGAATCAAGTACTCGACAGAAGCAGCATAAAATTCTGGAAACTTCAGATACAAGAAAAAGCACCTGACAGATCACAAATATAATAGCTACTTTAAGTTCAGAATAGTACTATGTAGCAGCATTTTGAACTAGCAATTATTTTAGCACATGAAGAACAGAGAACTTTCAGCCCAGAGGGGAGGGTTTCCTCTGCCTGCAGCGAGGTCTGCCCATCTCCACACTCACCCCTGGACTCCACAGAGGTCTTTCTGTAATTGCATAGACTGGTAGAATGCAAAATCTGCTGTATTGTTGCTTTATTTTCTATTTCTACTGACGTACAAACTGTTTTAACCTTCTAAGGAGAAGAAAAAGACTGCACCAAACAATGAAAATCTGATTAAATTATCTCTTCATCATTAGTGAAACAGGTAAATCTTCACCACTGATCTCTTCACTCTCAGTGCTGAAGGTGACTTTTGACCCCTTAAACCACATGTTCTCAAAGCATCCACAACAACCAAGAGCTGAGACAACTGTGGAGCTCCTTAAAGGCCTGGATCCTAACAGGAAGAAACAAGATATTCCACATACCAATCAAGTTTTAGTTCCTAACAATGGAAACAAGCCTTTATCATAGGTACCAGTACCGTATTTAGGCAGATCACACATGGGATTAATGTTGGATGTAGCAGAAAGGGTTTTTTATTTCTTCCATGAAAGATATGCCCAACTAGGAGGTGGAACTGTCCACCTTTTTTTCATTCTGGAGGTTAACAAATCAGCAGTTAAATAAGGTACATGTTCAGCATCAGTGGCACCAAAAGAATTCTGCCTAAAAGGATAATGTAACTTAACACACAAGCAAGGACAGGTAGGAGACAGGAGGAGAATATCCTCTAAAAACAAAAATCACTGGAAAAAAATATACAGCATAAAAACAATTTGGGAGGAATCACATCTGACTTGGTGTTGATAATAAATGTTTTGAGCTGAAAAATATAAAGACTCTAACTGCAACAGTTAAACCACAGATCTCTGAAGTAAGCTGGATTCACGTTACTTTCACAAGCAGTTGCCCTTTACCAATTTGTTACTCCACTATATACAAATGCAAACCCCAGTAATTTATTGAAACAATGTGTTTATCAGTCCATATGCTAGGATAAAGTACTGTACAAGATGAAAGCACATCAGAAGTGTACAGAACTGAAAATAAGAAAAAATAGAATTAAAAACATTTCTAAAAGTTTCATATTATGCCAGCTCCCTTCCCAAAAAGGATAGAATTTTTTCGCTGCTGTTCTATTAACCTGCTTTCTTAATTGCAGAAAATACAACCCAGTTTGAAAGTAGATCAGCTATCACTATTAGCAGAATCACACGAATTTCCAAGAATCACTTTTACCAGTTTTTCTTGGTAGAATATGACAGGCAAGCTGTTGAATCTTAGCTGTATTCTGCGTGGGTGAGAGAAAAAGCACATCTGAATTCACAGGCTTCGGTAGAAAATGAATTGGCATTTGTACTACATGATCTACAAAGTGAACACACAAAGGCATTTGGATGCTCTATCAAAGTGCCTCTCCCAGTCAAACCAGCAAGGGCATGTCTCCTGGCACCAGAAAGAAAAAAAACCACCTCTTCTGCAAATCAACATGAAACAAGTTGACCAATGACTAAAAAAAACCCCAGAAAACCTCAATGGTAAGTGCTGCAAACATCCAAGCTCAGAGATCAGATCAAATCTGTGCTCATTATGAACACTGCAGAGAAGCAATCGCTTAGTAAGGAATCACTGAGTATCCTCAGCTGTTTAATGAGGCTAAATTCACAATGCAAATAGATACTTAAGTCATGCAAGTGACACTGATCTAAAACCTGGTAATTCTCATGCTTACAAGAAAGTAGCAGTGATATTTCAGTGCAAGCCACATCTTAAAAAGTCTCGGCTAAAGAGAACCCTTGGAGAAAGTCCATTTGCAAAGCAAGTATTACAGGAAAACATTAATTTTAATGTTTAGTTAACTATAGGATGAACTGTTATTTCAAACCTTCCCAGCATATTTAGAAAGTTATTTTAGTTTGAAAAATATTTGGTCTACCACTATCACATTTTATTCTCTGCTTGCAAGGGCTATCTCTATCTGAATTTACCATCATTTGGCATGTGGCCAACACTGCTTTCTCCTTAACAGTTTCCTTCTATACATCTGTGCTTCCAGCACACAAGAGGCGGCATCAGCACCATGCAAAGAACACACTGACAACCATAAAACCCTTCCAAGAATGCTCAGAAGTAGGTGAGTACTGTGTGCACACTGTATGATTTCTAAATTTTTAGCAAATGATAGCCATAACAGGCTCCATTTTTCCATGCTCTGCTTCCAGTGAGGCTATCACAGAAGCTCTGGGTTCAAGTATTTAGATTTTAAACTCTGTAGAACTCTGTAGAAGCAACAGTAAGCGGCTCAGTAGCTTTATATAATGGTACTTACCCAATCTCAAATCTGCCAGCAACAGACACAACTGGTGCTGGTCTGAAAGAGCCAGCAGGAAAACCTAACCCATGCAGCAGAGTGCCCTGAGCCAGTCCCACCAGCACAAAAGGTACCATCACCTGCAGCTGAACAGCAGCTCTGATTTTCTGGGAGGATCCTGACTTTGTGTGCCACAGACACTTTGCTTCTCCATCACTAACCCTGCACACGTGCAGCAAGACTCAGTGACTGTACAGCACTGGAAAACATGGAATATCTTTAGCTTATCGAAGGAACAGAGAGACTCCCTGCAACTCTGAGTTCTAAACCAGCTTTCCACAAACAGAGCCAATTACCCTAAGCCTCAAATGAATCAACAGAGCACGAATTAAGCAGTGGCAAGGCACTGCATGCAGAGACCTGCAGCTAGAACTGGCAGAATAAAGCACAAAGATGCATTTATAATAAGTCATGTTCATGCCACAATTTATCTGCTGCTTAGCACCAGGGCAAAGGAGTAACCCAAATGCTTTCAGGCTGCAGCCTGCACTCTTGCTGCAGCTTATAAACCAAAAACACTTGTAGAGCTTCCTGTCCACTGACTTTAAATACACAACACAACCACACTATTACAAGTCTTCAGGATCAACCATTTCACAGTTTACTTTCAGCATCAAAATCCATCTACATATTCTACAAATATTTTTCCAGCGACAGTGAATACCCAAGAAACTTCCCATGCCTTTTCTCTCTTGACAGAGGAATATCCAAAATGTCCACGATACCTTTCTACCTTCCTCCCATAATGTGAATGAAGTTCATTAACTTTCATAATTTGTAGTATTTTAGTTTAGCTTAGAGAGGTTTGGAAAAACTAACATTCACATTAATATTTGGTTAAAAGACCTTCAAAAATTAATAAAGAAACTGAGAACAGTTATGTGTCTCTTAAAGGCCTCAAACCCAACTCCAACTACACTTCAGCTTTTCAGAGCATAGTTAGTTCTGTTTTTAGGATACTCACTACCAAACATGCTTGAAAATCGAAACTATATCCAGTTCTTTCTTATTATATACCCCACTAACTATAAAAAGTAGAAAAGAGTGCACATTTTAGTTTCATTTTGCTACCTTCACATGGAAAACTCTGCATGAGCTGTCCCCAAATGTCAGCTCTGCCTCCACCCAAAGTGAACAGAATCCTCAGCTAAATGGTACATCAGTAAATAATTCAGAGGTATTTTTACTGCTCCTCATAAGCACATCAAAGTTAATATCACTGGCCAACATACTAAAGTCAACATATCTAGTTTATATAAACACAAGAAGCAACTCTACCTGTATTTGAGGGTTGTGTTTTTAAGATAGTATCTCGTTGTATCACCCAGCATAAGAAGTTAGAAACTAAAATATCTCCTAAATTTCTGAAAGACTTCTGCATGTAAAATTACTATGAAAATCTGATATTGCACCCACCGTGAGCAAATGACAATCCAGTGCTGCTTTGATATTCTGGACAAATATCTACCTTTCTTCTCCACTCTAAAAGGCTAAACTGTGCTTTCCTTAGCTTTGGGGTATGGGTTTTTTGTTGTGACACCTCCAGAGTGAATGCTTTTCATTCCAATAGATACTTCTAATGATATTTATGCAGGGTGCATATCACTCACTTACCCTTAAGCATTTGTTTTCTGTTGCACACCTTTACCACAGTTAGCACATGGCAAAGCTCACATTCCTTTAACTTTTTGTTTTATTGAAGAGGATTTTAATTTGAATGTGCCTTTCTTATGCTTATGTTTCTCTAAAATACAACAACAGCCAGAACCTGAGCAGTTCTTTTTCTCACTTGGGTCCCTGAACAACCTCCCCAGGATCTCATGGCTCATAGCTCTTGTAGCAAATAAATCTAGAGGAAAGTAAGGGATAGAAATAGGTATTAAAAACCAAACAAACATTCAAAAAAACCCCAAACTAACAAAACGCAAAGAACTTCATCACTGTTCACCCTGTTCTGACCAGATGCCCAAGATATGATTGTCATAAAATCACCTAAACAAGGTCTTCATTTTGAAATGTTTGTGTCCCCTTCCTGTGATTACTTACACTGAAAAAAATAAGGTAATCTAAATTCTGTTCTCTCACAACTGTACTATCATAGCTGAACACAGCTTCCGCTCGGCCAAAAAAAAAAGCAGCGTGGACAATTTTAACCCTTCCAAGTCATGTGGCACCCAGACAAAGTCTGCCTGTAGCCACACCTCCCTGTCTATTGCTAATTCCTCCTGGAGATGCTGTGCAGCGCTGTATCTCCGGACAACAGACCGAGACAAGGAACACGAGGAAGTGACTGCTAGCAAGCTGCAGTATGCTTCACCTGGAGTACCGGTGAACATTCCTGGATTTCAGCAGCTACAGTCGTAACACTTAGGTACCAGGAGCCTGTGGTACAATTACCTTGAGGGAAGACGTTTTTCTGCACCAATTGCATACATTATTCTACTTACTGCATTCTTCAAGCAAAAACCAGCGTTGTAGGAAAACTGCTTTGTTGATGTCACAGCTAAGACACCAAGAGCACAGATTATAGAGAACTACATTGTTTTTCCAGAGGTACATGACCTGCCAAGATGCCATTTGCAACAGCTTATTTAAAAGCAGGATCCAGCTGAGAAACTGAATTTCATGACATAGATGCACATATTTACCAATCAATCAGGAAAAAAAAACAAGTAAAAAACCCACCCCCTGTGCTTGTCAATAGTTGGATGCAAATCAAAGAATCACTTTAGTCCTTTTTTTTAATTGAATTTTAGTCCTCAATCAAAGCTCATGCTGTGCCACAGTTTGAGCAGGCTACTGAGTCATATCACTCAAAGAGAGCAGGACAAAAATATCACTGAATGCTGATCCCTCATTGAAAATCGGCCATTCCCTCATTCTACTTAGATATTTCAGTTCTGTAATTAAATTGTACCTGTAGAAATGTACCACTTCAATTACAAAGCTCTATTACTCAAAATCACTTCCTGAGCACTAAGCCTGCAACATACCAAATCATCCAGAACAGTTCAGCAAAAACATAACGTCATATATCCACATGACTTTCAACTGATAGTCAGCAAGCACAGACACTCTGCAGGGAAGGGAAATGTAGGAAATGGACCTTCTGAGAAGCATGCTCAACCTTTCATGCTTATTCTCTAAATGTGAGACAACTGAAGATGTTCACCCTGCAAGCTATTACTGTTAGAACTTGCCTCCTGCAATTCTGAAACTGGAGTCCATTTATTTCACGTTTATACAACTTCACTCCTTCTCTCAATGGTCTATTGCCAGACAAATTCACACTGAAAGGAAGCAAAGCTCAGCGTCTATGTTGCAAACATGAACTTCAAGTCATTCATTTATACCAGCTTAAACATTCAAATGGATGTTACAGCAACGCTGCCTGATCTGACTGAACACATCCGTCCAGCCATTCATGTATTTCAGCTTCTCTTAAGCTTCATTTTAGATAAAGGCGTGAAGAACTTTTAAAGATAAAAGCTCTAATTTCTGTGGCTTGTACGTGAAGCTGGATCCAGAAGGCAAATACTATTGCAAGCATTCACATTTGTCACACAGTTGTTTTAAATATCACAAAAAAGTCTAAATGCAGTAAATGACACAATAAAAACCCAGTACCAGCGAGCTGCACAAGTATTACTAACAGGCTGTTTCAGGCTCTGTTCTATGGTTAAGGTGACTGAAAAGCGAAATGCATTTGATGCCCCCTTGGCTGCTTTTCTGGTCTAACCCAAAGACAAATCCGATGGATTCGCTGCCCCGCGGTTCGGGAGGGGCAGCTCGAACAGCTCCTGAGGACTGATGTCCCCGCTGGGCTCCGATGGCCGCGGGGCGAGCCCG
>VZTD01005127.1:1540218-1669865 GCA_013397725.1 Rhagologus leucostigma
CCGGCCCGGCGGAGGGGCCGCAGGGCGGGGGCGGCAGCGAGGACACGGCAGAACGGAGCCATCCTGCCCCCGGGCTGGCCTCTCCGGGCGGCTGAGCCGCGAGGAAAGGCTCGAGTCATGTGCTCAGGCTCTCCGTCTGCGGCAGGAGGGTCGGCAGTCTTTGCATTCTCCTGCGGCCATTTGGTTGCGGAGGAAGGGCGCTCAGGAAACCGGCGGAGTGGTGCCAGTGCCTGATCTGGTAGTGCTGAGTGCTTGGGTGCGAGTCCGTGTGCTCGCTTAGCGGTGGGCAAGGCATTGTCTCTTGCTGCAGTCAGAAGATGGAAAGAGTTTTTCCTCTTAGGCACTCTGCAGAATGAAATGTACTTGGGTCGGTTGCCCCATACCTTTTGATCTAAGGAAATCAAAAAGCTCTGGATGGTATTTGATCATCTGTCCTCGGCGGTTGGACTCCTATTCCGAAGTGGCCATTACTATCCAGGTGCTATAGTCCTATCGCAGGAGGTAAACCTGTCAGTCTACCTCACTTTTTTCATAAGGCAATACATTTCCAAATGGACTTGTAGCCTACACATCTTAAGGGAGCCCACATCCTTATTCCTGGATTTGAAATCCAGGTATTCCAACCATACAGACATAGATATCCCAAGTCATATATCCCAAAGAAATTGATATTCAGCTGAAGATTTCACAGAGTAACCTAGAAAATCTGTGTATCTTACATTTCTTCGTAAGTCTGTCCATCACAGTGGTAGTATGTGTGACCGAAATGTGTTGGTCTGGTTCAATAAACAATTTTACTAAATAACTCGGAATTTTTGAGCAGGTAGACTACATTGTAAGTATTTGGTTTTACCTGTATATGCCTATATAAAAGAAGTAAGAAGCAATTTGCAGCAGTGACATACATTGTGGCTCTCATTTTGCCGAAGCACAGCAAATTGATGTATACTACGGAATTCTGGCTTTCCTTTTACATGCAATGATATCCAGGGCAAGAAAACTGAGACCCTCACAATATGCAGATATCAATTTATGCCAAATCATAGAATCACAGAATAATTTTGATTGAAAAAGCCCTCCAAGATCATCAAGCCCAAGCTGTGCCTGATGCCCACCTTGTCCCCAGCCCAGAGCCCTGAGTGCCACATCCAGCCCTTCCTTGGACACCTCCAGGGACGGGGACTCCAAACCTCCCTGGGCAGCCCCTGCCAAGGCCTGAGCACCCTTTCCATGGGGAAATTCCTGCTGATGTCCAGCCTGAGCCTCCCCTGGCCCAGCCTGAGGCCATTCCCTCTCCTCCTGTCCCTGTTCCCTGCGAGCAGAGCCCGACCCCCTCGGCTGCCCCCTCCTGTCAGGGAGTTGTGCAGAGCCAGGAGGGCCCCCTGAACCTCCTTTTCTGCAGGCTGAGCCCGTTTCCCAGCTCCCTCAGCCACCCCTCATAGGACACTCCAGACCCTTCCCCAGCTTTGTGAATATGCTCCTGCATGAAAGCTTTATCTCTTTGGCACCGTGTGCCCACGATCTTCAGACACCCAGTCCTAGAGCGGAAATTGGGATGTTCGTGGGGTGGTCTGGTTTGCTGGACCCTTTGTTGCCTGATCATTGTGGGAGCAGCAGCAACTGTGAGGGGCCGGTTTTGCTTCAGTGCCCGTATGGGGAGCGGTACAGGAGCTGGGCAGCGTCACACGGCAGGGGGACAGCCTGGCAGCGTCACACGGCAGGGGACAGCCTGGCAGCGTCACACGGCAGGGGACAGCCTGGCAGCGGGATTCGGCCGGGACAGCCTGGCAGCGGGATTCGCCTGTGTTGGACCTGCCGGGGAGCAGGTGAGCGGAGATGAGAGTGAGGACCAGGAGATGCAACATCAGAGATCGGACTGGGGCTCACCACCAGGCCGGGAGCCAGCGGGTCAGGGAGCCACATCACACCCGTGGTACCTCGGGTGTGCGAGGGCTGAGGGGGTCCCTCAGGTGTGTGAGGGCTGAGGGGGTCCCTCAGGTGTGTGAGGGCTGGGATCTCTCAGGTGTGTGAGGGCTGGGGTCCCTCAGGTGTGTGAGGGCGGGGGTCCCCCGGGTGTGTGAGGGCTGAGGGGGTCCCTCAGGTGTGTGAGGGCTGGGATCTCTCAGGTGTGTGAGGGCGGGGGTCCCTCTCCCCACACCGCGGCCGCCTTGCTGTCCCCAGAGGAGCTCCGGCGGAGAGGCCCCGACAGAGCAGCACCTGCAGCAGCAGGCAATGCCCGCAGCGTTGGCAGGAGCCGCTTGGTGTCACTCCTCCATCGTGAGTGCTGCGTGAAGCGAAGGCAACGCTGAAATTAAACCCTCCTCGCAGTCCGCGTCTCCTTCGGCAGCAGTGCTGGGGGCAGGTGCTGAAGGGCAGAGCTCTTCGTGCGAGTTTTTACACTATTTCTTTCCATTCCTCATTGTGAAGATGTACTTTTCCACTGGCAGAATATTTCAGTCTAAAATGCTTCTGCAGGGAAAATGGGTCCTGGCGTAGTTTGGCTTGTTTTGTAAGATTTTTTTCAGTGGCTTCTGAATTATTTCCTTCTTAGTAGGAAGCAGTACGAATTTAAAAAAAAATCTTACAATAGAATTTAGTGATGATTGCGATAGAATAGGAAAGGCAATAAGAATGTCTGCATTGGAATTGTTACAGGAAGGTTTGTTTTCATGATGTTTCCAGTCCTGGCTTGCAATGGAAAAAGGGTAAATTAATCTCTGGATTTATAACTTCAGCTGAAGCCGGAGGGGGCAATACCTGTTTACCCCAGTACTGAATTGGCCTCAACTGGCTCCATGCTTTTGGATGCCTGTCCCAGTAGAGTTGAAGGTCTGAAATATATTCCAGCCAAGAATACGGGCTGAAAAGGGCCACTTGGATCAGACATCTGTGCCCTACAAACGTGTTCAACCCTTTAATAGATATTTAGTCCTCAAATTGTGCCTCCACACAAATGCAGAGCAGCAAAAAATTTCCTAACAGCCTTTATGAAATTTATGATCTAGTTTACAAAATACTAAAAGTTGCAAAATCTGCAAAGCATTGCAGGAAAAAAAAACACAGAAGAGATTAAAAGTATTACTGATGACTTAGATCCTTATAATAATGGAGGATTAGGTAAATGAAAATGTTCTGTGGTCTCAGGACACAACCCTTCTTGCACTTTTTGCAGAGGAAGGCAGTCCCTTCCCAAAATAATTCCAACCTGTGCAGCTTCAGGCACATTGCTTTTTCATCCCAGTGTAGTCTGATTCAGAGGTTTTAGTTTTCAAATTATCCGTTAGAACCTGGCACTTGAAATGACAATGAGAATCCAAGGGAAAGGGTTGGATTGTGGAAAGGGAAAGGGTTGTGTTACTTATTTCTACTTCATAAAAAAGGCAGGAGCTTGTCCAAACCCAATCCTACATTTCATATCCTCTCTTCATCTTCCATAGTTCAAAGCAACTCGATGGAGAAAGTTGCAAATGCACAAACACACAAACTACGCTCTGTGGAGTGGCAGGATATGGGACTCCTCAGAACTCACTGCTCTGTCAGCTGCCAGAGCTTTTGGGAAACAGAAGTCCTGGAATGGGATGGAATGGGATAACCTGAATGCTGTGAACAAGACTAGGATACCAAAAGCTCTGCTTACTGCTGCTGCTAAAGGAAAATAACTTGTATGTGTGTGTGTGCCTGGGCAACTTCTGCTGGTTTGGCTCTTTTAGAGCCCCCATGGGTTTGCAGGGTGTGCTTCGTATCCTGCTGTGGCAGGAGCAGATAGAGGCAGAAATCTTGAATCAAAGCTGTTAATGACTGTCTCACCGTTGGATGGCACTCCAGTCCTTACTGCTCGTGGTAACCACAGCCTGGATTTTACTTGTGCATAGCATTTTTAAGTTAAGTAGCAACTAATAGGAAGACTTATTTATGGCTAATGTGATAATAAAGTAAAATTACACTTGCAGAGCTGGCTTTAGTTTCACAGCATTAGATTTTAGGAGGTCTGTGTTGAAATCTTGTCAGATTGTTTAGTTTTCTAAGTAAAGATTTCCAAATGCAGTTGGTTCTGTCACAAGGGACTCAGGTGTGATGTACTCTAGTGTCAGGAGAGATGTGCGTGTGTTCGTGACTGTAAGGTATTTTATCCCCAGGCTTTCAGTCACTGTTTTATGCTTTATGCAGTGTTTTAGATTAATGAGACAATGCTTTCAGCAACCCTTTCCTTAAATGATCCTTTTTCCTTGCAGCAGATACAGCATACCTGAGGCTGGAATCACCTTCACCTCTGCTTCCCAGGGCTGCAGAATGGTGAGTGCTCCAGCCTGCACATCTGTGGTCTGGCAAGCATAAATATTTTTCCCCTCATGTTGAAGATACAAATGTTCAAGGGAATGTCTGAATTTCATTCAAAGTTGTAACTGATGGTTTTACAAATGCAAGGAAGCATTAGCTCAAATATGAGTTAGTGATACAGCGTTAGTTTCCTACTGAGACAGTTGTGTCCTTGGTGTCACTCTGAGCGCAGCATGGCAGTCAGGGCAAGCAAGAGAGCTGCAAATTTACCTGGGATTCCCGCAGGGTTTTGCAGTCTGTCCTGAGTTCCTTGCTGCCAGCAGCCTTAGCTTGGAGCTCAGTAAGTTCTATATATGAACTGCTGACTACTCTTGAGGCTGGGTATCCAAGGCAAAGTGTGAGGCAGCAATATCAACAGAGCCTCACCTCCTCTGCCACCTGCTGCTGGTTTCTGTGGTATCTCACCCCTGCAGTTGTGCCAGCCCAAGTGTTTACGCAGCTGCTCTTGGAAATGGGGTTGGGAACACAGCTGCTTTAAAAAAAACCTCGAAAACCCCCAAAAAACCCCACCACCACCAAAAAACCACACCCCACCAAAAAAAAAAACCCAAACAGATTTCTTCTGGATTAGTTTTAAGCAAGATTAGGTCTCCAGTATAGTGAACCACATGGCACATAAACAATTTTTCTAGAACAACAGAACACACTGATGGTGGGGCAGGAAGAGAGCAGAAGATGACTATCACTACCATAAACCAGTATTACCACTCAAGACTCCATCCTGAGACACCCCAGCTAAATCTACAATTTCAGTGATCCACAGTAAACTTTGTTCTAAAATGTTATTATTTACAGTAGTAGTAGTAGTAGTAGTAGTAGTAATAATAATAATTATTATTATTACTATTATTTTTGTGACAAAATCCATGCCAGCCATAAGTAAGACTGTAGTTACAACAAATACCTTATGTGGAAAGAATGGTCTGAATTCTTTTTTATCTAGGAGGAGAACAAAAACCTTCTCATTTCAGGTAAGCCTTTAAGTGGAAAAAATAGTGATAGGAAAATAAAAGCTTATCCATTCTAACCAGTATTTCCTTGAAACAAGTGTGACTATTTTCATATTGTCCTCTAAAGAGCAGTTATTTCTGGAGGCACATCTTAGTACTTTTACAGTGGGAGAGTTTTCTCACTCTTTATTTATTTCCCATGAAGGAAGGGGAGCTTAGATCAACTCCTTTTTGCTCAATCCCAGGGGCTCAAAAAAACTTCTTGGGAAACTATCACGGCATTTGGGATGACAGTAGGGAGATTTGCACATTGTATTTCCCCAGTACTGTATATAAACAAGTATCTTTCAGCTGAAACATTTTTTTCCAAGTGAGATACAGTAAAATTAAATCTGGCCCAGCTTGAAAAGTAAATGAGCCAGAAGAATCCTTCTGCAGGGCAAAGAAACCTCAGTGCATGGCTGGCCTTGGTGACCACCTGCCAGGAGAAGAGGGACCTATGAAACTTTCTTCTAATGTATTACCTGAATCTTATCTGCTCAAACACTTCGGAGTTCAGGAAAAGCAGCCAAAGTCAATTTTTGCTTGGAGTGTT
Organism: Rhagologus leucostigma; assembly: GCA_013397725.1. Lineage (NCBI taxonomy): Eukaryota > Metazoa > Chordata > Aves > Passeriformes > Rhagologus > Rhagologus leucostigma. The sequence goes on from VZTD01005127.1 coordinate 1,546,102, forward strand.
TAAAACGAAAAATAAACAGAAGGGAGAAGTTATGCATGTGCAGGAGGAGGTGTTGGGGTGGAGAATGGAGGGTGGTGGGACTGGGGACGGAGTGGTTTAACCTACATTGGCTCTTCTGAAATCCTCTTGGAAATATCCGTTGTTTTCTCAAAAGACTATGAAACTGCACAATCCGTAATTGTGGTGGTGGAGAGCTGCTGGTGCTCTCTCTGACCTGCCAGGTAGGTGAAACAATTGTCAGTATATATTAAAGAACAGCTGTGTCATTGCTCTATGCCAGTTATCTGATTCTACGAAGCTTGGAAAATGCCTTCTGAAATGTGCAAAACGGAAACAGAGTTTTCAGGTCTTTGTTAGTATTTTAAAATACTACAAAAAAAAGCTACTAAAAAACCCCCAACCCAAACCCCTTCACAGTGTGCACTGTTATGCTGGTCCAGCCAAAACAAAACCCTTGGAATTTCAGGAACATTTTGTGAACTTTCCCCCTGTCTTGTCATCTGAGAAGAGGTACCTCGATGTTGCTGTCGTCCAGATCTGTGTGATGATTGAGATGAGTTATCTGCTCTGTGCCTCCACCCTCCCACCTGAATTGGGTGTTCTCAGCCCAGACATTGCGCTACCTTAACGCCAAATGGAAATGGGAATGGTTGTATTTCACCTGTAATTTCTCTTTCAGCCTATGAATACCTTATTTATTGAATGTAAGGGCTTGTGTTCTTTAGTGACCTGTCACCACTGGCTTTCAGAGCTGCTCTGTTCCAAAGGAAGCTCCAAGAGTGATTGTGTCTGTTTAGTGTCTTTAAAAATCGTTACTTTCTGTGTCTGTGGCATATGAATCTGAGTGCTCTTGATAAAGAATTAAATCATAAGCTTTTTTTATAAAGAAAGCCCTTCCAGCAGGAATGAATCTCTCTTTCGTAGCTGATAAAATAGGAGAAAATTTAACCAAACCAATTTATTCTGGTTCCTATGAAAAATATTGTCTGTGAAAACATGGAACACTTACAAAATATCAACATTTCCCTCCTATCTGCGTGTAGATCAATATGAATGGGTCACAGTGACCTCTCAGGGAACAGGTCTGCATGGCAACCAAAACTAATATGTATTTTAGGGACTAAGGTCCTTACAAAAACAGAAACCACCTTTATCCACAGAGGATCTGTTCCCAACAGGATAATTTCTATGCTGTTTTACAGTTGGGTTTCAGGGTCATTTTAGCGCTTTTTTTGTTGTTTGTTTTTTGGGGTTTTTCCCACAAGGAACTTTTAAGATGGAACGAGGGACTTAATTTCTGCTACAGCAAAGCATTTTCAATGCTTTCAATTAGAACATCTTGTTTTATGAGGTGAAAAATCTCTGCTGCCAGAGTGTAGTTTGAAGTGCAGGAAAAGGCGGTGTCTTCTCAGCAAATTGCAGTTTTTCAGTGAAGAAGCATTTCTGAAATTCATTCCACCGTGCAACACTTCAGCGAATCACAAAAGTCTGAGGTTCAAGGTTTGGTTTCCTTATCTGCGATAGAAATATACAGCTGAGCTTGAAAGAGCAGGGATTGAGCACTAGTTAAGAATGTTTTAGCAAAGCATTCTTTGTCTAAAAATGCTGTTTTGTTAGAAGAGAAAACACTTGTGGATGTGTATTTCTTACAAAAAACATCTGAGCCTCAGATGGAGTTTGTAGCCAAAGGAAGAGAATATGAGGGACTCTCCCATTCTGGAAAATGGAGAGGTCCAGTGGTCAGTGCTGGCAGTCCCAGCTTTGCCCTGTGCCTCCTGTGTATCAGAGCAATGTCTTAAAAATTGGCTGTTTGAGATTTGTGTGCCTGTTACATGTGCTCATGTTCTCCTCTTGGAAAAGATTTGGAAGATCTTTAGTTTGTTCCAGTTTGGAACACAGCCAGATTTTGATACTTCAGGATTTTTCTCAGGTATTTTTTCCTGCCCAGCCTCAAGTGGTTTAAACAGTGCTTGCATACAGTGGCTTTTAGCCTTTGTAGAGTGTTACAGTGCATCTTGGTTTCACTCTTCCTCTTTGGGATGTGCTCGTACCCTGCTTGTCCTGCATGTGTTGCCCAGATGAGCAATGCCGTGGGATGCGAGATCCACCTCGTGGCCTGGAATCCTGGCACTGTGTCCTTGCTTGGAATAGGTGGGGCTATGTACACCCAAAACCAAAATTGTGTCTTTGGACAATAGGACAGTTGGGGCTTGTTTGTATTTAGGTTTGCACATTCTGCACATAAGCCATTGATCCCAAGTAAATAATGAACAAGAGGAAATCCATTAAATAAGTTATTCAAAATATCATAGAACTTGTCAAATTAATGATTTCACAAGCGGCATCCAACCAATTGTTTTTGCAATACAGCAGTTTTTTAGGGATTAGAGAAAATCCAAACTGTTGGCAGGCAAAATCCGTCTGAGGTGAGATCAAAATTTTGCATTAGAGCTTAAAAGCGTGGAAAATGTTGAATTGAATAATTGTCATTTTTTTTAAATATAATTTTTTTTTTTTGCTCTTCTGAAGCAGCTTTTATCAATGCAAAGCCAGGCATGGGAGAAGGATGGATATACCAGCCTGAGGGCAGTTGCTGTTGACCAAACAGTGGTAAATGCTCAGTAATGAAGCTTTGGTCAAAGAGAAGTGGCTCAGTGAGATGTGAAGCTAGCAGAGTATCCATTACAAATGAAGAGATAAATCTGTGGCTACTTTGAAAATATTCTTTATTGCTCAAACTAAGAGCAGTTAATAAGAACAACTTACAAAGGGGATGGAAAAAATAATGTTACAATTATGGTTTAAATGTTATGAGATTAGAAAACTAAAATGACTTCTAATTTAGTCATTATGAAATAATGTCAAATTGAGAGGAAATATTTTCTCCATGCTGGGGTTTTAACTCAAACTAACATTTCTGAAGCCAGGATAATTTTTCAGTGATAATGTGACTTGACAAAAATTCGCTTTCATTAATCCATGTATAGCTGTGGGTAGGTGTAGCTCGTAGTTCGCCATAGCCACTGTCCCATGGTATTTCAGCAGTGCTCAGTTTTATCAGTTGTCATTATTACATATGACTGTATTGCTCCTGCTGATTAGCAGGTTAGTTGGATAATGACATAACTGAGGTCTGAGAGGTTTATTAGACACTGGCACCCCAGTTAAAACTCCCCGTGGAACAGATGTGTGGGCTTGGGGCAGGGCATTTTTTCCGTGCAGAGTGGGTATGCTATTGTCCAGATTTGTCTCATTTCAGCTTAAGTAGTTCCAGATTTCAATGAAACACAGTGTTTGTGAACTTTTTCCACTTCATATGTCCCTGATGACTGGGTATATTCAGATGAAAAGGGAGTTGGACATTCCACTTACTAATGCTGTGAGTCTGATGGTCATGACCTGGGCCAAAAGGAATTGACGGTATTGACTTCTGGAATGTAAAGGAGATATTAATGATTCTAGTTTAGCCTTAAACTGTGGAAGGAAGTGCCTAGCTCGTTTCCCAAGATGTCCTTCCTGCTTGAAGTGAGCAGGAACAGAGTCCTTGTAGAGGCACTGAAATTCAGGGAGCTATCTGGTGGCATTTGCTGAGCAGCCTCAAATTCTAGTCTAATTGAAACTCAGCATTTTCTGAAGAGCCCAAGAACTCCAACAATCAGGAAGGTGATGGACATCTTCAGAAGATTCTCTTGAGGATTACATTTTAAATAACTGGCATACACATTTGTTTCCAGAATTAATTCCATGATAGACTACCATAAGATCCATAGACAGGAAATTTCTCCTATAAACTTCTTCAGCTCAATGGCTGGAATGCTACAGCTGTGGGTATCAGTGATGGAACTCTTTCAAAAGAATCTTGGAGTTAAGATTTTGGTGCTATTAAAATTCTCATGCAGGGCCCAGTTCCACTTCACCAGCTCAGCAGTCTTTGTGACTGCTCAGCTCATTATCCATTCTGTGCACTTCTGTGGAGGATCCTGAAAGTTCTCAGCAGACCCTCACAATCCCAGAGTGCCACGCATGGAAACCCTTACAGTTTGGTTGTTGTCAATCTGACATTCTAAATTCCTATCAGCAACACCCATTGCAGTTGTTGCTATTCAAATATTTCTTAGTCTTTTTTATATCTATTATTATTTTATTTCTGTGCTTAGTAGTTAGTTTGGAAGCTTGTTGGTCTTTGTTTTTTACCCAGCACCTTAATTATGGTTCTGAAGAGCCTTACAAGGTTGTTTTTCTGTCCTTAAACCACCTTCTGGGTTTTGTATACTAACACTGCAAAGTCTCTACTTAAAGACCTGTTTAATATTTAACTCAAATAAACAGAACAGATTTTTTTTTTTAATACAAAACTATCTATTGCAGACCAAAAAAAAATCTCTGGATTACTGTGCTTCAAATAATTTAAAGTAAAAAAGCAAGAAAGAACAGACCTTTTGTAATACTTCAGCAAATGCTGCAAAGAGTAGAATGGAAAGTGTTAAGTATTTTAGGACATCTTTTTGCTGTGTGCTGTCTGTGTTAATAAGATTGGTACTTTGGAGTAGTGACCTAAGAAGGTGCTGTGCAGAAAAGCAAAAGCAAAATATTGGACCTGACGTAGTTTATTTAATTTTCTGCTGATTTCCCTCAACCTCGTTCTCTAAACTCCCTCTTCCCAGCCACCGCGATAAGTTTCTACTTGTTGCTGTTTTTTTCCATAGTAAAACTTTTGTCCCAGTGCCAGCACATTATGTTCCTGGTTAGAGCCATGACGTCAAATGGCATCTGGCTCCAGGCCAAGGAATGCTGCTGGGAAGGAGTGAATGAATAAATGGATTTTTCAACTCACATTGTAGTTGCCTTTTCGGAGCCAGGAATCCTCCTGTAATGTTCAGTCAGCTGGCTAATGTACATTTATCAGTGTTCCTTAATAGAACTGCAAGGAACTTCAGTGGGGATTCACAATTCAGCAATTCAGGAAAAATGTTGTGATAAACTTCAGCTTCAGAACTGGTTATAATCAGGAGAAGCATGAAGGAAGAAAGATGTGATTCAGCACAAAGTGGCTGCTAAATTCTAAATATAGTAAGTGGAAGAACCCTGAGCCTGGAATAGTTACTGTGTAGTGCTCAGGAACTGAAGCAGACCACACGCTCCAAATTGTAAACATTCCTGCGAGCTCATGTAGTGTGCATTTCTTTTTAAAATAATATCCTTATCTCTGCATGACAATACACTTCTGTTATCAGTACATTTGCAAAACTGAGGGATCAAAATGATCAAAATTCAAATCAGAATTCACCAGCATCATCTGCATGAAGTTTAGTTACTGCAATCAGTTTCCATGTCCTCTCTAATGCCCAGCCTGCATGGAAGAAATAATCTTTCTATGACAATGCTGCACCTGCTGGCCTTCAGTTCCATTATCTGGAGTTCTTCAACAGGTGCTTGCACAGAAAGAGTAAACAGAATGTTTAGAGCATCCTCAGGAGTTAGCTACTGCATAGGTTTGGCAGGAGAACAGAGCACACTCTTGTATTTATAAGGAGTAAGGGAGTCCACATATGGAAGCTACACGGATGGATGATGTGGCATAACATGCCAGCTGGGCCCTTCTGATGTGAAAAACCAGAAACTGATGAATTTAGGGCTGTCTGGCAGTACTCAGAGTTGTTCATGACACACAGTAAAGAACAGTACTGAGCAGATCTGTGCACTCAGAGTATTATAATAAATGTTTTACTGTTTCATAATTAAAAGACACTGTAATCCAGACTGAAAAAGAATTCACACTTTTAAATTAATTTTGCTAATTGCTGCTGCTCTTCCATGAATATAAAGGTGTGCTTCTAAATCTTCTACTTGGTAAGAAGCAGTAAAACAATTGTAACTATTTTGGCATCCAAGAGATGCACAATACCCTGTTGTAGAAAAATACCTGTATTCTTGGACGTATTTACATGTTTCTTTGAAAGGATTCATGCATCTCGGAGACAGTGTGACTCCCTGAGTATTGTGGAAAGTGACAAATATGCTTTTCATGCCAGATAAATCCAGAGATACATAAAACTCATTGTTCCACGTAAGTGACTGAATTCTCTAATTAAGGTGTGATGCACATTTACGTGTGTGCTTGCCTCCCTCACTTGGGCCGTGCTCTTGAAAGCGGGGATTATTCATAACGGAGTTAAGGACATGCGTGAGCATCTGCAGCAGTGAGCTGGAAAAGTCTGGGTTTAAACACGAGCCTCTAAAAACCGTGGTTGTGCTCTACAGTATCCACCTGATTAGTCAGGACAATGGAGGGAAAAGCTGTTTTGTGATCCTTTTTTTCCTAATTCGGATGATAAAAGAATAATAATGAAGAGAGCAATAGTCCCTGAAGCAAGGAGTGATACCATTTGCTTCTGCATCTTGTTTGGCAAATTAAGGAGGACTGCCGTGAACGCTTTTACTTTCTTGGCCCGGCATGATTCTCTGATGTGAGCCTAGCATGTACCTTTGCCATCACAGCTCCCCTCCAGCTCTTGTGGATGGGAGTGTGTGTACGAAGAGTGCTGCACCATAAACAGCTGAAGCCAAGAGCCCTTTCAGAGGTGGAGGATCTCTTCACACGTGGGATGGTGCAGTCTGAGACAATTCTCTTCCATACAGTAGCCTCCGGCTTTAATGCTCCAGGGTTCCTCTCCTTATGGATTGCAACAGCTCTTTTTTCCCACAGAAGTAAAGGGTGCAGTAGTGGGTGTGGGAATTTTGTAATGGGTGGACCTCAAAACTTCATATTTATTTGGGTTAGTTCCTCAAAATTCCATGCTGCTGGCCCAACCAATTCAAACTGTTTTGATCAGCAGTTGTAAGCATAATATAATAGGGCTGGACTATATGGTGGCACTTTTGAATCCAGACAGTGTCACAACACACGACTACAAAGAGGTAAATAATGACAATTAACTGGACTTCCTTGACCCTTCCCAGAAATATTCTGATTTATTCGTAGCAAAGGTTCAGAACTGCTCATGTTTTAATTGAACCACTTCACTCATCCCTAAATGAAAACAGTTGCAAACAGTGTCCAACGTACATAGCCCCAGGCACTGTAAAACAATCAGATGAAAAGACTTTTCTTTGTCTTATTTATTTACTTGAAGCTAAAGAAAATGCCAAAATTCTGCCCTTGAATAAATCACCACTTTTTACATGGTTTACCCCAGGCACAAGTTCCAGTTTTTTCCTAACTTATGAGTTGTTTTTGTTTGTATTTGTGTTTGTATATTTTTTATATCTTAGTTGTTTACTTTTCCTGCTTCTTAAAATCGTCTCTTCTCTTTAGAAGTGGGGGAGAAGGAAAGAAATTGAGGTGAAACCACAACATGTTTTCATTTTCATGTAACAAACAGATCCTTTTTCACAAGCTTCTTGAGGCACTAAATACCAAAAATGGCTTGAGACAATAAATTATAATATTCTTCAGAGAATGCAGAGCTGGGAAAATAAGAAATGCAAGTGTTTGCAACATGTTTTAAGAGAGATAGCTGACTGAGATTTCATTAACTCTACATTGTCTCATCATTTTGTATTTGTAAAATACTCATGGTATTATTTATCCTTTTGCTGCTTGCTTTCAGTGGGACAGAGTCCTTGCAAGTGTGAGTATGTACCGTTATTTCTGTTTTTCAAACACATCTCTTACAAACTTAGCAAAATCCGCACGAAGCTGAGGCTGCCATGTTCAGGATGGGTGTCTCGTGTCAGTCTGCACTGACGGCTGCTTGGTGAATGCTCTGTGGTTTGGCTCTAAGGAAGCTGAATCCTAAGTAGTGCAGCAGGTCAGGTAATCAGTACTAGAGAAAACTCCTGCAGGGGCAGATCTAAAACTTCGCTTGCCACTCACTTCACAGAGGGCTGAATTACCTATAACTACATTGTCCAGGAGTGTTCCCTTTCCTGTGTCACTGCAGTGTGAAGAGGAGCAATCAGTTTGTACGATTCCAAGCGAAGGTGCTGCAGAAATGAAATGATGTAAGGGGGCCTCAGCGTAAGGAGACAGGGTTTGGTTTGTTCTGATTGGTAAATTACTCGATATGTGCCTTTTGTTAGAATCCTGTCTTTAGACATCTTCATGTCAGGATTGGATGTCATTTCCTAGAGTCTCCGTGGGGCATGGAATTCTCCAGCAGTACAGCCAAAGGAGCTTGATCCCAGTGTGCCCGCGTCCTGCAGGGACCCAGTCAGAGCCCAGGGAGACGCAGCAGAAGCAGTTTAGTTTCTCCACCCTGGATTCTGTCACTGCATCCTGGTTTCACCTCTTCTTGCCCAAAGTAGAATTCTTTCCTCCCTTGATCATTCAGTGTAACATTCATTTCTTATCACCACATGAACCTCACATACCTATGTGCTCAAACAAACTGTGCAAAAATTAGCTGGGCAGGTCCTGCAAAAGGCCAAAGCATTTAATGTGTCCTGCTTTAACAACCTCTTCTGAAAAATGTAAATGTCATTGATAATGAGATGATAAATGAGATAGGGAACAATTCCTGTCTTAGACCTCCTCCTGCTGCTGTAGAACTCAAAAGCAAACTGTGCATATTGAGGTTTGTCCTGAGAAAAATGAACACTGAAAGATAAATACTTGTTCATTAGGTAAATTGGCTTTATCAAGGAGTGCACTGATTATTTTAATTATGAATGAAAAAAAACATTCTTCTGACTTCGGAGCTCTGAAGTGGTTAAAAATGTGAACTGATTTCATATATACACGAGACGTTTATAGATTAAACCACATGCCTGAGATGTGTCACAACCTCCCAGCCCCTTCTGATGGCAGATGCTGCTTCAGAATGAAAAGCTGAACTCTGTGTTAAGCCAGAAACAGCACCAAAGGTATCCAAGCAGAGCATTCCTGTGACCTTGATGGGATAACTACACAGTTCTCTGGAATATGGTCTTGGAGAAGCTGAGGAGAGGAGTGGGTGTCAAGATTATTGCCAGACCAGTCGTTCCTCTCAGGTGCTGATTAATGGGACCTGGAGTTTTTGAGGAAATGTACAAACTCATTCATCCTTATCAGCAAATGTGTCCCAAATGAGCGCTGTCAGCTCTGGCTAGTGCTGCACATGCTGTACCCTGGGAGCTCAGCCACGATGGGATGATTGTTTACTTCGCTTTTCTATCTTAGGAGTTATACAGGTGTGTCCCGTGTGGGAAGATAACGGAGGGCTGGGGCTGAGAGGGAGGGAATGTTTAAGAAGTAGGATGATATTGAGCACAGAGCTGCATTGGGAAGATTTGACTGAGTCCCGAGTGGTTTTAAAAAACATGGCAAGGGTTTGCAGTGCAGAGGAGAGCAGCTGGGTGCTTTGAGGTTTGGTGCAAAGTGAACTCACAGTGTTCAAATACCAACATATCATTATGGTAATTGTGGAATATTGTAGTAATAGGGGGTTTTGCCTATGCAAAATGCAAGTAATAGGACCTGCAACATAGCCTTGAGAGAGGGAAAAATGCAGCTGCCTCTCAGAACAGATGGGAGATGTCAGTAGTTATGACCATGTGGTTTAGACTATCCAGGTTTTTCTGAAATCAGGCTGCACGCCCACTGCCCACCTGATTTGGGGTTGACATATTGACACATGAATATTTCCTTCTATTGACACATGAACATTTGGGGTTTTCTTCAAGGTGTCAGTGTAGTGTTTATCTAGGAACTGATAGAGATACTGGTTGGAGGGGGCCTCTACTGAAAACTTGTTCAAACTTTTGCTTGAAACAGGGCGAGCTGGCTCACTGCACCGTGTAAGTCAGAGTTAGGAGTCGCTGAACAGCTGACGATCGGAGCTGTTTGGCAGTGCTGGGTGGGAGCAGAGCTTTAATTTGCATGAATAGCAAACTCATTCTGACTGATAAAATTCCCTGGGGGTAAAGCACCATTTCTATGTTGCTTTTTGTCATGGGGGGAGTATAAGCAGTGCTTCTGTCACTTGAGACAGAGCTGTCAGTTGAGACAAAGATTTCTACTCTCAACTATATACATTCAAAACACCTTAATTTACAAGCAGTTACAAACTGTGGGGACTTGTTTTCCGGTCACTTCTGCTGCATTTCTACACGTGTTGCTTCAGCTGTTACTTTGAAGCCACCTTCATTTACGCCACTATAAATGAGAGGAGAAATGGGCTGCATTGATAGCTTGGAAAATTTATTATGAAATATTAAGATTGTCTACAGGGGTATTCAGTTTCTGTAGGCAGAAATGATGCTACAATAAACATAAAAGAAGGTGAAAAAATAGATCTAAAACCCTGCATTTATGCAAAATGAAAGCCTAGTTCTAGACTAAATTCAAGAAAACTCCCTCTACTCCCTACCCACGGCATGGAGTACATCAGGTATCCCAGTGTGGGGGGGAGCAGGCCATGATCCAGCTGAGCACACCCCAAATGGTGACACTTCCATTTCCACTATATATCGTGGATATTTGCATTTAAGAGATCATTTTTGCTGGTATGAATGAAACAGCAATGAAAACACTATTGTATGATCCTGGGATGGAGGGTTTTGCCGATTCATAAATGCATGCAATGGAAACAATGCTTCTGAATAAAATCAAAATGCTAAATGAACTGTTCAGTCATCTCAGTGTTTCCATTTGGAATGCTGAATAAAGAGTCCTATTTCTAATCCAAGACAGTTTTTATTAGCTCTCAGTGCATTTAGCACAAGCACGGACCAGTTCTGGAACCAGCCAGGGTACAACTTGAATAAGAGGGAAGTTATTTTCTGCATAAACACTGGATTTATTAAGGCCTATTTTTTTCTCTCATGAAAGACTAGTTGCAACTAGTTTGAGGAAGCCATCAGAACAGTTTATACATTCTCGGGATCTTTGAGAAATGAAGGTGGATTGGCAGCACTGCACAAACAGTGCTGCATCCAGAGCTGGTGCATCTTCCACAGGATGCCAGGGAACCCTGGTGCAGCAGTTCCCTGCTCTGGCACATCCTTCTGCAGAACTGATCTAAAACTGGGATGGTACCATGTGCAAGGTCCAGCTTGATAATTCGGGCTAAAGGTGGACAGCTTCCCGCCTTTCTAAGATGAAGATTGCTTTTACTTTATTGTCCATCTCATCCCTCCAAGGACACTCCTGGCACTGGCAGGGTGACTGCCAGCTGCTCTGCACCGATGGGTTTGTTGATTACCCCACTGATTGACTTGCTTCTGTTACACCACATGACTCACAATACAGACACGGTGAGACACAGAGAAGCGGGTGATGTATCCAACTCCTCTCATCTTCATGGTCCTCAATAAAAAAATCATTTTTCTGTTGACCCCTCTCTGGGGGCCTGTCTAATGTTTCACACAGTACAGGAAAACTGCAACAGCAGGTCTTAGAGCCAACATCCACTGTGACCTTGTGCTTACGACACAGTTTTGGGAGGGTAAGCTTTGCTTTCTCCAGGAGCGGCAACAGCTTCCTGCACTTGGCTGTCTTCATTGGTTTTATGTTTCTTAAAGGAACATTGAATTCTACACAATTTTCTGCTATTCTGTGAGAAAAAAAAATTGAAAAAATTATCAAACTATTTAATTATTTAGATGTTTTTTCCTGACTTTTTATTAGCTGAACCAAAACTATGAAATATTTGCATATATTTTTCCCAACAGTTGTGAATTAATTTGGTTTGGTCATTAAATGTCTCTCAGTTGGTTGGTTTATGCTTATTCAGTAAGGGTTCCTGAGAAGATTTTCTATGGGAATTTATTAGTCTGGGTGCATTTGGAAATTGAATTTGAAGTTCGTTGTCTCAGGACTGAGAGCATTTGTGTTTACCTTTGTACAAGTAATCCCACTGACTGCCTCTTTTTCTGGTATATCAGATCTACTTAACTCTGGCCAGCTGCTGGATTTTAGAACAGGAATTCATTTTTATTGAGTTTTAAATACCTAATCAGTTAAGAAATCTTTGAATGTGTAGGCACATCTGTATGCCTCTGTATGTGGTCACCAGTGGGGCTGACATAAAGGGAAAAGGCAGGAGAAATTACTGTGCTGTAAATCTACCATCAGCTAAATTTGAGTCTTTTTGACCTGTTAAGCTGAACGGGTGCCAGAGCGAATTGTTGTGTTGCTGGAACTAAGTAAATGCATATTGCAAATTACATGAAAATGTGTAAGGAATGCTGCCTGTTCGTAAGTGCATTAATTTAACACAACTGTAGGCTGTACTCAGTGTCATGATTGAATGCAAAGAAAAACAAAATTGTGCCTGATGAAAACATCTGGGTTCAAATCTTGATGCCAGTAAATTCTTCCCCCACTGGTAAAAAAGATTGTAAAATCACATTCTTTTTGAGTTATGTGATTCCCAGGAATTTTCTACAGCGTGCTCCAGCTCTTCTCCTAAACCCATACTCAGGGTCACTGGCTGGCAATGGCTGTTCTAGGATCCAACACGGGGGGCAAGGGGCCGTGGCCTCTCCTATGCTGAGTTTGCACCTGGCAGGTGGGGGAGAGTTAACCTCCGTTCAGGGACTTATGCTGATTTAGTAATTGACATTATCCTCCGTAGATGGAATATGTGAGTCCCGGCCTGAGAATTCCTGCTTTCTTTGTGAGGTAGGAATTGTCCTCAGGCACAAGGAATATGGAATTGGAGAGGCAGGAATGTGGGGCTTAGGGAGGTAGCAATAAAGGATAGTAGAAGAGTGGGATTTAGTGTAGAGAAATGAGGGGCTCTGAGGATAGAGAGGAGTGCAGTTCTCAGCCCCATGAAAATTTTAGAATGTGACTCAAAAAGTTAGGAAGTTAATACCTCTGCACCTAACCAGTGCTTTTCTGGCTGTGACAACTTTCTTATTGTAAACTGGTTTGGCTCATTCTGGTTACCTGCCAAAAATTCCCACCCCTACCCAAGCAAGGTCTGTGTTCTAAGTTTGCTCCCTACAGAGCAAGTTGGGAATAGTGTCCACTGCTGCCTGCCTTGTGTGCAGTCCTTCCTGTGGAGCTTTTCCAAAGCCTCGTGCTCTGCATTTCCCGGGCCAGCAGAGGCTGCCACTGCGGAGGGAGAGCTGCTCTACATGTGGCAGGAGACCTGAGCGCGTGCTGGGGGGAAGGCACCCTAAATGACAAAGTTAGCGAGCTGTACATGGAAGGGCGAGTGAGTGTTCTTTCACTGAATTATGAGCAAAGAGGGAAGGATGGGATGGAGATGTTCTTCTGGAATTTTATTCTGAACATGAGAAAATGCAGAGTAGTAATCCTTGCCAAAGATATTGCTTGGTTATTTCCAGTAAAAACATCCAAACAGTTTGTGAGCACTGGGACGGTGGTTGTTATTCAGAATAAACTCCCACTGGAACCACTCATATTTAGCCAGCTAAGCCTTAGTCTCTGCTCAGGCCACATTGCAGTTGGCTTCAGCAGTTCTTCAGTCCAGGGTGCTCCGTCCCTGGACCAGATTTTACCAGCAGGTAGAGTTGTGTCAGGATAACTGCAGCACCTGGAGCCACCACAGCACGATTTCAGGTCACGTCCATGCGAGGTGCTTGGACTTTACTCAGCTGTAATCATGGCTGGGATCCTAATTCAAACAAGCCCTGGGGGTATGTCTACACTAAATCAGAGCATGAGTGCGACATGTACGGGCTTGGGTGAGCTGCTTTGAAACAACAGAAGGGATGGAATGGCAGCAGCAGCTTTCCAAAGATTGTCTGAGCACACTGGGAGCTTGGGCAGGTATGCCAGTGACAGGTTGTGGTGAATTTCAGGCTGCTGCTGCCCCACTGCTGTCACCAACTGCAGCTGTAATGGTGCCTCTGACTGCAGTGCAGAAGTTCAATAGAGCTGCTCAGTTGCCCTGTTATAGAAAATAGGCCATTGACTGGAAAGAAACCCAAATAGTGTAAAGACAATTTGTCTTTGCTCCATTGCCAAGAGTGTGATCTGAGACTCAAACCCACAGGAAGCACTCACCCAGTTTCCTGCTCTCTAGAGAGTACATGTGTGACATCTTTTCAGATCAGAAACTAGGTACAGGCTCTCATCATGACCTCAGTGTAGGAGCTACACATCAGGTAGTTTTTTTTAGTGCTGCTCTGGTTTGAAATTAGAACGAAGGAAGGAAGCACTTTGCTCTTTCTAGTGAAATGCTTATCTGTCACAAGAGGCATGTGGCTTTAAAACTGTTTCTCTTGCTTGTCTCAGATGCAAAGAACGTGCCCTGGATTTGGAGTTCAACCCATTTCTTAATTAAAGACAGTTTTATGGTCAGCTTGGAACCTTGTCTATTCCAATTTCAGCTGTTTCAGTTCACAAATAAGTATTTTCCAATGAAAGTTTTAAGGAGAAAAAAATTTGCACAGAGTAAACATGGAATTTCTTCTGAGGAACAACTGGGTCAGTAGTCCTGATAATGGACTGGACAGGATTTTTGTATGTAGCTTATCAGTTTTAATCCAACAGGCAGTTGTTTCCTAAATGGCAATCTTAATTGAACAGCTCTTTTGGAGCCTACAGAATGAGACAGTTGGACTCATTTCTCTTTCTAGAGGCTAAAGGTGTCTGTATTATAAAATCAGCTTTCTAAATCTAGCTCTAGATTGAAAAAAACCAGAGAATTCAGAAAGAACTAAGAAGAGGACTGAAGTATTTGAAAGGAGAAATTCACAGAGATGTATTTATTTTTATTTTATACCCCAAACCAGACCAGATCTGATTTAGGACCCCTCACTGTTGGATATGATACACAATATGAATCAATATTGGGATCTGAAGTCAGACATTCAGTGAGCAATGAGAAACGTATTTACATTACAAAAAAATTTCCAGGCATTTTATTAGATTTTTTTGCTTACACAGTTCTAGAAATATTTTTCTAAATATTTTCTAAAATAGATGTATTCAATGAATTCAAAGAAATCCAGTAACTGATTTTCTGTAGCGGGTCAGGTTATGCAGTATGTCCCCGTGACCTGTTAATATGCCTAGAAACATCTAGAAGAGGTTCCTCTCACTGCATCTCATTGTGACGTGATGTATCACACCTCGTGCTGTGCCAAGAATGAGTAGAAGGTCCTCACACACCTTTCTCCAGTGCTCCAGCAGGACTGGGGAACGAAGGCAGTTGCAGCTGACGGGGAAGTCAGGCTCTGCCCTGCTGTTTGTGTGTGCTAATCCATATCAGTGCACAATGAGTCAAGCTTTAGTCACTCCCTCGGCTGGCAGCTATGCTGGATTGATGGTTTGTTTCTGCACCTGCAGTGTGTGACCTTCCAGATCTGAGTGACACTCAGCTGTTCAGTCGGAGAGGGCAGCAGTGTGGTGTCTGCAGTGAAGGGCACGTTTACAGGGATAAGGTTATAGCCCACGTTTCTGGGATAAGGTATCACAAGAAAAGAGGCTTCCTGTAATTAGTCTGTTTGCAAGGTTATTCTCCATCCTATTGATGGTAAAAATGAGAGCCAGCAGTAGTGGCCTAAACGTTTATGTAGGATAAAATCTGAAATCATCAGTATCAACACAGGAACCTTGTACTAGAGAGGGCAGTGTCAGCTTGTGATACCAGGAGTCAGCTTCCACCAGAGATAACCACAGAGACGTAGGATCACCATAATCTAGCTGCGTGTGTGCACAACATGTGTTGATATTACCCTCTGGAGGCCGCCTCTTAGGTAAATAAATGACATTTGTTGGCGTGTGAGTGCTGTGTGCTGACAAGCAGTCGATAGTCAGCACCAGAGGAAGCCATGGATTCATTAGACCTGTTCTGCCTGAACCTCACCACAGACTCAGATTAAACAAAAAACAAACCCTCAAACTGACAGTAACTTTGTGAAGGTGTTTGACAAATGTCTTACCTTCCAAAAGTGGAATGAGAGTAGAAACTACGGAACATAGTTTCAATCTGCATGTTCTTCATAGAGAGCGTTGAAAAGGACAGAAGATTTAAACCTGACATACGTCTGAGTGTAGTGAAACATCACTGAAGCCTGTGAGTATCTTGATCCTAGGCTTGGATTAGATTCTCCTTATGCCCAGCTTCAGGCCTTCCAAAGGGCCTTAGCATTAATCACAATGATCAGAGTAAAAGCTCAGTGAAATTTGTTTGAAAGCCACGACACTTGGGGTAGTGATTTGAGAATGAAACATTTGTTTTTATTTGGTTTGGGAAATAAGATTTAGTAATCATTTCGCTGTAACAGAATGAAGTGCACTCCCTCAGCCACTCCTTAAACTGGGCAAGGGCTCCTCAGGTGAGCAGTGTGCCAAATGTCAAGACTTGCAGCGTGTTCCAGAAGACTGTGTGTCACACACCACTGCTGTACTCTGACAGCTACGTATGACTTCTGTCTAAGGTCACCCTCGATGCCAAAAGCCCAGCACTTTCAAGCAGATCTCTGCAGCAATCTCACATGTGCATGGCATTTTTCAGGTCTTTTGATAAGATTTTCAGTGACATGCTCTTGTTTGTTTAACATAAATCATTAATTCTTGGAAACCTGTGATGCTGTGTTCTCTGTGAAAAAGAGGAAATTTGTTGGAGGTGGGAAGAGGTGGGGGCAAAGCGAAGTAAAACATCTGCCAGAGAATAGACTGGCACAGTAATGGTAAGTGATTGGGCTCCATGGCAAGCACCTGGAATGAGCTTGGCTCTGCACCCTCTCAGTATGATGGCAAATGGGAAAGCAGTCCCACTTTAACACTTTGCTAGAGGATTTTCTGAACTGTCTTCTAAGCCTTGCTGCAGTGCCTCAGGAGCTGGAATGTGCCATCAGTGGCTGAGGTTATCAGTGCAGTTTGCATGGCAGCAGTGACTGCCTCTGCCTTTCCAAAACAACAACACTACAACTTTTTTCCCAGTGCAACCACGGGCTTACAGTGGGTGTTATGAACTCCTTTTCTCCATGCTAATCTTATTCTTGGTCTCTTTTTTCTGTCTTGAAACTGATAATGACAAAAAAGGAACAAATCTATTCTCCTGAAGTCTTCTCTGCCTTATTTTATCCCTGTGGGATGAATATATATTTTGCACATTCAGTGGAAGAGATTACTCGGAACAGATGAAAGTACCAAGCTGGCAAGTACTGGATGCCCGAAGGTGTCTGTCAGAGGGGCTTGCTTGTGAAATACTCAGCTGCAGGCAGGACTGCAGTTCCTGAGCTGTTCTTTCACTTAACATGAGGAAATGCCAGAGAAACAGAATAGTTTGGGTTGGAAGAGACCTTAAGTGTCAGCTAGTTCGCCCCCACCCTTCCATGGGGTAGGGTTTGCTTTTGTTTTTCCCCCAAAACTACCAAAGCAGTTCGTTAGGATGATGTGGTACTGTCTGAGCCATGTAAATGTGCCGTGTGACAACGCCAGTGACATGAATCCTGCCCTGCCTTTGGCCACTCGTGTTGCTGCTGCTCACCCCGGGTTGGGGCACCGCTGTAGACAGGGCACCCTGAGGCTGCTTCCCCTCGCTGGGAACCCAGAACGGAGCATCCTGCCCATCTGTGGCAGGCCCTGGCTAATCTCTCTGGCCTGCTTTTCAGGCCAGTGCAGAGAAAAGATGAATGAAGCCTTTCCTGCTCTTTGGAAAGCCTCAGAGAGATATTTTCCTAGCAGAGGAAAGCACAAAATGCCGTGTCGCGTCTTGCAGGCACCCTCTGTGCTGCATCATCCCTTCTGGTCCTGGGGGCAGGAAAGACTTGTACCATTTGCTGACCACACTTGGAGGATCAACGTTCGTGACAGTTTGGGGAGTGGAATAACACTGTAGCCAGCATTCATAGGACTGCTGGTGATTGAAAGCAGGACTGCCATGCAGCGGGTAATTGTCCACTGCCCTGCTGACTGGTAGCTGCAGCGTTTGATCTTGTATTTGTTACAACTTTTCTTTTCGGTTTTGATTTTTTCTTTTTGCTTGTTTGGTTAGTTTTGGGGGTTTTTGGGGGGTGGTGGTGTTATGTAAGGTCATGTGTAGAAAGACCCAGTTCTATACACTTTTACTCAAGTAATGACGGCCTTGGCTTGTCCTCATTATTTATTTACAATGTGGCCTTGTGGCTTAAAACAGAACAGAACTTTCTGAAACAAATGCTTGCTCTGCATTTCTCTCTCAGATTTCATGCAGTCTTCTGAGCGTTGAGCTCTCTGGGGCAAGCCCTGTGTCTGCATGGTAATGCCCCACTCCGAGGGAGCCGCAGTGCAGCCAGGATGTCCAGCTAGCCCCGGAGAGAGCACAGCTGTAGCACTGTAGTGAAACAGAAGCAGTGTTTGCTTAGAGGAAAACATCTCTCTCTTCTCTCCTGTATCCACTGTTGTCTGCTCCCTGCGGGATGTTAAACCCACCTTACAGCCAGTAGCCCAGTGACAGTCACATAAATGGTCGTGTCCTGCTCCCTGCGCCAGGGGCTGAACCCGGGCAGGGTTTGTCCCCGCCTGCCCACCCCGTGCCGTGCAGGGCAGCTGTGCTGGGCTCTGTGCTCCTGCTGGGGGTGAGCAGGGACTTTGGGACTGGCTCCCAGGAAATCCACGCTCGCAGCACCACTACCTGGCACTGGACGTGCTGTGCTCCCTCCAGTGCTTCTCACGGGGGCTTTTCAACTTCATTCCTGTTTCACAATAATGTGCTTCTGCCAACACTACCAAAGGCATGTCAGCAGTAGCTCAAAATGTAATTTTCTTGTCACGTACTGTTGCCTAATTATTTATATTGCTTATTAGAAATATGGATAATTTAACATAATCTGCTGGGGATCAAGGCAGAGACAACCATACTCTACATGTATTTCAAATACAAAAAGCAGATACGAAGGCTGTGAAAATCACCTAGCAGTCAGCACGTGACATCTCTGATAAAGCTCTATTTCTTCTGCCAGGCAGGTCTTTTGTTTGTTTCCTTACTTTCACATGTCTAGAAAGAAGGATTTAGAGAAACAGTTAGATCCAGGCTTTGTATTTAGCATAGTAAATCATGTGCCTCAGCTGCTTTGCCATCATTATTTCACTGAACCAAATTTATCCCAATGCATGTACACTGATTTAAACCAGAAATTAATTTAGCCCATCACTTTTTTTAAACACAAAAATACTCAAGTTGGGTGGAACTACAACTATAATTGGAATCAGAGTCTGAAACAAAAGCATTAAAGGCCAAATTCTCCTTAGAGGACCTGACCTTAGACATCTCATGCCCGCATTAAAAAAGAGAAAGGAAAAAGGCATGGTCTATTGTCCCTTACAGCTGGAATATATGATGTCATACTAAAACTCCGAAGTAACTCCCAGTGAATAAACATTATCACCAAAGAACTGTATCTGTATGATTAAGAATCATTTAATAAGTGAAAATGACTGCAATTCAGGAGATATGGAAGACCTTATAGGATCATGTAGCATTAAAAAAATAAGTTTGAAATGTTTCAGTCTGTGTATTCTCTAAGGGCTCTGTTTGAAAAAAGTATTCTATTGGCACATCAGACGTCATCCAACTTGTGGAGTCCGACAGGTGACCCCTGTGTGTCCTTGGGACACTCCTGCACACACCTGAAGCGTGTCCAGGCTTTTCCTTGGTGACACCAGTAGGATGTCTGTTCCCACTGCCTCCTGAGATGCTCTGTGAAGTGGGGCAGCATTTCACAGCAGAGCTGCAGCTGCAGCAGCGGGGCAGCCAGGCCAACTGCACGAGGTGTGTGAGCAGCTGGAACAGATGCGGTGCCCTGGGGGTTACCCCACTGCTCCGAGCTGCTCGAGGTACTCAGCAGAAGGCTGACAGTCCAGGCTGGCTGGTGCACACCTACCTCCAGTCTCTGGTGCCTTGGATATTCCTCCCTTGCTTTCCAAACAGGAAAGGAATTTGGAGGGAAGAAGAGCCAGTAGTAGAATATTTAAGATGTGAAGTAAACTAAAACAAGAACTGAATAAAAGATCAAACAGACACCCAGGTCTAAGACAGAAACACAGTCTTAGCAGTGAGTATTGAAACCGTTGGAACTGTCAAACACAGGGGAAGATTCTCCACACTTGTTCTCTGAGGAGTACTGGAATCCTTCAGAAGGGCATGTTGTGGCTGAACAACATTACTGGTCACTTTAGGATGTTACTGGGGTAATATCAAAGGACCCATGGTTTATAAGGGGTCAGACTAGAACAGGGATAGCCTTTTCTGTCTTTGAGTCATGTCAATGTAAACTAATAAAACTAGAGGTTGGAATTTACAGCAAAACAGTTTAAAGGCACAAATAATACATTATGCAAAAGGTTTCATTTGGGAGAGGAGAAATTAAATCTGTGGAAATTACAGATAGAAGAATTACAACGAGAGACATCCTAACAGGATGAAAGAGAAAACCCTGTTTAGTGGGCATCTGGTTTAAATTGCTAAATCAGCCATGTCTGGATAAACAATAGTAAGTGTCACAAGCCACCTCTGAGTTCCAGTAGGCACAGTATCAGTGTTTCTGGGATGCAGTGACTCTCAGGTAAATTCTGCTGAGGAGACTGGGAGTCAATTCTAACAATGAGGAGGAAGAGGAACGGGGAAAATCCCAAGCACCTTCCCATAAGCCACCTGAAGAACTTGTCCCACAAGCCTCAACTGTTTGTTTCCATCAATACCACCCTTTGTACACAAAGAAGCAGCCCATGCCTGGACCTGCTGGCAGCAGGGAGAGCAAAACAGCCGCGGGAATGAGACGTGTGTCAAGACTTGCTCTTGCCCCGTAGTGGTGTAGCCAAGGCAGGGGTAAAATATGGAGACCCAGCCCCTATTCCGATTGGAAGGGCCTGATTCATCGTATTTTGATTGGGTTCAAAGCCTTAAGATATTTCAGTGATGGCAATTATGGGATTTTGTTCTTTACCTTCTGTAACTGGAGTTTTAAAACTGACTCTGAGCGTTACCTTTCCTTCATGAAGACTGGATTTCTTATAGGAAACATGAGGGTTTCTGGTGGTTTCTACATTTATATGGTGGAAGAGGGCAATCTATCCCTCACTGGCCATGTGGGTGACCAAGGAGTTTGATATGGTTTGTGAGAATGGCTGAAGATGGGCAAAACGCGCACCGTCTTGGCAGAAGCGAATGTGCCCCTGCTGTGTTCATCACGTGTTGGACAGATCTTGTGCAGGATGGAGTCCGAACTGCAAGAGTAGTTTATGTCCAAGAACCAGCTGGACACTTCTGAGGGATCACGTTTAGAGAAACACTAAAATATTGCCAAACAGAACAGAATCATGAGGTATCTGGCCAAGAGCTGGGTGAATGCCACTGGCAAGCATTCGTTTGACTAATTTGTTTCCATCAGCTTTGAGTCGTATGTGCTGTGTCTTCATTCCTCATCTGGTTGCATTCTTTAGTCAATTCAATTATTTTTAACATTGCTTATTTAACTTTTGTTCTTGTAAGCATTACTTATTTATGTTGATAGAAACAGTGATATTGACATTCTGAGGTTGCTCTGTTTGTTCAGTATCTGGAATACAAATGGTGGTTTGTGATTCCAGCAGGGCGGTTTATGATCCACAGCATCCTTGCCCAGGGAATGACAGCACTGCTGTAAATGCTGGTGATTTACTGTCTTGTTTTGTGAGTGGCTGGACCTAGTCAGGACTTGTCATGTTAGAAGCTTTTGCCCTCTGGAATAGATCAGACTTACCTGGGGGTAAGCTCTCAGCTTAATGAGAAGGCAGGCATTCCTTCAGGAACATTCCATCAGGGAACTTTCCTACCAAAAGAGAAGGGGCAAACAGAATCCAGGGCAAGGTCGCTTCTCCCCTTCCATACTTCTGAGATTTTCTGGGGTCACTTTTTATGTTCATCCTCATTGCAACACTTGCTGTGGAGAGGATTAATGGAACCAAAGGACAGAAAAGCTGTGGGAAGAGTAGCATGTGATGGGATACAGCAGAACTGATTCTCTGGGAAAATGCAGAGCTAGGATTGATTTGGAGATTCAGAAGCAGACAGAGGTGTGAATAAGCACCTGCAGAATAATATTGCCCTCCCTCTGCATTTCCTGGGGGGCCAACAATAGGAAACGGGATGAAAAAGTCTCCTTGGGGGGGTGACATTATGAAATGGGATGCAAAACTTGGAAGGGTGCGGGGGTGGATTTTAAAAATCAAAAGGTAGATAGATCAAAACTAGAAGCTGAACAAAAGTGATTTCCTAGTTTTGCATCATTCTTGCAACTGCCTGGAATCTGAGTATTGTTTTTACCTTTTTGACAATTGCTGCTGTAATTCTGTCACTCCTGAAAATTCACCTGTGATAATGGAGAGAATATAAGCAGACATACTGATGCAACTGATAATTTTTTGTTTTACTGTCTTTGGGCTGGTATTAAAAGCTACCACAAGCAACAGGGATTCAAAGTAATATTCTGTTCTCATTTATCTGTATTTCAATATGATCCACTCTGTGCATTGTTACAACTTGAAGCTGCATTTAAGGCAATATAAAAGAATAAAAAGTAGCACAGGTTTCTCAAGTGTCATCATATATGTGCTTAAATACATGTGGCATATATACATACATGTGTATCTGTGTGATGTGTGTCTACAGTTCCCAGCACTCTAAAGCCCTGATCTCTGGCTTTCTTACTACACACGTGGGTTCAGACAGTTTAGATTTATATAATTTAACATCTCGTTTACATACACGCAAATTATACTTAATTTGTCTTTAATTACTGAAAGCATATTTCCTTAAAATTGTATAGTTCCCTTCCTCTCTTCTCTAATAGAATTCCTTCTGCTTCACCTGGCTAAAAAGCCTTTTAGGTGAAATTCTGGTTTGTGGGAAAACACATTGAAGCCGCAGTAACACAGCAACCAGCAATTAAAAATAAGCTGATGCAAACAACAAGAACAGCAAATGTAATCAAAAGCCAGACCTGACACTCTGCATTCTATGGATTTTTTCTCATTCTGTTGGGAGCAGTTGGATTTGCCTTGCCCTTTCCTTCAGGCTTTCTGTGGTTCTTATTAATTAGAATTTATGCTTATAAATTGCTGTTTAAAAAAAATCTCTTCAGTTTTTGCTTTTTAGTTTTGGTTTTTGTTTTTCCTTCTTCTTGCAGCTCCCCACCGAATACTCCAATTGTTTACCTACTGCTGGTTCAAACAAGGATGAACTGATGCTTGAGATAGTGCTATAAGACATCTTATTTTCATTTAATTGTGATCATAGTTTTTCAGTGTTACTGGTTAGGGTTGTTGATCCCTTTCCCATTGGAGACAGAGAGAACGAAGGGTTCCTTCATTTCAGGTGTGGCATCCATTATGGACTTGTTCAGTCCTGGCACAGAAGTGGAAGGTCTTGCCTTCAAACTAAGAGAAAGAATAAACCAGGAACCAGGGAACAAATACGGAGTGGGCAGCCCTGTGCCAATTCCCAGCCTTCTGCAGCTCTCTCAGTAGTGACACTGAATTTAGTTATACACCCACATTTCAGCTTCTCTGTCTCCCAAAGTTCAAAATGTTAAACTTCAGACTCCTGGAATGTTGTTTTTCTCAGTGCATAATTGCAGCCAAGTCCCGAGGTACAGCTATTTCAACTTCATGGGTAAGGTTTGGTTTCAGTGAAAGCTCCTGCAGTCAGGATTTGGCCCCTCTGGAACCATGCTGGTTCTTTGGCATTCTGTATGCTCCACTCTTTCTGAAGCACGAGACCTTTTAAAGGCTTCATCCTAGAGCATCCATGGTGGTCTGGCATGTGTACCATAGGAAATAGCTTAAAAAGTGCAAATATTGTTTGTCCCACCAGCAAAATGTGTGGAAAATCATATTATGTCATATTATGTCCCAGTGCCACAGCAGCATCAGGCCCCAGGACCAAAAGAATCCCAGAGTTTCCCATGAAGAAACACTCTCCCTGAAACAGTTACACCAAATCCAAGTCTTGCCAGTGAGCAGACAATCCCAAAGAAGGTGCCAGTGGTACAATTCCTACGTTTGCAGCTGTGCTCTGTAATCAGTGGCCAGCAGGTTTGAGATGAATTCAGGTGGCAGCTGCAGGGCAAGCCCAGTGGCACAGAAACACTGACCAGCCTCAAGGAATGGACTCAGTGCTGGGGTTACAACCCAGCGGAGCTCAGGGCAGTAGACAAACACTTTGTGTTGAGAAGGAACCTGTGGAAATGAAAAGATGTTATCACCTGGAGTTTATGGTTGTTGACGTGCACATCTATTGCTGTTGTGCAAACAATAAATTTGGTTGCAATGCAACAGTAGAAAATTCTCAGCATGAAGTCAGAGAGAAGAGTTACTGAGAGGTCTTGCCAGGATTTGAAAAGAAGAAAGGAGTTTCTAAGGGAGAAAAACAGCTTGAGGGAAAGTCTAAATTTAGAAATAGGTCTCCATGTTTAATAAGATAAATATAAAGCTGAGTCAACAGTAAATATATCCAGGAGATTAGTGATGAAAGTAGAGCAGACATGAAGGAATCACATTCTCACAACTCAGGAGCACTGGGAGAGTGCTCAAAGGAACAAAAAAGCTGGTTGACAGGACCCAGATCTGTTTCCCAGCCTGCTGAAGCAGAGGTGTGCCCATATGACTGTCTTACACATACAAACTCTTTTGTGTATATATATATATAAAGGAAGAAGCAACACTTCATGAAATGAAGGCAGTGAAAGTGAAGGTCAGAGATCAGACACGAAGGTCCGTTCCACCTCCACAGAATAGCTCATCAGTCTGTGTGTTTCATTTTGCAAGCGGATCCTTAACTATTGTTTCTTTCTGTTAGAAAAAGATAGTGATCTCAGTCTTCTCATAGCTTGTATAGAAAAAAAAAGTTCTATTCAGCTGTAGCTTTGCTGTGGCCAGATTTTCTACCAGTCCAGTGGTTTAGCTCAATTGACTTTACTGCAGCAATGTTTTCTCACTCTGGCTGAGGATCAACTTTGGCACTTCGACTTTTTGATCTAAAATATTTCCAGAATGAAAGGTATTGTCCTGATCTGTCACAGAAGGGTAGTAATGAATACTTACTGGTATAAATCCTGTTGGATCAGGCTCTAGCTTAAATGCCTGTTTATCTTGGTGACATGCTGACTGAAGCATTTCATGGAACCTGTTAGCTGACAGAGAGGGAGAGTTGAGGGGGGAGTGTTTGCTCTTGGTGTTTATCTTCCCTGTGCTGTACAATCCGTTCATTCCACTTCTCAGCTGGGATGGATAAAGCACAAGTGCGAGTTCCTCCCGCTCCATTTGACACGGAGCAGAGTGCTGTACCAGACGTGGCTTTGAATGGAACCTGCTCCATTTCCCTTCTCCAGGAAGAGTGCACTGCTGGTCCCTTCCACTCCCTGATGGATGATAATTGTGCAGTCACATAGGATGCTCCTGCTACTCTCCCTGCTGTTTTACTCCTCTCACACAACCTCCTTTCCCACAGGCTGGCTGTGTATGCATCACTTGAAATTGCAGAACTGAGATTTCATCTCTAAATGGACATTTTTGTCCAGATATTTAGGAAAAAAAAAAAAAGAACCAAAAAAGCCAAACTCTGAGATTTAGGGGTATTTTTATGTAAGGCAAAAATGCATGTTTCTTTTTCAGAGTTCTTAGCAACTGCAGAGCAGAGGGTGGCACCTTTTTCTCATTGCCCTCCCTGTGGTCAGTGTTCCCTCAGATGCCACCATGCTGTGAGCCAGAGCTCTTCCTTAGCTCACCGGGGAGCTAAAGCTCAGGGGTCTGCATAAGGATCTGTGTCCTTATTCTGGTGGCAGGGCCAGGCTCTGTCCCACGGCTTTTCCATCATGTGACAGTCCCTGTCTCCAGGAAGCTTGCAAAGTAGGTGATACGTCTGAAGTGCCCAATTTGTTGTGCATGTGTTTACAGAGCAGCTGTACTACACATGTGCTTGTAGAGAATACAGACGTCTCCAGCTGAGCTCTGAAAGCACCTGGGAAATCTTGTGGCCAGGAGGAGTCTGCCACTGCCATAGATATTCCCAGCCCAAAGATGGATTGTCCATGTGGGCCATAGAGACACCATATGCTGGATGCTGTGCTTTATGTCAGGAACTCTTTTGAGACAGAAGATGTTTTTCCTGTTTGTACGTAAGAAAATGTCTCATGATCCAAGGCTGGGCTGTAACCGGCATTTATGATGTAGCATGTTAAATGTGTTTCAAATGTATGCTGTCCCCTTATACAGGTCTGTTTGTCTTCTCCCGGTTTGTTATTCTCCTGATCTAAACCACAAAACAGTTTTTCTGAAAAGTTTACTGTGGAGGAGCCTAAAGACTCCTTGTCTGTTAAACTGCAGAGGAGATGGAATACTGAATTAGAAGTGAAAGGTGAACCAGGTAACAACGGCCTGTAGTCAGGGGAAAGCAATGCCACCTGAAATTCAAACTATTGTATCTGGGCTAGTGAAGTTTCCTATGGTGTTTTACTGTTCACAGTAACATTTAGATTTTATGCAAGGAGGAACCAAAAGAGTTAATGGTCATGTGGAAGCGTTAGACATCAGAATCCTGACAGCCTAATTGCTGTGCTGACAGCAAGGGCTGTTTCACTGCTGTGGTGGGATTTCCATCTCCAGAGCTTGTACGGAGTTACAGCGATGCCAGGGACTCAGACACACCTTTCTAACGCACCTGCTGGCGGGGAGGATGTGTGTGGGTGGCTCCCAGGGAACGCAGACAGGCAAGAAGGAGTAACAGGCAAAAGCACCTGTCAGACAGTCTCAACATTCCCTTTTGTGCAATGGGATCAAGCCCACGTTTAAAGGTGTTTGAGAAAAAGAAAAGAATAAACAGAAGTTGTTCTAATTTTACCCAATGCTCATTTTTCAGTTTATCAAGGTGGGTTTGATTTTTGCTTCCATCTTGAATAAAAGAATATGGGATCCAGGACAGCTCTAATCAGAAAGCAAGGGCTGAAGTGTATTTCCATGGAGAGACTGGTATTGACCATGAGCAGCTGCTTTGTCTGTGCATTTGAAATTACAGTGGTCTTCTTATTGCTGTGCACAGGCTGCCGTATTTGTTGACACTGCTACATTTAATAGGGCTGCTGTTGAATAAAGAGTCAAATATTCCAAATATCAGCTCGGGTCATTTGTGGTGTAAAAACCTGGAATGTAGTGAATGCCATGATAAGATTCTTGTGAAGATAGGGAAGGACACAGCTGAATTCTCCTCAGGTCATTTCTTTGGAAGTTACACTCTGATTTTGCTTCTCATGTTGTAAAAGTATTTGCAGATTTGAGGAGCTAGAATTTTTGACGCTGTCTTCATACTGATTGGCAAGACAAGCCCGATTGTTCTAGAAAGTTCACCCTAATGCTTGCTATGCTGGAAAAAGAACTTTATAAAGCTAAGAATTTACAGGAATTCCATGCAAAGCTAGAGGAGGAAATTACTGCATTGTGTTCTGCAGGAAAAAGGAGACTTTGTTTTTGGAAAACCGAGCGATTTTCAAGCAACTGAGGCAGCTGGTGAAGCTCTCTGTGCAGTCTCTAACCTGCTGGTATTTCATAGTGCTTCATTGTATACTGGGTCACAGTGGGCAGTCCTCAAAAAAGCACCTGAAAAACATTGTAACAGGACTTATATCAGATGAGTGAATAACACAATGGACTTTTCTTGTAAGCATAATGCAAACTTTGAGTTACTTTCATTATTTAACTGTGGCATAAACTAGACTGTGTCTGACTGTGTCCTGTGAGAAAGCTGTGGTAGATTTCTATATAATAACGTAGAACCAAGGAAAAATGTTCCAGAAATTGTATAAGGAATAGCCCATAGGGCCACCAGGGAGCCAGAACATGTGATCTGGCCCAGCAGCTGCAAAAGGAGAGCTGAATCATCTCACAGGATTTAGTTCCATCCCCCTGAACAGGCGCTGCTTCTCCTCAGTGCCTGCAGTCACTTGTTAACATCAGCTGGAGATCTGGTCTTCAAATGCTTCGTTTTTTGGTCTGGATTGTAAAACTATGGTGAGTCTTTCAACATGATGCCCTCTGTCACTGAGGGAAAAAAGACAGCCATAGCTGGATGCTCCAGGCCATTTGAGTGCAAGTCTCTCAGTCAGCTTCTAGACCAAGGGAGAACAGAGCAGTGAGGGAAGGCTTTGAAAAGCCCAGACCCTCGTCCTCGCTTCCACTCAGCTCTGTCAGAAATTTATTGCAGTTTTTTCGTGTCATCTCAGTAATTGAAACCAGCACCAAAAATCAACAGTTTCAGAGAAAAGAAATTAAAAGTGAAGACTCTTATCGTGATACAAACTAATACTTCTTAGAAGGAACAGCATTCTGAGTTTGTACTCCTGCCAGCAAGAGGCCGAGGCCAGAGAAGTCAGGCTCTTCCATCTGCAGAACTCAGGCATCACTGAAGCACCGATGAATCCTTCAGGTTATCCTCTAAAATGTGGTAACTTTTTTGAACTTGTTACCAAGTGACCCAGACTAGCCGGAACAAAACAAATCTAAAAAAGCCAGGTCATGTTAGAATAGAAATTAAAATGCTTAACCTTTTCAATGAAGAAAACTCCAAATTAGCTAAGACAGAATAGAAATAAAAGAACTTATAAACAAGTTCTCCTGCCTGAGCCCGGGCAGCAGCTCCTCTGCTCTCTTCCCATCACCTCTGAGCCTGGTGCTTGCTCAATCGTCCCTCTCAGGGTCCTGCTGCTGGAGCCGTGGGCTCGCAGCTCCTTGCTGTGCCTGTCTCTCTCTGTTTGTCTGTCATGTTCTTTCTTCTGCGCTGGAAGCTTCTGTCCCAAGCAGTCTCAATTGCTCCTCAAGGGAAGAAGCAATTTCTCACTCCCTCCACAGGATTTCTTCAGACCCAGTCACTTGTTTTTTAAAGGCAAACAACACACAAACTAGCGACAAATCAAGCAGATACTGGCTGTCACAGAAATCCATAGCAAACTGAATAAAAATTAGATTTAAATGATCTCTCTGAAGTCCCACTGGGTGTTTATGGCATAAGCAGGATTAAAGCCAGTATCCTTTGTCTGGTTTGTGGGTATGTTTCCTCTCTGAATAATGCCATGCTCTTGCCTGGAGTGCTTGAGAGCAAGAAGACTCTTTGTAAATTCTGTTTTCGTTGGGAAGTCTGTAGGAATTATTCACAAGCTGTGGCACTCTGCAATGTCCACATCATGTCAAGAAGGGACATCCAGCACTTCAGTCCTGATGGTCTGGCCGTTGTTCTGTACAAAATGAGAATACCCATGGTATAAACACCTTGCTTGGCGAGAGTGGGAAACCTCATGAAGTCTGAGCTTGGTTTGTTAGGGAAAGGAAAGGGAAGCTTATGGTGCTGTACTACAAACCTTGGTTTGCTTGGGATAAACTCCCCAGGCTTGTTCACTGCCTATGGCTGTGGGGAAAGCAGCTGCCTCTGCTGGGCTGCCAGCAACAAAGAGCAGCAAAACCTCCGAGTCTGAAACTTGCTGTGCTCTGATGCCAGTGAGTGCCAGCTGACCCGGGCAGGACCTGTCCTCAGGAGGTTCATCATTGCTCAAAACTGAGTAGGGACCATCATCTGCCTGAGCACCAAAAACCGGGAGAGGAAGCAGGGCTGGAGAGGCCAGGGACTCGTGCAGCTGTGCTCAGGGGTGGAAGCGGGCACAGACTGCCCTGTGCCAGCTCCCACACTGGTGACTGAGCTGCCTGATCTCATCGCTCCTCCCAGAACCAGCACTCCTTAGAGGAAAAATATGAAATCTAAGAAGCCTGAGATTTTCAGAGCTGGGATACTGCAGATAACTTAACCTGGCATCTGGCCCAGATTTCAAAGTCCTGGTGGAAAAGTGCTCCTGCTCCTAAGGAGACTGTCAAAATGATGAAACTACTGAGGTGTTCCATTCCTGTTCCAGTTCAGGCATCCCTTCCTGCTATTGCCTGGACAAAGGCAATCTGGGCTGCTGCAGTTCTTTTATGGTGCCCACAGCCCTGAAGAGGTGTCACACAGAGCAGCCCTATTCTCAGCTGGTTGCAGCAGTGTAGTGGTTAGAAAAGCAGTTCTAGAGTCCAGTTTTTGTAACAAACTGTCCTGAGCAGTCTTACCTGAACCAGGTAAGCCAGGCTATTAGACCCTTTCTAAGGCAAGTGAATAATTAAATATACAGCTTATCATTTCCCTTTCCTCTTCTAGTTTTTATCATTAATAAAAAAAAACCAGGAAGAAGAAGTAAAGGAATGCCAGCTCCTGCAGTCTTTATAATGTGTGCAAACTCTTGCCACGAGGCTGTAGGCAATACATGAGCTGCCTGCATCTGGCCACTTCTCGTTTACTATTCCTTTCACTGGCCCAGTAGGAACAGAAATCCAACTGTATCAGTGGGAACAATGGTATGTTTCCAATTCCATCGCCATTTTTGATTCAGAACACTTTTACTTTGGCTCAGTACATTACCCAGTGCATTTAAATCTATATATAGTTTCTTGTAAAGGAGAAGCCCAATCACACAAATCCCATCTGTAGTAGATGTTTTGACATGCATGCTGTAAACCAGTGATTAGCAAGCTTT
The DNA here is from genome assembly GCA_013397725.1 of Rhagologus leucostigma. Classification (NCBI taxonomy): domain Eukaryota; kingdom Metazoa; phylum Chordata; class Aves; order Passeriformes; genus Rhagologus; species Rhagologus leucostigma. The sequence goes on from VZTD01005127.1 coordinate 1,576,570, forward strand.
TTTGGAGTCCGCACAAGCCAAGATGAGTTATCCTACTGTGATTCTCTTGGTGACACTGTTGGACATAGTGGGATCCTCTGATGCCATGTGACCAAAAATTACAGGAACTGTAATTCATCGGCAAGGTGAGGACAGCTTTCAGGGAGATACCACAACATCCTGTCGCTTTGGAAATTCTAGCCACATAGCTGGGAAGCTACAACTTGCTTAACTTCTGGTTCTAATTCTGGCTCCCAGATGTGTGGTTCCAGCTGTAGAGGGCTAGCACGCAAATCTGCAGTGCCACAGGGACTCAGGAAATGTTGGTGTGTGTAATGCCAGCCTGTGGCCTTGCACCTCAGAAACACTGAACACCTTCCACTTCCAGTGAAGTGACTTTCTTTCTAAATATAAATGAGAAAAAGAAGAATTTTATTTTAAAAGCCCATGCAACATAATGTTTACTTCTATAATGTGTCAAACAGAAAATACAAAATGAGAAAAAATGCACTGTAATTTTTCAATAAGCTAAAATAAAACCCAACCCCACCAACACAAGGGTGAACGAGTGTTTTATGTGACAGGTTATAGTTATCCCATGCATGAGTTTTGCAGGCAAATCTAATCCAAATGGATTAAGGACAGCCAAATTGCTAAAATAAGACTCATAATAATAAAAACCAGCCCAAATGAATCATGGCCTGTATGGGCAGAGTGGTGAATCACGTTCCGTGACAGAAGAGAGTCCCTAAAAGTTTTGTGACTACGTATCTTAATAAAAAATAATTTCACAGTAGAACTATTGGACATAAAAATGACAGCTATGATGCAAAGCTCTCTGGATACTCTGTGTTTAATAAACAACCTCAGAATATAATGTTCAAGCATAGGAAATTCCCTCCTGGGCCAGTCCAGTGGCATGTTTTTGATAACACAGAAAAGAAGTGCTTTTTAGGAGAGGCCGTGAGCCTGGCCACTTTCTGAAGTCCATTTCCCTGATTTTCCCATGGCATCCAGAACTGTTGTATTCCTGGAGGGTGGAGAGTCCATCTCTGAGGGTTCATCCCCCTGAAGGCAGTGGGGAATCAAATATGAAGACCTTGGTGGTGCCTGGAGCAACAGAACTTTGTAACTGCCCCGTTTATGTTTTCAGCTGTGCTTTGCATGGATATTTATTGACTGTAAATGGTGCCAGAACCTTTTGGAGAATCTTTGACTCGGAACGTTTGGGTATTCTCTGGTTCTGGGTGAAGGGATCATCAAAGTTTGTCAGCGACTCTGTGGTCGGTTATCCAAAGCCAAGTTACCATTACTGCAGCACAACTGCGGAACACAAAGAGTTAAGGCAGTTAAACCCAAAGCCCTTCCACCTTACCCCTGCTCAGATTCTGCCTGTGGAAGCACCTGCTCCTCCTTTTCCTAGGGAGGTATAATTGGACTTTGTTTATGGCGAATAAAGGGTTTCATTGTAAAGATTGATAGGTCCTAATTGGGAAAAATCTGGCAAAGATTATTTGTCAGTTTTATGGAATAAAGCTGCTTGTCATCCTTTTACCTCCAGGAGCTGGAGGAAGGCCAGGGGAGATTGTTCTCCTCTAACTTTTCATGAAGAGCTTCTTTTCATAGCACACAAAAAAAATTCTGAGAAGAAAGAAAAAAAAATCAACAAAGAAACTCCCCAAAACAACATCATTTCAACACTCAGGATCGGGAAACAGGAGTGGCTGAAGAGCCAGGCTGTCCCTTTAAAGTTACACAGTTGTCCATGGGCTACAAAGCCATCAGACCTCCAGAAAAATGAAAATGATTCCATGTTAGTAATGCTCTTAGTTAAATACAATGTCTTGTTCTGATGTCCGCTTACTCAAACCAGGATGCAATAATTCCAAAGGGGATTGAAAAGACAAAAACAATCCAGTAGCTGGTAAACAAATTTTGGAAGCTAAATTCATCTCAAAGGAAGGATTTTAGAAATTACTTGACCACCCTGAGTAGATCTTTGCAATCAAAGTCATGTGATAGTTGGGGCACTTCAGTTTTGCAGACAAAGACAGGACAAGATTTCATGCTAGAAGCAAAAGTAAGAAAAAAGTCTCTTTAAAATAAATAATATATAACTTTCCAGCAGTGAAGGTAATTAAACATTGCAGTTGTTTATCAGGGACAGCAGTGTCTTCACCTGGTTTTGAACAATCTCAATGGAATTAGATCCATTTCCAGAACATGTGTGTTAGTTTAGCCTTAAAAAGAATTACAGCCTCTGTATTCAGGTCAAATTAAAGGACCGTAATATTCCTTTTCATGTCTTTCAGCATTTGGATCTATAAATCTACTTCAGAGAAACTTCTGTTGGGCTGGAGGCTGAAGGGCTGGGAAGGCTGGGCATTTCAGGATGTCGCTGTTCTGTTCCCTTCCCTTTGCTTCTGATGTGCTGAGAGCAGGTGACTTTTTTAGGATTGTGTCATAGGGCTCTGCTTTCCCAGAAACATAACTGGGAATTTAGCTGCCTTCCCATGGCTGCCTTTCTACTGAGCTTTGGTGTCCATGTGGTCAGAAATGATCTTTCAACATTCTTCCCTCTTTAGTAATTCCTGCTTGTGGAATTGGGAATAACCAGAAATAGCTTCTTGTTCGTTACATTTCTCCTTCCAGGTGAAGTGACTCCTTGCAGTGTGTGATATTCAGGGTATGTCCCGACCTGCAGCTGGTCCCAGCATGAAATAACATCTGTATGGTTTTGCCCAGCCTCCCACAGGCAGAAGGGACATATCTTTACACACCTTCTGCACACCCATATCTTGTTTATCATCATTGTCATAGAGATGGAATGTGGAATCTGCTGTTTCTCAACTATTTTGGTGAAAGCTAGACTGAAATGCTGAGTGTCTCCTTTTTATGTAGGACAAAATGAAACTCTGGTTTTATTATGGCTGATTAATATTTTCCTAATTATTCAGTAGTCTGTCTCTGTGTAACAGCTCTCCAATGGAGTTCTGAGTCTGAGACTTGTGCACTTTTAGGGTCACCCTTGCCCAGAGCAGCCCCTGGGCAGGCAGAGCACATGCACTGTGGTACCTGTGGCACAGTTTCATATGTGATTCCCAGATTTTGTGCAGCTAAGGCATTGTGTCCATGCAAGGAATCAGAATGAGCTGTTTGTGTGCTTAGCTGTGTTTAGGACACTGCCTGTATTCTCTCATGCTCACTGACCTCTATTTTTGTGGCACATTTAGCCTGTGATTTTTCAGATTTTTGTGCTCTCAGTATTTATCACAGATTTATAACTTGTTAATTTCTCAGCCAAACTCAGTATTCAGCACCAGATCTTCAAGGATCAGTGGGACAGGGGATGCTACCCAAACCTTGTCACTCAGAATGCTCTTCTTGCTCCATAAAGTACACAGGCTTGCCCAAAGGTCTCCCATGATCCAGTAAAGAGGTTTTCAGAAGTAGATATTGGTATGAAATGCCAGAGAAAACAACAACCTAATGCTGCCAGTTCTGTATCATTGCCCTTCCAGAGCTGGAGAGCTGGGCAGGCTGTGCTGCAGCCCCGGCAGTGCTGTCACTGTCAGAGCCCCTGGCAAGACCTTTGTGCTCTGTGCCACACAGCAAACACAGGGCAGAGACAATTCTTGTCTCCAGAGCTTTGAAATAGGACAAAGAAGAGGGCACAAAAGATCTCCTGGGCATTCTTCTGTGTCACAGGCATAAGAAGATTGTAGGTCCAGTGTTAACAAAAAAACGGGAAAAGAAGGAATGGAAACAGGAGACAAGGAAAGGACAGGAGAGGGCAGTGGTGGCATTTTCCCTGGGAGGATTTGATCCTGCAATCACGTTGCAGTCAAAAGCTACAAACTGACCAGTTAAAAACCTGATCAGTGGTTGCAGCCGTGGTGAGAGGCTGCTCTAAAGAATTAACCGTGATAAGAGCTATGGGTAGAGACGTTTGCTCAGTATCTACCTCCTACTGTCCCAAGCAATTCCATGTTTTGCATTTGCTAAGCAAACCATCTGTACTTCTGGAATTACAGATGATTAATAATAGTACTTGTTAACAACATGGGCTATCCTGGGAATAGCAGAGCTGATATTGGAAGCGAGTGCAGGGCAGTGGGGCAGGGCCTGGCCTGCTGGTTGTGGTCAGCTTGGCTGGATTCCAGAAACTGAGGTTTGTAGTTTTGAACAAACATTTTAAGAGATGCCTCAATCAAGCCACCCTGTGTGGATGGTGTGCACTATTCTTTGTAAATAATGAAATGTGGAAAGAAAAAAGTGACTGTGTTGTATTGGGAAATGTATCTTTGCATTTTTGTGCATGAATGGGAATGGAGAGGGAAGGGCACGGTCAGGACCTGGTCCCACAGACACATTTCCTGAAACACCCTGCGTCGACCATCATGGTGGGCTTTTCCAGTCAGGTTCTGGCTGCCAGGAGTTGAGTCTATTTCCAGTGGTGAAGAATCTCAGAAGCAAATCCTGTGTAGCCTGGAGTTCCTGTGGGTGTGCCAGGGAGGCTCAGAGGAACGAGGTTGTGCTGGTGCTGGGCAAATACTTCATGACAAAAAGTCCCTGTCCCCAGAGGTTACAGTTCATAGCAGGCAGAGCAAACAATGGTAGAACAAACACGTCAGCCTTCCAAACAAGGTGGCACAATTTAGATCCTAAAAATGGCAAAAGATTTTTTCTCTTGTCTATAAAATATCGTAAGGACAAACAGCTGGCTCATCCCAGCAGAGGGAGACTGGAGAGGGGAAACTGAGGGAGTGAAGAACACTCCAGCCAATTTGTTGATGACTAACATACTTTAAAACAGGCTGCTTTTTAAACTTAGAAGGTGACTTGCTGAGTGGTTATTGGCTGTTCACTCCTGGTCTTGATAAGAGCTCCCACAGGACATTCAGTTCTTTCCAGCTTCTCCCGCACGGGTTTATCTGTGAACATCAGTACAGAGCAAAGGGAAGGAGGCCGGGCAGGTTTGTTTCATCTCTGCTGTGACTAATCCTGGTGTGCTGGGCTGGCTGCTCTGTAACACATTGATAGCACTGACCTGACTGGCCCTTTGCAGCATCTTCCTGCTTTAGCAGGGGGCTTGGACTGGACGATCTTCAGAGGTGCCTCCCAACCCCAACCATGCTGTGATTCCATGGTCTTCTGATGGGGTTCCATTGATAATTATCACAGGACCACCAATGATTCCAAGAGCAAGATTCAAATGAAACTAATTTTTACCAAGATGAGGAACCCAGAGATCTGTGTGAACATCACAGTGAGCATTCCAAAGGCTTTGGCTGAGGAGCTGCTGAGGCCATGCAGGACTGTATGTTCTCTGGCAATCGAGGAATGGGAAAGGCCATTCTGGCACATCTGCCTTGTCAGAGATATTCCTACTCAGTGCGATTTGAGCTGGGCCTCTGTGAGCAACACGGTTGGACTAGATGGCCTCCTGAGCTCTTTTCCAGACTAAGTGGTCCTATAGTTCTACAGTTCAGATTTTTATCCTGTTTTCAATATCATGGTTGTGTTTAATACCAGTTATTTACCACTAGTCCTGTGTGTGTGCATCTTTAGGCCCCGTAGAGATAATTTAACCGTTATCAATGGAATCACTTTTCTGGGATTCAAAGGTCCCCAAGATGTTCTCAAAGCACATAAAGGAGTCTTATCACACTGTTGAGGATCAACTCCTTTCGTCTTACGCTTACTCACAGCATTTGCTTGTTATATATGCCTAGTAACAAATACTTTGGAGTGTGGGCACTGTATTTCACATGAGAAGTGGGGCTGGCTCTGCAGCACTACTACAGCAGAAAGATGGAAGATGGATCTATTTTCAGCTGAGTCAAGATGTGTGGAAGCAAAATGATAAGGAACAGGCAAGAAGTCAGTGACTGAGAGGCTGGAGAGGAGGGAATAGAAACCCAACTGGCCGAGTGTTTCATGTCTTAGCCCCTGGACTGCAACACAACCTCTCCCCTTCCTCTTTGGTCTCAGAAATCAAAACATTCCTGCAAGTGAAATGAAAGGGAAATGCTTGTCTGCTATGCAAAAGCAGATAAAAAAACCAAGGGAAACTTTCAGAAAGATGAGCCTGCAAAGGACTGCTTGGGATGCTGACTCAGGCCCCTTCTCAGAAATACCGAGATATACAATTGGCTTTGTTGCCTTAACAGTTTTATTCTTAAACTAGAGTTTGGTCTGTGCTGCTCCCACGTTTGACAGCTCTAGAATCAGGTTGTTGAATTGGCTGGGAGCCTTCTAATTTTCATTCAGCCTTAGTTTATTAGTAATCAGTTCATGCCTATTTACTCTTACTCCAACAGCAGTATTTAGCTTAATCTGTTCTTTTCCTTCCTTTCCTATTTCCCTTGATGCATTAATAGCCATAAATCATATTCTTTTTCACGCTTCATTTTGCTAAGTTTACTGACCTTCTTTCTTGTATCACTCTCTTGCTCAAGGAAAATTCATCTTTGCTATTTCTGAAGACTTGAGGGACTGGAATTACACTTCCCTTTATGTTGCTTGAGCTTGTGGCAAATAATACATCTAAGTTGTAATGTGGGAAGAAAAAAGTGTTCTGCTGAATAAGGCCTGGTCTTAGCAAACAGGCCCATGCACAGGGATTTAGGGTCTGGAATGGAAAGCTGAGAGTCTCTCTGGCTGTGCTACAGCTGTACCCCGAGCTGGAGCCTGGTGGGTTTATGGAAGATGAGGAGTGGGGCCAGAATGGCTCTCTTTGTGCTCAGCTTCCACAAAAGTTGTCCTGTGATCCATTGCTGGGGGCTGAGCCCATTTTGTGAGTGGGATGTGACCACTGACCACAGGCCAAGGGAGAGATGGCTGCCGTATCAGTGTTTCTAGATGTTGTTATTTTATTATTTTTCTTGAAGTTGAACTTTTCCTGCCAGATGAGAAATATCAATTTTCGTGTTAGTTGAGAAAAATTGGAATGGATGAACCATAAAAGCTCAGAACTTAACAAGGAACTGAGAAGAGCCCAAGCTTTGCCCTGGTGAAAGTCGCAGTGGTGGAGGCAGCAGGAGCCATGCAGGGAGGTCAGGCAGGGGACGGGACAGCCTTTGGGATGTCCCACGGGCGAGGGGAAGAGCGGAGCCCTGGCTCCAGCCTCTGGTGCTCCTTGGCTGGGAAGCGCTGCCACGCTTCTCTTGTCAGATAAGTTCATCAGAGTCCTCTGTGACAGCAGCAGCACTTTGTGCTGAGCAGGCTGGAAATGCAGTTTAGCCCTTAATGGAGTTACTCGCGGTTTCACGCTTTGGACAAGTCTATACTGCTGAAAAACGTAATCACTGCATTTTAGCTTGCTCTGGTTTTGGATGTATTTGTCTTTTCACTACCAATTTTCAAAACCACTCACACTTTCGGCTGTCACCTCAGTCCATGAGATTTGTTCTGACGTGTCTGTGTTAAGTTTTTCATTGTCTGTCAGTACCTAGAGAGAAGAGCAGGGGGACCTGCCCATGCAGCTTAAATACAATTTAATTAGTAGTGATTAATAAATCAGATATTTGATTATTTTGGTCTGGCCTGAGTTCAAGCTCTTGTTCCCTCCCAGCTGTGGGAGGGCTAGTTCAGCCAAAAAAAATCCATGCCTAGATTTTTACTTTCGGGAAGTTCAGGCATTTGAGATCCAAAATTAGGTTTTCAGTTTGTGCCAGGAAGGAATCAGCCACTAGATTAAGAATTTGGATGCTTTCCCTCACAAAAATTTCTGAGAGTTGTATGTCAGATCCAGGATTTCAGATGTATTCCCAGAGTAAGTTCAGCACTAAAGCTATGCCTCATCTTCTCACTGCAGAGGTAAGGAGGAAAAAATGAAAAATTAACTTGAAGGAAGAGGGGGAAAAAAAAGAAGAGAAAAAGAAGTTGGAAAGGAAAAGTGATAAAGGTAGTTAGTCACATGGTGATCGGGGAATGGAGACCAAGGGCACGGGGATGCAGTTGAAAGATCAGATAATAAATGTTGCTTTGTATAAAAGGTTCTCCTTTCCATGTTCCAGTGGCTCTCCCAGACACTTAGGGTCAAGGGGTTATTTTTAAGTTGGCCATTGATTCATACAAGATGCCTGATTATGAAATATGGGAATCTTTCACCAAAGGGAAAAACTTCCCCGAGAGCGACTGCCTGGAAACCCACAGCAGGGAAGGGTTAATGGTTGCTCAGTTTACAGCTGGGAATTGCTGGTATCCAGGAAACAACGCAGAATGCACAAACCATGAGACCAGCTGGAGCCTGCTGGAATCCCATTCATTTTGGCAGAGGTGTCTGTGGTCTCCAATTCTGACATCACTGCATTTGCGTCACACAGGAATGCCTTAACCACTTCTCCCTTTCTATTTTTTCCTGTCTCCCTCTTATTTCTGTGGCTGACTCAGATTTGCACAGCAATGAGAAGAGGCAGATCACAAACCCCCCAAATCTGCTGTCCTTGATGTAGCTGGTACGTGGCTGCACCCAAGCTGTCAGATGCAGATTTTGGGGTGTAGGAGAAGCCATGCTCAAGGAGCGTAGGGTGGATGGGAATCATTTGTGTTCCCAGTCCTGTGCAGCACATGGCTGTAACAGAGCCCGGAGAGGAAACACTCCTGGGGTCCAGGAGTATGTCCAAGAGCTGGAACCCCCTCTGCTCCCTGCTCCCCGAGCTCCCTGCTCAGTGCTGCCTCTTTTCTGCTCATACAGCAAAATCCACTCGAAGACACAAGTGCACGCTCTGGTTCTGCTCTGTAAGAAGTTCTGAGACCCAGATCACCTGGAGCACACAAAAGAAATCCTAGGCCATTAAAGACAGACTGTCCTGCTCCTACCTACTTAACTCTCTGGGCTTTGTTTTGCTGAGCTATAATCTCTGGGCAGTCATCACTCAGCTCTTGTGATTTTGCTTCTGCTGCCGTGTCTGTCCTTTTGCACCCTAAGCAAAGCTGCCTGAAATTCTTTACTACCGCCTGTGTGCATGAAATACCATTTTAGGGTCCCCAGACTTTTGTTGGTCTGCAGAACCTGCTCCCATAGACATAATGTTAGAACCTGATTTTTCCTCTTTAATATCAGCATGAACACAAAATTGCACTGCTACTTTTTGAGTTTAGTTTAATTGATCAAACATGACCAACTACCATGAAGTAGCTGGCAATGCTTGCAGCTGCCTTTTGGAGGGGTGTGCACAGAAGTTGTGTGTCACCTGCTGAAGTTGGCTGCTCACAGCAAGAACCCGTCTGCCCGGGGGAGGCTGTGCCCCATCCTCTTTTCCTCTGGAAAGGCCCGACAGAGGTGCCAAGTGTGTTCTGCATGGAAGACCCTTTGTTTTAGAAAAGATTGTGACCTCAAAGGGCTATGTTAAGGGAAATAGATTCTGTTTAAGTATTTCAGGACTGCTTCTGAAGCCTGCTTGTGTCTGGTATTTATCCTCAGCAGCTGATTTACAACTTCACTGCTGTGCAAGCAACCACTGATTATCCTGTTATTCTTCTTCTCATGATTAACATTCTAAGCCTCAATGTTCAGCCTTAATATAAAGTGCAGAATAGAGCAATCATCACAAAGGAATCGCTGGGGTAATACTGAGAAAATGCATATGTGTGACTGGGTCACCAGGGAAATGGAAGAAAATCCAAAAAGTGCTCTTGGAAAATTTAGAAGGAGATAGACCGTTAAAAGACTGACCTAGATCTCTGTTCTAGAAAATATTCTCTACAAAATTAATCCAGAATATCTATGTGGAAGTTTTTCACTATTTAATCTCTCTTTCTCAGTGTGCTCTAATTAATTTAAAGATTTTCTTCTTTTCCTCTACGTGTTTACACGAATATTTATCCTGCTATAAATAGATCTGCACTCGCACCCTCAGCCAGGTTTTCAGAGCCTGAAGGAATGTCTCTATTGAAAGATTCCTGGTTGGGTGTATGTGATGATGGACCTGTCATTCAGACTCGAGGCTGCATGGGCTGTGCTCTGGGCAGGGTCTGCAGGATGGAATTTGGGACTTCCCATGTCTCTAACTGAGAATGCCCATCCCATTCCTTTTCCAGGTGTGAGGAACACGGGCTCGGCCAGCGTGAGATGCTGCTCAGGTGGCAGCCTGTCCTGCCGTGGTCTGTGTGGGCTGAGCCATTACCTCTGTGTGCACGAGGGAGAAGAGAAAGGCATCTCTCCTCCTCCTCCTCCTCCAGCCGTGCATCCCACGGCTGCAGCACACATTTGGAGGCATTGGAACAATCCAGGCTAATCTGTGTTTTGCTTCCAGAGGGTTGTTACTGATCCTAGTGAGAGATTGTAAGGGTGGAAAGGAGAACAGGACAGAACATGCAAGTGCCAGCCCTGCCAGGCTGAGGAACACAGCCAGTGTGAGTCCATGGCACACAGGTTTCACAGCCAGCCTCCACAGCCCTTACGAAACTGGCTCTGGAAGTCCTCGGCATATGGATTTTGCTAGATTCCTTGGCATTCTTAAATTTGGGTGTGCCATCAGTCAGTTATGTATAAACTGCAATTTCTGAAATAGGGTCCTAACACAAAAAGATTGAGATTTTCAGGAATTCTGAGCTTTAACAGTTGCCAGTAGCTTTCCTGGGATCTGCCGAATGTTTATGGCAGTGACCTGTTTGGGTACAGAGCATCTGAAAACTTCAACTTCCACTCCCAAAATAAGCAGTGAATTTACATGCATTTGCTACCCACCCCTTCTTTCTTATGAAGAATTTGTTCACTGGCCTTGGGGATTGGGCTCAGAAGTTCAGAGTTTAGCTTGTTACAAGGTTTCAGCTTTTCAGAATGCTTTGATGATCTGGACTGAGTGACGCCTCAGGTCTTGTGCTGCGGCATTCGAGGCAGTGGACCTACTCCTCTTCCCATTTCTGGTGCGTTTTTGTCACTGGCAGAAGTAAGGCTTTTCCTGACAGGCATGACAAAAGCAACAGAGGTAAGCAACCCCTCCATGGAGAGCGCAGTGCTTTAGGTTTGCGTCTGCCACACACACTCCTGATCCCTAAATGGGGCTTCCAGGCAACGCAAATAAACACAGGGATTCACAATACTCTGCTGGGCTGGCATCCACACTCACAGATGTTGCTGTCTCCCGTTGCACAGGAGACATTGTCGCAGGATGGATCGCACCCATCGGTAGCTGGCCGTGGGGCCGGGCTGCAGTTACGAGCAGGTAACTGGTGCATTCTGGAGAGCTGGGTTCACACTGCTGGGAAGCGCAGGCTGAGCTCTGACGATGCCTCCAGTTAAGGCAACCAGAGCAAACACCTGGCATCGTTTAACTTGACTCAAAATATGTTTTTTCACGTTAGATCTGAGGAGGAATGTGCCTCTGACCCTCCTGGGTGCGGTGTGAGGACAGCCACAGCCACTGGGGGAATGTCATTAGCGTCAATCAGGCAGAGATCAAACCCACCCCGCCCTCCCTGCCGTGGTGTGAATGTGTCACACGCGCTGCTGGCAGCAGCCGGTGCATGGCATTTCTGCACAGCCTGATTTCAGCCCTTGATGTTTATTTTTTCCACGCAGGATCTTTCCTTGTTTACCACCCTTTTTCATAACCAAGTCACCCGTCTTGGGTTGTTCGAGCTGGGGTCATCCCAGCGCTGGGAGTCACTGGGAGACTCTGTGCTTACCAGTCTCACCCTCCTTATCTTCCCATTTCTGTTTGCACAGATCCTCTCTTCGTGATGAGCAACATTTCAGTCTCAAAGCTGTAATTTGAAAAGTAGCTTGAATTTCAGTCAGGATCTCTTACACATTCTTCCCAGCCTGTCTGGCTGTCCTTGTGCACAGCCCCCTGAGTGGGAGATCTGGCATTCAAGGAACTGCCTCTGCCTATCCTTAAGTGTAATGATGACAAACTGTAGTTAAGTTTGTAGTACAGCATAGGAAGTTTTGTACCAATTTGGATGTAGTAATGACATTTTTAGATGAACTCAGTACCCACTAAAGTCAATGGCAGGAGTGTTGTGTTGATCTCTGCTTATTTTAGAATATAATGTAACTTAAGGCTGAGGTTTGGCCTTGCACTTGCTGCTTGCAATGGCAATGTATGAACTGACATAGAAAATCAATCAAAAGAGCTGAACATTCAAAACGAGGTGCAAAAAAACCCATACACATAAAATGAAACTGATTTTGGATCAAGTCTGGGTGCAGATGCCATTTGAAAATTGAACGTGCTGTGTCACCTGCATTCTCCATGGTCAGTATTCATATTGCATCTTTCCCTTTTCTTGTCATCACTGTCTATATTTTATCTGTGATTAGAAGAGGAACTAAAGTCTGAAAGAAAACAAAAGATAAAAAACAGCACACTGAAGTAACCTGCCTGAAGTCATGTGGCAGGTCAATGGTGGCTTTTAAATCAGGTAAATAAATGTTGTATTACAACACCAAAATAATGGAAAAGATTGTCTGGCAACAGTCTGGGCAGCACTGGAGACCTGGGTGCAGGAGCTGCAGGTGGTTATTGTGTGACTGGAGTTTACAAACTCAGTCCTGAGGGGATATTTTGCAGTCAGATGAGGGCTGAGGGCTCTGGCCCACCACAGCTTCCTGTCTCCCTCCCAAGAAGAATCAATGTCTGTCACATCTGTAAAGTCATGCTACATTTCAATTATTCTCTGCATTTTTCTTTAATTATGTCCCCTTTTTGCTTCTTAAGAGACTCTTAAAATTTTCAAATATAATAAGAAATAATAATAACCAATTAAAAAGCTGTGGGTATTAAGTGGGAAATAACAGACTGAAACAAAAGTCAAGGATTATCCTGGGAAATGACGTTTATGGATCCTGGACCACTCAGTTCTGTGAGGCAATCTGAGGTTTTGGCTGGGCTTAAAAATGCGACGGCACAGCTTTGCGAGGAAAAGCTTTGACAGAAATCGCCCGAGTAGATTTTCTGCAAGGTTGGGTGTGGAGGTAAAGCAGCTCTTGCATCTGTGCTCCCCTCACCAGCACTGCTGGCCCTGTCCCTCGTGCTCTGTCACACGAGACCCCGTTTGTGTCAAGGCTGTAGCTTTCCCTGGGTGACCCAGGATGGTCCTGGCAGCAATCAGGGTGTAGACATGGTTATACAAGCAAAAAAAAAAAATTTCCCCTGTATACTGCATTTTCCTTGTAAAGTTAATGCAAACCAGATGGGTGAACACATTTTTTTCAGTTGTAACTCCACTGGGACAACCACATATTATTTATGCACCGTATGGTGAGCACTGAAGGGAAGGGTGAAGAGGTTTTGTATGAAAAGCTTTGTCAGGCACAACCCAAACATGCAGAGTGGGTCCAAGAGGTTTGGGACACACTGAGCTCTCCAGATGTGTTTGTAAGCAAGGTGTCACAGCAGATAACAGCCCAGTCAGAGAGCTGCCCTTGGACAGGATGTTTGTTTGGAGAAGACAGGAATTTGAGAATGGTATAGGAATGTATAAAATCAGTTCAGATGACATTTGCTTTGAAAAGACAGCCAATAGGGAGGAAGTTGCAAGGTCCAAATGTTGCATTGTTTGGTCTTTCTCTTCTTTTATGGTTGAATAATGGCGTTTAAAGACATCTTATTCAAACATAGTAAGTTTTATCTTCCAAAGTGGCTGAAAAAGATGATACCTTTTCTACTAAAAAACCCTGCCCAGAAAACCAGTATGTGAAAGCATTAGCTACTAAAAGTAAGTCTGATTAATTTAACTTTCATTGTAGTTTGAACACCTTAGGTCTCAGTAATGAAGACACTTTTAATTTTAACTGGACCCTAGGCTTTAACGTGATCTGTGTGGCATCTCTTGAAGTCTGCACTTCATGATTCATGAGTTACGTTCTCATAACACCATTAGACAAAACAAAGTCAAGAGGGAAGAAAAACTCTTTTATCAGCTATGCAAACACGAACACTTCTGTGGAAGTGCGGGACCAAGGATTTATCCTTATAAATCCCTGTGACCATCAAATGTTAGGTGAAGCTCAGGACAGGGAGCAGACCATCAGACTAAATTGGTGTCATTGCTTTAGTTTGGAATACTCACCTAGGAAAGGACTGGGTACAATCTCAGCACAGATTTCTAGACCTGATCTTTTTTGTGCAGCCTTTCTCATGTGAATCAGGCTTTCAGGATCAGGATCAAGGCCCTCATCCAAAGGCTGCTCAAGTCAATGGAAAAACTCTCATTGTCTTTAGTGAGCTTTGGATCAGACCCCAAAAGTTGAGTCATACTTTGAATGGAACATTGTTTGAAGCAAAACAGGCTCAAGGCTTCATTCACGTAGAGGTTTTAACTGTTAAATGAAATTTCCCAAACACTTCCTGTGCCCTCCTGCCTGCTTCCTGCTGCCACTTCTCCTGAGGGGACACATGCCCAGGGAGAACATCATGAGCCCAGTGCCTGACTCAAGTGTCTCCAGCCTGTTCTCCACCTTTTCTCTATGAAATGATGGCCATGTGACCAAAGTGCAGATGTCCCATTCACCCCCAGGAATGTAGGGAAATACATCTTCAGTTCTTTGAATTTCAGTCTTAATATTACCATTGGTATCAACCAGTGAGTATTTGTTGGATCAAGATTTATTTTCGATTCCCACACACATTTCTGTGACTCCAAGTATTCTTATGGAGACTGTTGCTTCTGGATGGAGAGGGCTATAGCACTTGGCCAGAACTCTTCTTTGGTAAGCAGAGGTGGCAGACCAGCTCTTCTGTTCAGTAGGGTTTCAGCAAACAGAAATAGTGGTAATGCCTCACACTTGTTGTTTTAGTGCTTGTTTCACATCAGCTGGGCAAGGACACTGGATGGAATGATATGTTTGTACTTATTTTTACATGTGACATTTAAGAGGCAAAATAAAGCATGAAGATTTTCTCCAGATGTGTTTAAAATAGACATCTAGAAATATGAGGGATGTTTTGCTGACCTTATGTACAGGTAGCTCATATTTACTAATTTGCTATCATCACTATACAAGCGATACATATCCCCTGGAACTGTCTGTGCACAAAGGAACATGGAGCATGTAACCCGTGCTGTGAGAAACACACCTTACACATGGCATGGTCCCCAGACCCCACACTCTGCACACCCTGGGTCAGGACACGCCTGCGTGCAGCCTGCACATAACAAACTGGCACACACAAACCCCCAAACCAAGTCCCTGCCTCTGCAGGATGGGTGCATCGCGTGGAATTGGAGCCTCTGCGTGTCGAGTCGGAGAAGCAGTTTTTTGGTCCAGTTAAAGTTAGTTCAAGTTCTCGAAACATTTTCTTCTCTCCACTGGGTTCAAAGGTTCACCTTCCCAAATTGTCCTTGAAGAACGTGCAGGCATCACCCCAAAACAATTAACAGCCCAACAGATAGGACAATTAGCGGGGATGTGAGAGATTTCTGAAGTCAAACCCAGGAGGAGAAGTTATGCCCCAAGCCTAATGTGAGGGTATTTCTCATCAGAGCAGTGGCTGCTTTAGGGCTCTCCTGTTGTGATCTTGTATATTGATTAAAAATTCAGCAGATCACTGGACCTAAATAAAGAGATCATTTTGAACCCCAAGTGGTCACAGTACTTCTGTGGGATGTGGGAGACCAAGTTCAATGCCTATTTAATATTTATACAAAACACGACAGTTCCAGTGCCACACTCTCATTAAACAGTTGAGGTTCAACATGGTGTAATTTTCCTTTAAGAAAACCTACGGAGAAACTCTTCACCAGAAAATTCCCAAGTAGCTTTTCCTCTTGAACTACCTACGGGCTGTGCCAGAGTAGCTGACGTACAACGAGATTTTGCCCTCAGTAACTTTAAGTCCATGGGTTTTTCCTAAGGGTGATTCATTTTACAAAAACACACAACAAATAAACAAACACATCACTGGAGTTAAGAAGCAGCATGTGCTATGGATTAGGGAAAAGAGCACCCCTCGAAAGCCCAGCTGTCATGTTCGGTACAAAGATAATGTCGGTTTTTTCCATTCCATTGTCTTCCTTTCTGTCTACTTTTTTCTCACTGTGTCTCCCTTCATTTAGTCCTCACTCTCTGTGTCATTTGTTTGTTTCCCTTGCTTCTAGGCTTTGTCTAGACCAGGGTGTGGGATGTCTTGGCCAACACCAGCTAACAGTAGAGCAGATAAGACAGTGAGCCTTGGAGTTGTTTTAAATGGACTTACTTAGATACACTAAAATATTAAACATCTTCTTGTCTGGATGAGCCGTTTTTTCCTCTGAAATGAATGTTGGTCCTTTCTAGAGTAGTGCCAATACCAGTCCTATCACCATCTCCTCTGAACTCCTGACAGCCTTGCACAAAGCAGCACTGATCAGCCTGGCATGTCCAGTTCATCCTCTTGATCTCTCCCCAGAGGGAGAACTGGGTTTGCAGGCAAGTGTTTTCCTTTCTGCAGCCTTGTTTTTGTTGAAAATGACATTCCTGCACTGTGCTTGGCTTGAGAAGGTGGGTCAAAGCACATCTGGTGCTTGGAGTAGGACCTCAGGTGCTGGGGAGTCTATTCCGGAGATGCAGGACAATCTCTGTTTCCTTAACAAATGAACTTTAACTGAAGCAAGCACGTAGGACTCCGGTGTTTGCCAAAATGCACTGCAAATACTATGGAGGGAGACAGGGACAAGTAAGCAGAAGCAGCTTAGGACACAAATAGGAAGGAAAAAAATCATAGTTTGATTTAATGTATTGGTTCCCACCTAAATTGAGATGTCAATTTTCTCTCTTCCATCTCCCTCCCCACCCAACTTTCTACAGCAAGGTCAAGCCTCTCCAGTGAAATTAGTGATTGTCAGCTCAAGGAACTTGATCAAAATTAAATCCATTTCCCCAGTAGGTCCACACAGGTTTTTTCTTTCATTTGTAGGAAACACACATGTGTAACTAAATCCTCATTTGGCAAAGATAAGACTTTTGAATCAATTCACAATGAGTCTCATTCATTCCACTGTAGCTGAAGCACAACATCTCACCCTAGAATGTGATTAGCTTCTCCATATAGCAATATCCCTGCCCTTTTTTTTTTGCTTTGAAGCATATACTTGGTGAGGCAGAACGTACCTGGAATGTATCTTGCTGCAGCAGACACAACAGCTCTGCTCCTTGGAAAGTGACACTCAGAATTTCTTAGCTACAGTCCAGCTGTCATAAGAAGAGATGATTAATTAGCCATGAGCTGGGGCGGGACAGGGGGATGAGGGTTGGGAGCGGGCAGGGAAATGGCTAAACAGATTCAAGGAACAGTAAAGCAGGCCAAGAGCTGGAGGAGAACTGCTGGAGAGATCTCTGGTTTGAAGGCCAAAGATTTCCAGGCAGAAGCCAGAAGGGCTTTATAAACGTAAATGAGTGGGTGGACAGAATAGATCAGCCATGTATTCAGAGGTCTTGCGATTCACTGACCCTCTTTAGCACCAGATGCTGCTTTTAATGCACAGCTGGCTGGTGGAGGAGTATTTCTGTGTAAACAGACTGAGAGATGGATCTACTATCCAGGCTGGAGCCCAGAGCCGCTTGCCCAGTACTGTACTTGTCCTGGCTGGAGACTGGGATCTTTTTGATCATGTCCCGCACGTTGTACTGTACTGGGATGAATCACTTCCTGCCTCTGCCCTTTCTGCTTGTGCTGCATCACAGCACTGCTGCTCTGGGACTGGATCCTGCAGCCTTGGGCTGAGCTGTTTGTGTGCTCTGAGCTCCGTCCTGGCGCCTGCTCGCACGGAGAAAAGGCTGCTGTGCGTCTAAACTGCTGTGTCATACTTCGTTATTAATGACCGAGAACCACATGACACAAAGTTCTGGGAAGCTCAAGCAGATTCCAGGAAGGGGTCAAGGAGTTCAATAAACAGTTTTATTAGAACTTGAATTGCAACCAAAAGGCTACATACTGACTTTTTTTATAAAAACCTTTGTGAGTGTTACTTGAATTTAGAAATCCTGTGAATGGCAGCAGAAGCACACAGAGTTATCTTTTCTTCCTGCTGATTTCTATGTCACTGCTAGTTCACAGTTGTCCTCGATAAGGAAACCTGAGTACACCCTCCATTTACATTTTCAAGTTGCCTTTCCAGCTTCTTGGTTAACTGTAAGGTTATCTGAATTTCAAGGGTCATATTCTTGCCTCAGTGATACTGGTGGAAATTCAGAGATGAGCAGAGATCCTAGACTACACCAAGGTCTTACATGACTGTAGCACCTCGTGTGGACAGGTCACCCATCCTGGTAAAGGAGAGAGAAACTCCAGGTGAGTGCATTACCTCAGTGGGGTGCAGGTTATCGTTCAGGATGACAGATTCCATGTGAACACACATTGCTGAGGAACCTCGGAAAGGGAGCGTGTACCCACACCGAGGAATCGTGTGACTGGGGACAGGACACGGGGCCAGTCTCAGCAGGCAGATGGCCACCTCTCGGTGTCCCCAGTGTAAGTGGCACTAATTGGCTCTGTCTCCTGGCAGCAGTCCCGCCAGCTGAGTAAGTTGGTGCTCTGTAAAAAAAGGATTTTTCAGTAAATTGCCTTTGCTAAAGTAATTGACTTTGCATTATCTCTACCACACACTCGTTAAGAACAACTGCAGTTCTGTCTCCCTGAACATGCTTTCAATTAATGTTCCTGGCTGCACTTCCGTGTTTGCTTCTACTGCCATCAAGCACTGTGAGGTGTCTAGCACAGTGTGTGGTATAAACGGCTCAGTGTGTTCATTCATCAGTTTGTATGTATCAGAAGAAAAGGGAAACAGGAATTCATCTCCCTTGCAAAGTGGTCATAAAGCATCCATTATAGTAAATATTAATGATGCATTAATGAGCATTGCTATTTCACTGTTACTAATGAGTACCGAGGCACAGAAATTAAGAGTCCAGGCCAATTTATTCTAACGTAAAATTAAGGTGCTTTTTGGCCTTACTAGAAAGTGACCTAGTTGCTACTTGAAATAAATAGAAGAGCTAAAACCAGAGGCCGTTTGTAGCTCATGCTCTATTGATCTGTCCATAGGACAAAATCCTTAGTGCTAGCTTTTGTAGGCTGTTTGCTGCAAGCCACGGCTCGGTGGGGGAATGTCTAGCAGTTCTCACGCTGAACAGACAGACCAGCATTGCCCCCCAAACATAACTGAATGTACCAAAGCTCTGCACTGGGTCGTTCCCTGGGTGCTGTAGCTGCCTTTGGGGTGAAACACAACAAGTGCTCAGCACAATATACAGAACTACTCAGCAGTCTTTAATGGAGGAAGTGAAAAATACTGCATCTGTTTGAAATAAATGGGGAATTTTAGGGAGGTAGAATGGAATTACCCAAGATGGGATCTGACTTCAGTTAACTGGTGTTAACTCTTGCAAAAGCAACCTCAAATTTTTCAATGATCACACTGGTCAGAAGTTCAGTCTGACCTTTTGTCCTAGGGATGGCATTCCAAACATCCTGGTACCTCCTACCATGGGGAGGTGGGCTGGCTCATTGCTGACTCAGAGAAAATCACTGTTGCTAATCTCTGGAGCTGCTTCCACAGCACTTGGAGTTTATCAAAGCCTTCACCTAAAATGTGCCATCACTTGCCATGGCTGTTCCAAGGTTCCTCGTTAGAAAAGCTTTCCTACATGTCATATCCAGTCTGTTGGTGCTGCTGGACAATGGCCAGTCTGCAGTGGTTCTGTGCCGCCCATTTCGGTCGTTCCTGGTCTGATGCACATTATCTACAGAGGCTGCTGAAGTTCTGGGGTACTACAGAAACTTTGCTTCACGTAGAAGTTGCGCATAGATATGCAGAAGATGCTTTTTCATGCCAGACAATTTGCATCTTAGGGAATGCCTAAAGCTGTGACTGGAAGGTGTAATTGTGGCGTGCCCAGGGAGCTCTGAACTTCTCTGAGGAGCAGAGGTAACAGGAGCACACTGACAGAGCCTTCAGCTTTCTGAGGCTGTGAGTCTCCTGGTTTTCTGCTTACCAGGAAGGGTGATGCAGAGCTACAGGTCACCTTAAACAAGAGCACTTTGCTTTGCCCCAAAATATGAACCATCTCCGATCAAACTGGTGCACATTCACAGTCAGTCAGTCTCACAGGTTCCAAGGATTTCCAACCTCACAGGAAACAAAGTACAATAGGCAGCAGAACTGAGAGTCTTGCTGTTCTGTGCCTTCGTGCCCTGTGGTGTCCGTCCTGATGGGGGTGAACTCCGGTGGATTTTCCCATAGTTGGGCATTTACTGTTCTCTCTCATCTGCTTTCTGTGCTGGTGAGTACAAGGTCACTGCTCCTGAAGCTTTTCCCTTCACAGATGCATTCATAAAAATTCTTTTCTATCTGACAACTACAGTGAAACACAAAATGTTAACAGAATTTAGACTTGTGTCTTTATACCAGATCTGGTGGAAAGCTGCCAGTTGCTTTGAAATTATTCTGGTGGATAAAGAGACACGTGTATGTAACATATGCAAACATAGCACAACGACATAAATCCCATTTCCTTGGGCAATCAGGTTAAAGATAAGAAATCTGGCAAGAAGGAGTCACCACAGAATGCTCTGCCAAAGATGAGGTTGGCATGAAAATGGAGGAGATGGCAAAGGAAAATTTAACATTTCACTGGATAACCATTTCTCCCAAAGTTTTAATCAAAATGTTTTGGCGGAATTTATTTGTTACAAAAGAAATAATATAAAGTGAAACTTGATTTTCTATCACTAAAATTTCCATGGAAAGTTTTAGATCAGGCACAGTTAGAAAGCCCAAGGAAGATTCCAAGCAGCAACAAAACCAGACAGACTGATCTCTTTTAGCTGGAAAACATAAGAATCAACAGAAACATACATGTGGGAAAAATATGGACTGAGGTGAAAGTTCTTAGGAAGTGGGGACCATTCAGTAAATGGCTTTGCATTTGGGTGACAGTGAAAAAAATTACCCTCAGAAGTTGTCCAAGCAACAGTGTCTTGTTTATATCTTGTGGTCTTATGAGTAACTGACTGGAAAAAAACAAGAATGAAAAGATAACAATTACAATAAAATTAAATTAAATAAGTGAGTGACTCATTACAGAGCAGTAAAAACAAAAACAAGATCATTTAGGTCCCAATAACAACAAGAGAATTAAAAGGAAACACAAAAATGGCTGGACTGTTTTCCTTATATATATAATCGACCACCTGGAGATAGGAGAGGAGCAGAAGCTATTCAGTGGAAGGCAGAGAATACAGAAAACATGAACTGTGATGCTACAGTACTTTGGCAATGTTAATTTGAGTGGGACAAAGCTTCTTCTGAAGTGCCATAGAGGGACATTTCTCTCCACGCATCCTGGCAAGGCAACTCACTGGAACTGACAGCAGGATTTATCCCACAGTCTTGCTCCATAAATGACTTTTCTTAAGCAATATTGTCAGGCTTTAGAAAAGTATTATCAGTGAAGACCCATCCGTGATCTCCTTCATAACTCTGATAAAGATTCAGGGCTAATCCCGGAGTAAATGCAACGCAAGGAACTCTTGGAATATTTAAGACAATGAGAGCAATTTCATATGACTCTGCTGGGACAATTTGTGAAGTTCCTGTTCTCCCAAAGCACAGTAGGGTTTGGGGCTGTGCATCCCGAACTCGGTGCTGTTCACAGAAATCTCACATGGAATACTGAGTCCTGCATGCTTTGATTTAGCAAAAACTCTAAAAGATTTATTCTGAAGAAGAAAATGTATTATACAAAGGGGTACCTTGACTTTTCAATGCTATTCAGTTACCAATGCCAATAAGAAGCTGAAAAACTCAGGGTAGAATATCAAAATTCTAAAACTTTGGAGTCATTTGTATTGGCTCACCTCTGAACAAATTTTATTTCTCTGCCTCTTTTCACATATTCCAGTGTTCTCATTGATCTCTAGAGTATCCCTTCTTCAGTATCTGAAGTGTGATGGAGAGAGGAGCACAGGGACTTTTGGACTGGATTGGGGTTATATTTGACAGGGTTTACAGACCTTTAACTTTGCTGCAGTGGGAAGGCTGACCAGCTGTTTCTGAAGCTTTAGAAATTGTGTAAATACATCTTGTTTAGTTCTACTTTAGCATTGCATCCAAAGAACAAAAGGCACTTTATAAACACGAACAAAGAGTGTTCATTCCACTAATAAGGTAAAGTAGTATCTTGGAGGAAAACAAGACACAAAGCAGTGAAATGATTTCCCCATATTTGCTCTGGGAGCCACCAGGAGAGCAATAAATAGAATCTAAATCTCCTGACTGCTTGTCCTGTGCTTCAGCCACGAGACCAGGCTCCATCTGACAGGCCCTGATTGCTGGTGTGAGCATTGTTGTGCTGCACAGATGGTAAATCCTGGTGCAGAGTAAACAGGCTGAGCAGGGAACAGCTGCACATGCCTTTCTGACAAGCACCTCACCCGTGCTGGCCGTGCGGGAGATTTGTACCCGTCAGATCTCCTACCCTGTCCTGTCCTCGGTTTGCTGAGTTGTTTACAGGCTGCTTCCCTGGAAGTCAGCACAGCTTTTCACAGCTAGTCCTTCAGTTCTTGAAAAGACATGACTCAAGCGTTTTAACTGTTTCGCTGCAAGGCTCCTGTGGCTGCAGCGTGTTGCTGTTCCGTGCTTGGGCTGCCCTGTCCTTTGCTGTGCTGTCGCTGGGCAGGAATGTTCTCCTGGCATGTTCCTGGCACTGGGAGCTGCAGCCGTGAGGGGAACACAGAGCTGCACTGATTTCAGGCTCCCTTGCCTTCACCAGGCAATACATTTCAAGGCTTGTAGGGTTGAACAAACACATCCTTCACGAGCAGCTCAGTTCTTTCACCATGAAAGACACTGCCTAGCAGAGACCACATATGGCAAGGCCACTCTCAGTTTTTGATTTGTACACACAGGCTTTTCCCTAGGGAAGAAGCTGTCTCTTCAGTCAAGAAAGCTTAGTAGGAAACATTTTCTTGCCCCCAGCTTCTCCAGTCCTGGCTTACCAAAGGAATGACACCGACCCCTCTCCTGTTGCGTTTGTGTTCGTGTTACCAATGTTTCCTGCTGACATCAAGTTCCAGTTTGCTGTATGCATGCTCTGGTTTTGATGAAAGTGTGCTGAATTTATACTTCTGCTCTAAAATAGTAACTTACCAACTGGGCTTCATACTTTGAAATGTCACTGCCAGCGGCATAACAGATGCTCGCAATAAGCTGACAACCCAGATTTTCCACTGAGGAGTCATTCATGGATGCTGCTGTTGTAGCAGAATCTGACAGTTCTTCAACTCGTAACTCACAGGTAACCACCACTTTGCTTTTCTTTAACTGCTGAAGATTGTGTCCCAGGTGACTATAAAAACTAAGCTTTATTTAATCCATAAAATGTATTCAGTTTGCTACCAGAAGAATGTAGCAGAATCAGTCCTTGTTGGAAGAGATTACAAAATAAAGGGTGACAAGAGAGAGAAAAAAGTGAGGAGCTTAGAGCTATGAACAATGCAGATTTTTTCTTAGAGGTTACTGAAGATTCATTGGAAACCACCAAACTATAAAATCAGAGGCTAAGTTCTCATCATCTTCACCAACACACAGTCAGTTCAGCATAAGCTAGGAGAGATGGACTGAGTTCACTTTTTTCCACCTCTTCCAAAATCTAGCAAGCATCCAGAAAAAGTATCAGGCTGAATTGGCGTGTGCCAGGCTGAACAGCTGGGAAGCAAAGAGGTGTTCTGGCAGGAATGCTCACCTCTGTTTCCTGGGACTTGGGGAAACCAAGCTGTACAACTCTGAGTAGAACATGCTCCCACACATGGACCAGAGCTGCAGCAAGAGAGGTGCAAAGGTCCACCTTGACGGGACAGAATGGCTGAAGAGAGGCACAAGGGGAGACGGGACCTCCTCAGGCCCAGCAGCTAAAGGAGGACGATAACAGCAGCAGCTTAAAGCTATCAGAGAATGTTTATTATTCACCAGTGTTACACACTGCAAAGCTGTTTGATGTCTGCTCAACTCAGACCTGGAAGAGCTGCTGAGCCTCAAGTTGCAAGGTTAACCCAGCTTGATTCCCAGCTTGGCCAAAGCCTGTGCTTAACCCTGACATGTTTGAAACTTAAGCTATAAAGTGTCATAAACAGGGACCACTTGGTTTTAAGTGTAAGTATAGAGAGTCATTTTATGACAAAATGGTCCAGCAGGATGTTCTACTATCTCTGTCCATACAATCCTGGCTCTGCTAAATGAAGTGCTCAGAAAATGAGTTTGACTGCCAGGGAATAAGATGTGTTATATCTTGCAGATATCAAACCTGTCGTTTTAGCATCTCCCTGAAATTTGTAACTGGCTTGCACCACAACAAAGTCATCAGGCAGTAAGACTGGTGGGCAGCTGAGATTCACTAAGCAAATTAAGCCACACTTGAGAAGTGTTTTGTGACAATGAATCGGACTGGGCCTTTACCAACACACAAATGTTACGGAAAAAAGTGTTTATAACTGGCATTTGTATTCCAGCAAATATTTTAGCAGAGAGCTGAACTTGGAGCAAGTGCAAGTGCTGCCACGTGGTTCAGAGTGCCGGGGTGTCACACGGTGCCCAGTGAGCTGTGATTTGTTTCTCTGCAGCCCACGGGGAACTGGAGTCATTTGCAACAGAACTAACTCTTGTTTTGTGCGAGGCAAACCCGTGAGGGGAGAGGGGAGGAAGCAGCAGGCATACATCAAGCGCTCTTTAGGCAGCGAGCCTCTGCCAAGGGGAGATAAGGAGAAATGAATTAGCTACTCTGGAACCAGCCCCGCTTCTTCTTCTCAAATAACTTCGGCTCTGTGCCTAGTGAAAGCACATCCTTGCTTTGAATGTCTTGTTTCCGTTCCATGTTAATTTTCTAGCACTAAACCAATTTGCTGAGGCTCTGCTAATGTCCCTGCCAGAGGAGCTTCCATCGCCCTTATCTTTATTTACTCAGAAACATCATGACAGTGTATTTTAGCCCTCTTTGCCTTTCAAATTATTTTCAGCACCATTCCCCGTCTATCCCAAAAGCTGCTTCCTGCACAGGGATACATCTTAGCGAGAGGAAAATGCAAATGCAGCAGTCAGGTCCTGGACACGTTGCACAATGCGGTGACAGAGGAGTGAGTAACTGGTAGCCCTGACCTTGGCTCAGCCAGCAGGCTGGAATGCCAGCAGCACCACAAAGCAGCACCACAAAGCAGCACCAAGCCTGCAAATGCCCTGAACCTGACATTTAATGGTCACTCCAGGCAGGAACCGACTCTGATCAAACCAGTGTGGATCGTCCCTGTCAGCTCTGAGCCACAGGGTCTGCCTTCCCCAGGGCCAGCACAGCTGACTGAGCGTAGCAGGTCACAGCAAGGGCTCTGCACTGCTCAGCAGCAGTATCTCCTTTGCCTTTCCAAAATTTGGGCTGGTTGTCGGCGTTTTCTAGCAAGTAACTGCAGCGAGAAAGAAGGGCATGCCTTAAGTGCTGGACGAGTGTCATGAGACAGGCCCATACACAGTCCAGGGCCCTTTTCTTGCAGGACCTGAACCTAATGGCTCCACATAATTTATTTTGAGCTCTTTAGTCAGTGGAGTATTTAATCATTTAGTAACTAAAACCTGTCCCTAGGTTTATCTGTTCTGCCTGTGTCTGCACCTCTCTCCTTGGACCATTCCTCCGTGTGGAGGACCGGGCTGTGGCTGCACCAGAGCATCCACGCTGCGCTGGAGGAGGTTACTGGAGGGCAAAGGCTGTTCCTGCCCTCCCTTCCTCCCCTTGCAGGCTGAACGGGGAGCCTCCTTCGAATGACTCAGGATGATCCTGTTCCCTAGAGCTCACCCCGATGTTTCCCTGACAGACAAAATGATCCCTGCCAGGAGCATAGTGCCTTTTGTGCGATAGCACTGAGGATGCTCCCTCCCCACAGGCAAAATGCCTCCAGCAGGATAAAGACATGGGGGCCTTCCTCTCTCCTGGAAGATGAAGATTTGGGGGGAGCCTGTTCCATACCTCTGGGGACTCAGCTATCTGCAGATTCTTACCTTCTTCTCCTTCCCTGCTTGCTTATGACACTCACTGGAACCAGATTTAATGTTACTCTACTTAGAACACGTCAAGAGTAAAGCCTTCCTCTTTTATTTTGTCTTTGGAATAAAGTCTAGGGTTACAATGATTAGAGGTTCTCTTCAGTTTCCTGTTAAATTGTTTCTAATTATACATCTCTTTTAATCACGATCTCTTGGCTGATGGTAAAAGGAAATGCAGTAGGGTTTGGCTTGGACATCACAGCTAATGACTTTCTACTCATTTCAGAACAACAAGGTACCAGTGCCACCTCTTGTTAGTAAAATCTGATAGCAACAAGCCAGTGACTAATGGCCCAGGACCAGCCTTGTTCTGTTCCACTGCTGTCTCCTAAAGTGACTTTCTTGCTTAGCTTATGGGGCCGTTGGGGATGTTGGACAGAAAGTTTTTACACCTAGATTATGTTTGCAATGTTGAAAAATTCTGGAAGATTGTGCAATGCTGGTTCTGGGGACAGGTAGCAACGCAGGGGTGACCATGGACAGCAGTGCAAGTCATCAGCAGAGCCCTGAACCCCAACCTTTCAGCCCTGAGCACCTGTACAGAAGCCAGGGATCTAAATCCTTGCTCCTCTCGGGAGACACAAGAAACTTTAGGAAAACAAAAGCTCTTTTTTCTTGCTCTTTTAGATTGGCAGGGAGCACATGTACTCCAAGGAACAAGAGTATCAAATTTGAATTACTGTTTATTTCTACCACAGCCATGCCCAAAATCTTGAAGCGAGTTGGGCCCCTGTTGCCATGTACTGATCAGAATATGTCAAGAGAAACTGCAGCATGAATGAATAAAACAGAAACAGTGAGAAAAGAAACAAAAGTAGGAGGAGGGGAAATAATCTGAATGGGGTGAGACAGCTGGTGATAGAGCTTGGTCAGGAAAACCCAAGTATTGAACCCACATCTCTCAAGTAGTCAGTCACACATTGACTTTGCCACACTGCCCAGTTCCTTTTTGTATTCAGAAAGATGCCTCTATCCAGAAGTTATAGCAAAGTTATTACGAGTTCTAGTTAAGACTTTTCTTTCGTACAATGCCAGAGCTCATTCCAGTGAGAATGGAACAGGATCCCTATTTCAGCATACTTTTGATATGAACACAGATGTTAATCCAAGAACCTACGAAAAAACTAGGAACACTTGCTTTAGTTTTATAAATGGATGTAATCCCACTGAAATTAATAATACACCTTGTCCCAACTGCAGAATTAAGTGTACATTCTCTGCTCTTTTAAGATCAATACCATTATTTAGTACTGTGTCTTTACTAATAATTGGCTAAAACCCCAATCCTGTACTTTTGACAGCAATCTCCTTGGCATAAATATATTCAGGATTTAGCTCAAGTGTCAGTGTTGGCCAAAGCAGAGCCCCAGGCTGTGTGTGCTTGGAGCAAGGTCTTGCCTGTTTTTCTGTTTCATTGATGATAGCAGCAGCCCAGCTCGCTGACTGGGGCTAGAGATGCTGAGCAATACAAGCAGTGTTAAAAAGGGAAGCTGCTCTGAGCTCGGGGAAGCGTTGTTTGCCTTTGGCCTGAAAGGCTGAGCCTCAATTCTGCTGCCAAGCCTTGGAGCTCTCACCCCATGGACAGACGCACACGGCTTTTCCCATCGGTTTCATCAGAATAAAACTGTTTTGTGGTTTCTTGTTATAAACTCTTTACAGAAGCTAATTACTGTTGGCACAGAATTAACCACCAGTTGTATAAGTGAAATTTCGCTCAGCTCTGGATCCTGGCTGCACTCACAATATGGTGAGAGGAATGTGCTGCCCAGCTGTGGGTGCTACCCACAGATGCTCTGCTGGTGCAAGATCAACCCATCTGCCCTTCAGGTAGGACTTAAAAGTCCTCTTTTACTTTTTCAGTAAGCAGGGGATAAATCCCAGTGTCCTCGTCAACGTTTCCCCTCTAAACAAACTCCATTCTAATGCTCAAGGCTGCAAGCAACCTGCAGCAGCCTGCAAACGCACTGCCACATTTACTTGTGTGTTTGATCTGCTCTGTTCCAGTGGCACACGTGGTGTGCAAGGCTGCAGGGAAGGACTCCCTTTCAGGCTAGTTTGCCTGCTCAGTGCTGAGCAAGTATTTTTATTCCATTCTGAATAGTTGCTTTGATTGTGAAAATGAAGGGGAAAATCTGTCCTGTGAAGACCAACCTGTGAGGTTTGCATTTTATTTATGGGAAAATAATTCAGCAGGGTCAATGGGGCATCGGTTTACAGGATGCCCTAGCTCCACTGATGAGTAATCTGCTAATTAATAGCTTTGGAAATGCTGCCAAGATGCTGCCAGGGTGATTGCAGCACACCAACAGACCTCGCTCAGCTCCTGAGCAGACATTCTCAACAGCAAGCAGAGATGCTGGGATGAGCAGGATGGCCTCTTACTACTCCCTCCAGTCTGTTTTGTTGGCCAAAAAATGTTAGATCTTGTATCTGTCTTCAAATATAGATCTTTATTTTTTGTATTCCTGGCATCATGAGTCTCAGTAGCTGAAAGTCGGCCCTGACTTCTGTCTAAGCAAGATCTCAGTGTTTTCAAAAGGAGTAACAAAAATGCAAATAGTCTGACAGTTTCCTCTTTGGCCAACAGGAATTCAACAAATAAGTCTGCACACTGTGTCTTTAAACCTAAGAAGTCTTTGTGCTGAAGCTGAGATAAAAAAGCTACCTGTTCATGTAGGAAATAATGAGTTTATGCAGTATGGTCTCTTGTTCTTATATCTAAAAATCAGTACTGATCCAAACTAAATCTGTCAGTGAGACATAGATGCTTGAATGATCAGTTTTATGGGATTCCAAGTTATATTGCCAACTGCTGTCTCCCAGGAGTGTTGAATATTAGGAAAATCTGTTCTAAATCTATAAATTAATTAAAAAACCCAGAGGCTATTGTTCAGTATCTTCAGTGCAACATCCTCAGTGGGCATTGAGGATATTGGACTGAAGAAGGAACCCTGTTCCCATGCTTTCTGTCCCATCTGTTCAAAATTCACCCTTCATTTTACATTAAATGTGCTGGTTTTTTGCCAGATCTGGCTGCTGGGGAAGAAGATTTTTAAACAAAGAGTTCATGTCTGGGGTGCACATAAATTGGCCCAGGTTATCCCTTACCCAGGGCTTTGCAGGAGAGGAGCAGCCATGTGCTGCTGGACCTGCTGGAAATCAGTTCCCTCAGTGTATGTGTGGATGGAAATGTGCCCCTCAGAGCCTCATTTACTGTTTGTGCGCAGGCACAGAGGAGCCAACTTGTCCTTCAGACCATTACAGTGATCAGTGTGGCACCTTTTCCATGTGTTTCCAGATCAAGAATGAAATTTTTGTTGTGTTCTTAGTGGGTGTGCACCTCATGCATACTCGACCACTTCTTTCCTCTTTCAGTAGTGGACGTGGGTCCAAGTCCCTTATGACAAACTTTTCATTTTTATCACTGAAGTGCTATCTTTTCCTTGCCTCTGTCACCTTCAGGAAACCTGTTACCCAATTCTGGGTGCTCTTTGAGGAAGCAAAGATTAAGTAATAGGCAGCAACAGGGGATGTATGACACTGCACTGAGAAACTGCATCTCTGAGGGACAGCAGGTTCCGTAAATGCTGCCCGTAGCAGGGGACCACTGGATGCTTCCCCGTCTGAAGTTCCTTTCTGGACGCTTTCTTCACTCGCTCGGTGTTTGTTCTCCTGCAACAGCAAGGAAATGAAGAAGAGGAAGGAAAGGAGGCAATGAGCACACATCTAATGAGGGAGGGGGCAGATTAAGGTACTAGAGGTACCCTTACAGCTTGTGCAACTGGCCTCCAGTATCCAGTGTCCCAACAGGGCACAGAGGCAGTTTTCCTGTTAGACAAGAGCCTTGAGAAGGAAAGGAGAAGTGGGGCCCTGTGGGTTACAGGAAATCAGTGTGGACCAACCAACGCCCTGTCCAGACAGCACAGGCCCTGCCTTTGCCCTCACCCACCATCTTGTACGTCTTTATCAGTCATAGAGCAATTTTGGGTGTTGTTCAGCACCAGCTAATGATGGGTATCTTTGTCCCAAGTGAAGCAATCTGAAGACCCATTCCTTCTGTGTGACTTACCCAGAGCCCCGGGGGCAATTCCAGAGACCAGTTTTTCAGCCTATTCACACTGTTATTTTTGCTAAACAGTCTAATAAGGCAGTAACTTGGCTTCAAACCGAACGAGAGAGGGGCAGAGCCCCTTCTCCACACGGGCCGCAGGGAGAGAAGCAAATGTTGCTTGGCCAGGGAGGCTGGAGGCAGCAGGGCAAGTCCGACCGGTGGCTGCCAGTGCCAGGGACCCCCTTCTCCCGAGCCGGGAGGAATCTCTGCCATGCACGAGGAAACCCTCGAGCTGAGTCCTTTGCACGTTTTGCTGGACCCCGAGGACCCTGTGGCATATGAATCACCTCCTGCCATGGACCTCCGAGCCACATGAAAACCCTTCCCTTCTCTAGAGGTTCAAGCTGTGCACAGCTGATTTGTGGTGAGACTGGGGGATGTCCCCTTACCCAGCTGGGCACACTTGGATTATTTGTATGGATTATAAAGGTGTTGAAGAGTCCCAGTGCTCACCTGAACTCAGCTGTGCTGGGTGCAGTACAGGCACGAGTGCCAAAGCTGGCCCTGACCAACAGGTTCCGTGAGTGTGGGCCTTGTTTTTGCACTCGGGAGAATATGGGGGTTTGAAATGTGTCAACCCCAACACTGCCATTCAACTGAGTCAAAGGCCCCAGCTGAGTGGGTGGATTTTTACAGAAGGCCTGGCTAATTTTTAGACCATTAGTAATGTAGTTGAGGAAGATAAGGTAATGAACAGTGTGATCCAGTCTCATGCTGCAGAGTGCAGGGAGTTCAGCTGCAAGAGTTAAGAAAGAATTCTTTTCCCCGTCTGTTCCATTGCACAAGAGCAGAGGTGCCTGAGCGAGGGGACGGCAGCAGGAGCCGGGTATCGGATGTGCCGTGGTTTATTGATGACCACTATGGAAAATACATTTCTTCTTATGCTCCGGAAGTGGGATCTGTACAACTGCTTCTGGACAGGCAGCCTTGCCCCTCAATTCCCAAACAGCCACCAAGGAGCATTAAGAGAGGAGCTGCAGCCTGGGAACTGTGTTGCAAGGGCTGGAGTTTATTCCCATCTCTCTGTGCTGAGAATGGGCAATATTGTCCATGGGGACTGTGCCGCGGCGGTGTGAAACACCTTTAGTGTTTGTGAGCACTTCACATGAGGACAGAAGACCATAAAGAAAGGGATCGTTTAATATTTGGATGCACCAATTGCAAGGCTTAAAATAAGGGATTCCTTTCTCAGCGTGGTTTAGATGGATCAGTGTCATCTCTTTAAATGAGTGATCTGGATTTTTCTATGATTGTGGAGCTGCAAGAAAAGTACAAAAATGGCCTTTAATTTCTGTACAAACATTGGTAGTTTTCTTCTTAATATGTGCATCTGTGATTGCAGGTAAAAATTATCATGCAGCTCTCTAGAGATGCTCCCAGCTGAGAAAAATGGTGGAAATTCAGCTCTAATTTCACCTTCCAAAGAAAAGGAAAAGGTAGAGATGTTGAGTGACAGAGTGCACAAACTCTTCCTACATTAAATATTTTATTAAAGGCTCCATTGGGGTACTAATTTATTTTAATTCTTGCATGCAGTGCTGTGCAGATCCCAGGCTTCTTCACTGTCTTTGGCCCCACCAAATACATCAGCTAATGCTCTGTTCACACACAGCACATACACGGGTGGTTAATACGCCTGTATATACTGTTACAGGACATTTTTTCTTGAAGTTAGATTACAGCACAGTGCAGGTAATTAAACAGTGATCTCTATACAAATTAAAAGGGTTGGTGCATACTTTATTTTGGAAGTACAATTACAGTAATTTCAGTGCATGCTGACTGCATAACAGCACGCTCACAACCCGGGGCCGGTTTGGGGATGTGTGAGTGCTGCTTGCACATGCAAATGTGAGGCTTACTCACCTCCTGCCTTTGAAGTGCCACCGCTGCACAACCCCTAGGGAAATGTGCCTGCACTCCAAGGCTCCTACATTTTCAAATGGTTTGGGAAACAATACTTGAAAATTAAGACTCTTCTTCCCATTTCCTGCTAAACATCACCACATCTGAGCAACGCACAATACACAGCTGAATAGGTGCATTTCCTTTTTCTTCTTCCCGGGTTGTGCTGGAGCTGCCCCGGGATGCCGCAGCGCTCGGAGCCATGGCAGGCACAGCCTGCCACCGGAGCAGCTCCTTGTTCAGTTTATTACTGCCTAGCTCACTGTTCATTACAGCCATCGTGCAGGCTCCAGGGGAGCTGCTTCCACGGACAGCCCATCCCGCAGCTGTGCCCGGCCCGGCCACCCAGCACATGCTGTATGCAGCAGTGGAAGCGCCTTGATCCAGCCAGGCTGGGTTTGAGCGTATTTGGGATTTAACTGTTCCCCACGCCACTTCCCTTGTGCTAAGGCGAATTCTTGCAAGCACACTCACGGTGTTTTTCCCTCATGACCAGGCTCCAAGCCAGAGCCGGTCCAGGATCGGGGAGAGGAGCACTGCAGGCTTGCCTGAGTGATGGCGTGTGCGGCAAGCAGGGGCAGCACAGCAATTAACACACTGCCTGTGTTCGAAAGTCTGATCTCAAAATCAGCTGGGAAGGCAATGTGATTCCAAGTGACTGCTCACAATGTAGGTCAGTTGAATGCAAAAGTGAAAGCAGATGCACCATGAGATTCCCACGTCTGCAGAGGGAGGGGATGTCAGGCTGTAAGTGCAAAAAGCCCCAGAACTCATGTGTGACTCGTGTTTTCCGGTGAGTGACAAACGCTGCCATCCTGCCTGGATGGGAAGTGGCGGAATCCAAGTGCGGGCGTGGATGTGAGAGCGCAGCCCCCAGGAGATGCGAACCGCGCGTGTTGGTGTGCACACACACACGCTCCGGCATCCCCCCGGCATCGCTCCGGGATCCCTCCGGGATCGCACCCAGCCGGGATGTGGGTGCAGCCCGGGCCGGCCAGGCTGCGACGGCCGCGGGTGCCTCGGCGGGGCCGGGAGGAGCCCGAGCTGTGCCCGGTGACCGCGCCGTGACTGCAGTGACAGTAACGCTCCCGCCCCGCTGCTGCCGCTTCCCCGAAGCCGCGGGGGCTGCGGGAAATCCCCGAGCCCGGCCCCGCCGCAGCGGGCGTGCCGAACCGCCCCGGCAGCTGCCAGGGCCGGGGAGGTACCCGGGGCACCGTGTGCGAAACGAGCCATGGCGATTTTCTCCCTCGGCCTCAAAAATTATTTGTTCGTACAGTCATTAATTTCTATTAAATCTATGTATGAATTTTAAACGGTTTGCTGTGGCGCGGATACTCCTGCAGGATGTAAGCATTGCAATGCAAATTAATTTTTCTTACTTCCAAAGTGGATTCCAAATTTGCATCCGCACAGGGAATTAATTAGGAGGAGCTTTTGCCTCTGCAAAAATAAAAAGATTGAAACCCACAGTTCTATGGGTGTCCCAGAGCACCACAGCAAGATGGGACTGAGATATTTGAAACGTGTCACTTGCCTCAGTCATTGCTTTCAGAAAGTCAGAACACTCTGAGCATAAAGGCTTTCTTCGTATTAAACCAGTGAGATCTATCACCTGATTTTAAATTTCTTCCAGACAGCATAGTGTATTATTAAAAGTTCCCAAGGGAGCATTAAAAATAATTATTTCTCCGGGTATGGAGATGTAGATGTGTTGCTGTGGGGTAAGGTAAGGTGAGGTGTGTTCTTGCTGCACAGCATCTGTGCTCTGGTTTGCCTCGTGTTCTTACTTTTACCCTGTGGTAAATGAGAAGCTCCCCCAGGATGAAAGAGGAAGTATCTCTCCAGCTTGAAACAT
Organism: Rhagologus leucostigma; assembly: GCA_013397725.1. Classification (NCBI taxonomy): domain Eukaryota; kingdom Metazoa; phylum Chordata; class Aves; order Passeriformes; genus Rhagologus; species Rhagologus leucostigma. Next base: position 1,610,436 of record VZTD01005127.1, read on the forward strand.
CTTGGTAAGCACCACAGCAAAACAGTCATATTTTAATTTCTCCTCAATGACTCGAGAGTATTTTTAATTCTCACACTTCCAGTGCATGAGTGCTGTCAAATCCTGACTACAGCAATGTCCTGCGGCAACATGCTTCTCCATTTCACCAAAAAGAGCTGTCAGAGGAGGTGATGGATGAAGAGCTCAAACTTCAGTGCTGAGGGAGGTCAGCCTGTGAGTAATGATCTGTCACTGGCCTCAGATCATGAGCTGTTTGTATAACTTTGGCTCAGGACAAACCCAGGCCGAAGATGACAGATGATGCCATATAAGCTCTCCCAGTTGGCTCATTCCAGTCTGATCCAGATCATCTGTCATGAGAGGTCCAGAGCCAGTCACTGGCAAGGTCATGGGCACTCCAGAGCCAGTCACTGGCAAGGGTGACAGAGCTGGTGGCCTCCCTCCCACTGTTCTGAAGGATGACAAAAGGGAAGGTAAACAAATAAGAGGAGTTCTCTGCCACTCGTGGCCTACTCTGAAGCTTCAGCAGTAGGGAAGAGGAGTGAGACCTTGGTGAGTAACACAGGCCAGTGCTGTTCCTTCTCAGAAGCCACCGCCCAGCTGATGGCCCTGGTGGGCATGTGATTGCTGTATGCACAGATGAGAGCAGTATCACACTCTTCTCAGGATTTAGCCACTTCCTAAATTTGTGGTTTGGTGAGCAGAATAGAATCTTGTGTTTGATGGCCTCAGAAAGTGACTAAAATTAGAAATAGAGGTGGATGTGTTTTTCAACTTTTTTGGACCAAGTGTCTTGGCTGGCATTTCCCCATTCTCCTCCTTCCTTGCCCTGTGAATTAGGTCTGTCTGATCCACAGAGAGCCTTTTTCCTTGGCAGATGGCATCAGGATCCAGTACATCTTCCTTGCCCTTCCCTCTCTCTTCCCTTTGGTTTTGAGATTCAAATAAAAACAGACACTGAAGTTTCACAGACCCGGATAACCCAATTTCCATCTTTAATCCCCCTTCCTTATTGCCTGGCCTTCTCTGGAAACGATCACATGGTAGAACCACGGTCATGGGGAAACTGTCTCGAGTATCTCAGAGGGTTCTGGTAAAGTACCCACCCCTCTTCCCTGTGGTCAGGCTCAGGCTACTCCTCTTTGCTATATTTTCACAGGAAAAAAAAAAAAGGAAACCGTTAGGTCAGCAGCCCAAAAAATCAGGGAAGGAAAAGGCTGCTCAGCCAAGGCAGGGCCTGCAGGGAAAGAAAAGGAGAAGGAAGAGCCACTGCACCCAGGCTGTGACTCGGTGAACGCTGCCACAAGGGCATCTGGGTGTCTCGGCTGAAACTGCATTTCAGTGGGTGGGGAAGTTCAGAGTGGGGGGCTCCCTGTTGTTTGCCCACACTCTGGTGTTGGGAGGGGTCTGTTGAATAATTTTTTCCTGGTGCTCACATCTGGTCCTTTGGCTCAGCGCTGACTGTAGGGCAGCCACAGCCTCCCTTCTTTTTCCACTTTCCCATTCACTCATGATCTAAATGTGGCAGCACTGGTGGGTGTAATCTGCTCCTAATACTCATGTCTGGGACCTGTTACATTTCAGCTTTTCCTTTCAGATCCCCCATGGCATTATTATCTTCCAGGACTCAGGCAAAGCCTTCTCTGCGACACCACACGAGGAGCCCGCTCCTCCCCCGGGATGCTGATGTGTTTGGGACTGGAGACCATCTTATCTCACATCTGCAGTGAGGCCCTCTCCAGACTTTGGTCTGAACACCAAAGGATACTTGAGGGGAGATTTTTCATTCTTCATCCCTACATTGTCCATCTGGGTTTAATTCCTCTGTTCTCCCCATAGATCTCCACCATCCATTTTGTGTTGAAGGGCCCAGTAAATCCAGAACTTCAGTTCTGCTCACTTCTGCTCTTATTTCTGTCAGAATCCACTGGATGCTGAGGTTAAGTCCTTTGGAGAAAGGAGATCATTTTAGTCAGTCTTCCTAAATCTCTGAAATTTGTGCTCATGTCAGGACCCAGAAGGGAAGAAAGTTTCACAGGGATGGGACCTTTGCTGCAAGAATGTAACCGGTCTCTTACCTCTGTGACCTCATATTTGGGGGAGCTGCAGTTTGGAAGCAAACAGCAGCACTAAAAATAAATATGTTTTGCCCTCATCTCCACACTGTTAGTATAAAAGGATGTCTGAGTGGGTGGACTGACTCTTCTGTGTTCCTTTTTCTTTCGGTTCTTATTTTGTTTAACTCAAGAATATGTCGTTGTCATGTTCACAAGGCCTGACCGAGCCCGAGGCCTTTTCACTTCTTTCTTTGCTCTCAAGCGGGACCATTCTTTCCCACTTTCAGGCAGCCTTCGCTTCAGGCATTAAGATGCAGAGTGAGGGGTTGCTGGTCCGATTTATCAGTGCAGCTTCCTTCCAGTTGTTCTCTGGAAGCACCAGTACAAGTCTCCTCCATTCTCCTCCCTCCTGCCTTATTGGAAACTCAGTCCAAGACCCACAAGGGCCACCTCCCAACACATAACTCTGCTCTACCGTGGATGAAACTCTTGATACTGCCTTTTTTAACTTGTTTTTCAGGTAGTTCCTACCCTTTGAACACTGTCATTTTTCAGACTGTCATTCACGAAGTTCATTGGGTCTCAACCACAGCCTCTGAACTGAAAACATTTATATGCCTCATTTTTGTGGGCTAGAGTAAAGCAGAGCAGAAATTTCCAAAGTGCTGAATGTTTTCTGTCCTAGAGAATTCCTCTTGAAACTCCTACACATGTACAAAATACTGCTTCCAAAGTTTGGGCACAAAAATGCTACCCTTCTTCCATGAGTAGTTAAGCTTGGATCTCCCTGTAGGAACCTCCGTGAGTTCCAAGTCACACTGGCATGGCTGCATGGCCTGAGCTGGGCCAGGGCTATCGGAGTTAGGGGTAGCAAATGGAGCTTGTAAAGGATGTAAAATCTTATATTTCCCAATTGGAATCAACCTGTAGGAAGTTAAAAAAAATCCCTTCATGTGGAACATCGTGTCTGCCCATAATGAGAATCATGGCAGCCTTTTGAGTACAACACTGTTCTCGGTAATTAGCGTGTGCCCTTCTGGAAGGAATGGAGACAAGCCCTGTTGTGGCAAATTGCCAGGCTTGGCCTTGCCAAGCTCCATCCCCAGCTGCCATCCCTCAGTGCGCTGTCACTGCACGCTTGCTGGATGTGTGGGGGGTGGAGCACATCCCCACGTGAGGTTCTGTGGCAGAATGGGAATTCTGAGTTCCTCTGAGACAGAGGGGCCTAAATTAGAGCAAGGAGGCAAGAATCACTGGGTTCTGATGTCCGGGGATAATGCCAGTTCGGTTCTCCTTGCAGAAACCTTTCTGTGTCCAGTCACTTGTTTTTTGGGCTTCTCCCAGAGAAAATAGGGGTGTGTGTTTGGTCGCAGACCACTGCCTGCTTTGGGGATCAGGCCCAGTAGAAAGGGAAGAAGGTCTCCTGTCAGTTAGAACATGGAGCCTTGCAGTGAAGTAGAAGATAATCCCACAGAAATGTACATGCATGTGGAAGACTTCAGAACAACCAGCTAGAACAGAGCAGTGAAACCTGATCAAAGACAACCGACTCCATCATTTAAGCTGGTTTTGTAATTGTAATGTTTTATTAACAAGCAGATATTACTAAAGGGCTGGTTGTGCAGATGTGTAACATCTGTGCACATTAGGCCTCTGGAAGGTGTCCTGGTGATAGTTCATTCCAAAAATATCCTTGGTTTTCTAGCTTTTCTCTTGACCGGATAAAGGAAGAATGCTTTTTCCAAGGTCATTTTTGGTGGAAGTGTTTTCTGGTTCAGATCCAGTGGACCGGGGGAGACAGACCACAACGGCAGAACCAGAGTTCAGTTCTCCTGGTGAAGAAGAGCTCCAAAGCCTTGTCTCAAGGGTTATTTGTCACTGATGGAGGAGAAGGACAATGCAAAACCCCATGGCTTTGCTGTTCGCCTTCATTTTGATGAGTGTGTTCTGTGCTTTCTAAATTCCTTCCCAAGGACAGGTCCCTGGGCTAGTAAAACATGGAGGTTTGGATGGCAATCTCCTGAACAGCCCCAAAGGGATATGGTTCATGACAGGCCTCTTGCTCAGCTCCAAAATTCAGGGAAACCTGAACTTCATACAGGGGAGAGGAAATTTATCCCCCAGGGTGTGCTTCCCCAGCCAACTCTGCTTTCCACCCCCCACTAGCAGTAAACTGAATGATCTTGTATGAAATGCAGATTCATGGGTAACTTGGTTATTGATTGTTCAAGGGGATGTTTTGTCAGGATGTTCCTCTATGAGCTTAGGGTGGGGAGCAAACAGTGACAGCCAAGCCAGCTAATAAATGACTTAATATCAGTGACTGTGGTTTAAATTTACACACTTAACTTGCACTTAGCCCAAACAGCTGCAAGTGCTTTAGGAAAGGTGATATTCCCCCATTTTGTGGAAAGAGAAACTGAGGCACAGTGCAGCTCAGTTATTTGTCCAGAATCACTTGCTGCTGGGAATAGAAAACACAGTTCAGGCTCGTGTGAGAACCATTAGATGATACTTATTATAGAGGAAATTCATTCCTGTCTGGAATATTATTGAATTTTGAGATCTTAGGAACAGACAAGTTCTTTAAGTTGGGCGAGGAAGTTCTTGGTTGTCCCTTCAGCTCTCTGCAGTATGTAATGTTTTGTTTAAATACAGCAAGAACGTTAACTGGAACACAGTTCTGTCTTTTCCTCTGTTTTCCTTCTCTTTCAAAGTCCGTAGATCTGATCTTATTTGCCTGAACCAATCCCTTGCATTTGAGGCATTCAGCTGCTCCGGCCTTTCAGTTTCGTGGTTTGTCCGGGGCGTGCTGATTTCTCGTAACTGGGTTTGGGTGCTGAGATTCGGGCTGGGCAGAGCCGCGCTCGGGGCCGGGGATGCGCCCAGCACCTCCCGCCGGCCCCCAGAACCCTGCACTTCCTTTGTCTGAGCCTGGCAAAGCTCCACTGAGGTGAAATCAGCTCGGCCCCGTGAGCCGGCAGGTGACAGGGGTGGTCCCAGGCTGGCCTTTCAGCTTTTGCCTTACTGATTTTGTTTGCTGAGGGATGAGCACTTTGTCCCCTGTGCGAAGCTGACCGCTTCAGAAGCCAGCCCCTTTGCAGCACCTGATTGCACCACAGGTCCAGGAAAGCCTCTGACATTAACATGCTTTTTGAAAGAAAGGTTCAGGAGGCAATTCTGAGCAATTTGGGGAGGTTTTCTGTGTAATTCATGTATGTGCACTCAGGCACATGGTGGGATTCTTGGGGCTGTCCTGTTCAGGGCCAGGAGCTTGACTTTGATGTTCCTCGTGGGTCCCTTCCAGCTCAGGATATTCCATGATTCTGTGTATGTCCCAGTAAATATGACTCCAAAGACATCCTGACTGGATCTGTATTTGCACAGTAGCTGCTTTGCAGAGTATTTTCAGACCTGTCTGTCACCACCACTACAGTATAAATGTGGTGTATAAATGTAGGTAATCCTAAAAGCACCACAAAATGGGATACAAATTACTTCATCTTGGTGGGATTCATTTTGGGGTTTGGGTATTTTGGGGGGTTTTGCCTTAAAATGATTATCTTTCAATATTTAACATTTCTCCTGTTTTGCTGGCTTCCAGCCAAGCCCTGCTTCCACTGCAAGCAGAGAGAGCAGAGTTGGGTTGGCAGCCTGCTGTACTCCCTGGGAGGGTGCGCCTGTCACCCCCTCTGCAACTGGGACTTTTATCTCCCTAGACACCAACGTATGGCACAAGATCATCTTTTAAATGTCACATGAGATTCTGGGAATGCTCTCCCTGGTCCCAGAATACTTCCAGAACTGTTTATCTAAGCTCTCTCATGGTACGCCAAACCACCAGGTGTTCTGTGTGCCTGGGGCCCCACTTGTTCTGGAAGGCTTCCTTGGTTTTTGTTTGTACAGAGTTGTCCTGGTCTGCAGCGTGGGTTCGGTGAGCCTCTCCCAGTGCTCTGTGCGTATTCCTACTGACTGGGACAACCTTTCCATGCTTTCCCACGGTGACCCGTGGTAGGGTTGCTGTGACCACACTCCACTGTCCACCTCCAGCCAAGACTTGAAGTGGGAGTGGGACAGGACTGTGCAATGGCTCTTTAAGCTGTGTCTGCCTTGATCCTCTTAAACACCACCCGTGGGCATTTCTTGCTCCTGTACAGCCCATTCCTTCTCAGGCACGTGGGGCTTGGCTGTGCATTTCTATTTTTGTTTCTGTTTTGTTACGCAGCAGCCACCATGTTGTGCTAATTACAGTGAAAACTGGGTGAATTCCATGGCCTGGTGTTACGCAGAAGGGCAAACAAGGTCTCCATCACATCCGGGAAACTATAAATAGAAACTGTACAAAAATCAACAGAGGATGACTAGAGGAGAGGTGGTCGTATGAAACTGCCCAAATTTGTGTGCCTGGTTTAGGGACTAAAGGTAAGGTTTCCCACATTTCTTTTGAATTGCCCTCTGGAAGGTAATTCCTTGACTCTTTCCCTAAGTGCTAGAAGGGTCTGGATCAGTGCACAGAGGATCAAAACATCAGCACTCAGCTCCAAAGGAAACGGGTCCCAAAGGAAACAGCTCCCAGGCACTGTCCTGCTCATGTGGTTCTCAGGCCAAACTGTACCAGGGAGAAACCAGCAGAATGATGAGGCCAGGAAGAACAAATTACACCTCTTAGGGTACCACATCATCACCCTCATTTTTGTCCTTTAGAAGAACAATTATCTGTTTAATTGTCCTGTCATCACAAATAATAGTCCCGAGCTGCTCTGCGGCACCTGGGCTGGTGGTGGTTTTGGTGGGAGTGCCCTGCGTGCTCCCCTGTACTTACACGCAAGCCTGGCTTGTGCGTTTGCAGAGATTACTCTCCCTTTCCAAACAGAAAGCAGCGACTGGACCAAGCCCAAGCATTGTTTAACAGTGGCCTGTGACTCTGTGGTTTGTTTTCTTGTTTTGTTTGTAAAGGTCAGAGACATAATGATTTTTTTTCTTGAGGTAGAAGTTGTACTCAGATCTTTCACTGGTCTGAGCGAGAGGGGAAGTGAAAAAATAAGTCTTGGTCAAAAGCGTGATATTTCTTTGGTGATTTCTCTCATCAAACACATGCCTGAGGTGGAAGTTGACCGTGTGTCCCTGAGGCCACATTACCGTCCGTAATACCCCGGTCTGCCTGTCTAAATGTAACCCCCTGCATTTGGGTATAAATCTAATAAAAACGCCTGGTTCTGATGTGATTTTCCAGGCGTGCCAAATTGCTGCAAACTCCAGCGAGGCATGTTTCCTAGTAAGCACTTTCCAGCACTGGACCCCTGCCTTATCTGGGCTGTAGGTGGGCCAGGCAGGAGGATCTGGCGTGCAGAGCCTGGGAGGTGGCTCTGCTTTGCACCGGGGGTTTTCACTGGAGCAGCCTCTCTTCAGCACCTGGCAAAGTGACAGAAGGAGGAAACTGCTCATGACTAACAAATCCTCCCCACTTCTCTGCGGTGAAAGAGACCTTCAGTGGATCATTCTTAGCTGCTTTTCAAGGCAATAGCCAGTATGAAATTTTTAGTAAGGGCTTGCTTGTTGTAGGTAAGCGAGTCTAAGTGCCAGTGATATTTTCTGCAGGCTCTGATACTTGTGTGAGACCTGGGCTTTCAAGGGTTGTTTGCTTGGAAATAACATAGACATTGTACATAAACACTGGTACAAACAGGCTTAAGAACTAACCCCCCACTTTTTACAACTTTCTGCATGCTCAGTAATAGCTAAATGAGGCAGACACACATTCAAAATAAGAGTACAATTGTTGTTGGACATTCTTCTGAATATGTCAGATTTTTAAAACTGAAGTATTGAGAGGTGAAGAAACGGTGTCATTGAATGGTTTGTATTGGAAAAAAAACAACTAAGATATGTTTTTGAAACAAAACTTTTAATTGACCGATCCCTATTTTTTTTTCCATCTCAATTTTCTTTTTAAAATTTCAAAGTAGGTGCGCGGGAAGTTTTTGAAATCTCAAAAATATTCACAGGAAAGGAAAAGAATTTCCTGTTGATCTCAGCTTGGATGCTTGGGGGAGTATGACATTTTCTGCAAAACTGACAGAAACCAGGTAGGATTTTCACTGCCTGCCAGGCAGGTTTGAAAACCTGCTTGATTTCCTTCCAGCTCACCCACCCAGCTCCCAGGGATGCTGACAGAGGGAGCTGCCAGCCAGAGACTGTCCAAGGTTCTGGGCTGTCACCTGTCCTCTTCTGGAGGTCTTGCAGGGGTGCCTGCTCTGGCTCTGTGCAGCCCCTTGCCAGGCTCTTTCAAGCTGTGTCTTCCAGACTGCTGGGTGTCCCATGACCTGCTAGGATCCCCGGGGCTGGGGTTCAGCCCTCAGCAGTCGCCAGCTGACCCTCTCTGGACCGGCTGCGTGGGCCCAGCGCTCCGGGGGCTCCGAGCGCCCGGGGCTGCTCCCACCTTTCGTCTGCTCCAAGGGCCAGCAGCCTTTTCCCCTGCAGGGCAGGTATGCAGGCTCCCCAGCTGCCCCATGTCCTCTTCAGCTGCAATTCAAACTATCTGTTTTTCTCAGGAATGTGTATTTGGCCACAAATTCACAGCAGTTTCACTGAAGTAACTTTCGAAATTGAAATTACGCCAGTTGAGGAATATTCCTTAGGGTGTATCTAGGAGTGTTCTGTGAGAAATATTAATCTTTTGGAAGCTAGAGATGAATTGCATCCTGGATCACTCTGGGAACTGAATCTTCCCATCCTTGAACACCTTCTGCCCTAAGCATCAGTATTGAGTCAAAGCTGATGTGGGTCAGACACAATACTCAAACCACTTTTGCTGGTTCACGTGGAATACATCACCATCAGTAAAAAGTGTGAAGATAAAGGAACCTGGTCCTAGGGCACTGTAAATGCTCGGTTTCAGACATGAAATTTTAAATTTGGGGAAGTTATCTGACAAAGAGCCTGGGAGGTTTGTGTCTTTGTTACGCCTGTCTTGGCCAGCAGAACTGCCATGATGCTCAGCAGCTTTCAGCCAGCTGAAGGTCCCTTCGTGGGTGACAGGAGAAGGTGTCGTGGCTCAGCCCCACACAGCCGCTCGCTCACTCCCTGTTGGTGGGATGGAGGAAAAAATCGGAAGGGTAAAAGTGAGAAAATGCGTGGGTTGAGCTAAAGGCAGTTTAGTAGGTGAAGCAAAAGCTGCATGTGAAAACGAAGCAAAACCAGGAATGCATTGCCCACATCCCACGGGCAGGCAGGTGCTCGGCCGCTGCCAGGACAGCCGGGCTCCAGCACACGGAGCAGGGGCTGGGAAGACAAACGCTATCACTCTGAATGTCCCCTCCCTTCCTCCTTCCCCGGGCTCCGTGTGCTGGGCACGGTGCCATGTGGTCTGGGATATGCCTGGGGTCAGCTGGGGTCGGCTGTGTCCCTCCCAGGTCCTTGTGCACCCCCAGCCCCCTCGCTGGTGGGGTCAGTGAGGAGCAGACAAGGCCTTGGCTCTGTGCAAGGGCTGCTCAGCAGTAAGGAACACGTCCCTGTGTTTTCAGCACTGTTTCCAGCACAGTTCCAAAGCACAGCCCCACAACAGCTACTGGGAAGGAAATTAACCCTTTCCCAGCCAAGGCCAGCACAGAGATCTGTGGGAGCCCTGGCAGAGGCTGTGCCACGCTCCCTCCTGTCTGGGACCATGTGAGCTCGTTTGGTCCAAGCAGTTTCCTGAGCTGCTGCCAGGAGCTGGAGGGAGAAGCCTGGAGATAAAATGTCCGTACAGCTCCACTGGAGAATCATGGGGACTCTGTGGAACATGGCTTGTGTTCAAAAGGTTCACAACATTTAACCTCACAGAGCTCTTGGGCACTGCGACCTGAGTGCTTTAGCCTTTACTAAACAAATACTTTTAATGATTTGAGTCTTAACAGGAAAGTCCAGTGGGGGCTATTGAACTCTGGAATTCGCTGCAGGGGGGCATAGGAGAGATTAGAGGCCATGGCTAATCAAAGAAAATCTGCTTTACATTGTACTGCTGCCTGCACAGCTCCCATTCATATCTGACTCCCTTTTGCCTTAGAGGGAGCTGCATGTGTAGACTGACCCTTTCTGCACTGAGCTTTCCTATCAAGATCTCCCAGGACAACCTCAGTTTCTCAGGCACTGGATTCATGACAGTTTTTGCAGTGACACTTCTCTCCCTGCAGCCAGTTGTCCCAGTTTTTGCCCTGCTCCTTTTTGGATCAGAACACCTTTTCTCATGGTTACGGGATAAACTGAACTGTCAGCTGAAAGGAATTTTTCAGCTGTTCTGATCAAGTGTGCAGCTGCACAACCAGCTGTGCCAGCAGCACGGGGAGTGTGGAGGGCGGGGGCTGCCCCAGCCACTGGAGGTGAAACCACAGCCTCCCTGGTTAAACCGAAACGTGCCGCGACGGCACCGAAACACCAACGGCCGAGCAGCGCCCGCCGCTCCTTCCGCGGGGCAGGTGGTGTGAGGGAAAGATGGACCTTCAGAGTCTGTGCAGTCAGGAGTTCTTCAACCCAGTAGGTGCAGGTATCTAAAATAAAAAGCCTCCCAGCTGAAGTGTGGGTGTCAGCTGCTTTGTTCCAAGGTTTATTCCAACCCAGCTGTCGCTGGGGTCTCACGGTAGCACTCCGGGCCTCGGAGGCCGTGGATCTGTGCATGATCCCAGCAGGTCACACTGTGGAAACATGAAGCCCTGCTGCCCACAGGCTGCTTGTTCCCACATCGCTGCCAGAGCTCATGCATCTGGAACGCAGCTGGCACGGCTTTGTGGCGTTGCTGCACATCAGCTTTGGGCAAAGCCTCGCTTCAAGTTTGTGGTGGTTGGAGGCAACCTGGATGACTTTGTACCAAAGCAGGTGAGGCAAATGCACACTGTTGTGCTAATTCATCTTCCCTCCAAGCGCTGTGGAGCAATAACTTTCAGAAACACGGTGGAAAGATGTAGCCAGTGTGAAGAAACAGCTCAAACAGCTTCCTCTGTTTCTGCAGTGCTTCTCTAACCATGTTTGTAAACAGGTTTGAAAACACTTAACCCTGAGCTGTGCACCCACACTGATCCCTTAACTCCTCCTTGCTCCTGGGTAATATTCACACTGATGGGCCCAAGCACTAGAGCACAGCTACACACACCCCAAACTATCCTTTGGCAGCATCTACATCCCAGTTGGAACATGTCTTTTAAAAGGCAGCTTTTTGCAGTTTCATACTTCAACTACCAACTAAACTCCTTATCAGTGTGATTCTATCAACAGGAAACTGGTAAGAAAAAAAAGAAGTACCCACCCCATAGCCCACGATGTTATCTAATCTCTGTCCAATCTGCTTTCTGCTTGGGGACACATGCAACAGGCTGCAGCAACTGTGTGTCAGAAGGTCAGAGAATGCAGACAGGGGACAGCAGTGCAAATAACCAGTTGGGACTCAAAGAATCCAAAGTTGAAGGAGATTTTTAAAGCTGCTTAGTAATCAAAATATCTCACTGTGCAAATCAGACTTTTTCTTGTGGTCACAGCTCCTCTGTTTGTGCTCACTGGAGTGTTTGTCACTGTGCCACAGGTGTGACAAGAGTCCTATGAGCACAGAAAGATACATGGGACATGGGCTGTGGGGGGCTTGGCAGTGCGGGGTCAACAGCTGGACTTGATGATCTTAAAGGTGTTTTCCAACTTAAACAGTTCCATGATTCTATGATAGAAACAGTGTTTGGGGCTAGAGCATGTACCTGTACTTTGTAGGAAGAAAGCAGTTTCACTTACAGTAACAGAGATGTTTTCTGAGTGCAAAAGTCAGCTCCTGAAGTGTCCGGCGGTTGCAGTTGTGTGGGGATATCAGACTTAGCTGAAAGCTCTTACAAAAAATATATGCATAAAATCATGTATAGGTTTGCATTTGCTACAGGTGGGTAATTGTTGGTGCTTGCAATTACAGTGGTCTGCTCTCGGCACTGGAAGATGCTCTAGAACTTCTTTATTATTCTACATATCAGAAAAGAGACTCTCTCTGCTGCTTCTTTTCAGCTGAGGTTGTGTCACAGAGACTGAATGTCAGCTACAGTGACTGAAAGAAGGCCCTCATGTGAGACACAGCCCTGGCTGAAACTAAAACTCGGGCAGCAGATCGTGTCCCTCTCCTGCCCTGCAGAAGGGGTGCAGACAGGATGACAAAACACAGGCCAAGGCGCCTCTGACCAGCTGGAGCAGGTGGCACAGCAACCTTGTTATCCCTTCCCGCTGACCCCAGGGTTGCCTAAAACCTCTGCAATCCAATTATTGGTGTTAATCTGTTGGTGTTATTGCACTAAGCATATTATTGAAGGACTATTCAGGTATGGTGAGCTGGAATCTGTGTGAGGCTGGAGAATTAAACGGATTAATGAAAGTGTATGTGTCAACATCCATTTACCAGGAGAGCGAGGAGCAACCAAAGTGGGAAGGCTGAGAATAAGAATTCAGAGTCAAACAGTTTCTTAGCACTTTCATAGGTCATGGAATTAACTAATTCCCGGTTCTGGGATGCTTTTCTTGGAATTGGTAGGGTAACAAAAGAGTCTAAGGCCAAGTGTACACAATCCTGCTACACTGGAGGTGTGAATGAAGTAAGTGACAATAGGTCTTCAGTGTGCAAAGATCTAGAATGTTTTAATTCAGAAAAAGTAATCATTGGAAAAATTTGCCTAGCTGGTCTAGGAGTTTAGCAGAGTTCAGTAGGAACACTCATTATCACCAAAGCAGCAATCACACTCTGAAGGACTTTAACCCACCTGCTCTCCTCTCTCTGGAAATACTGAGGGTTTTTCTTTTTTTCTCGCTAAGGCACTTCTTAGTATTCTGTTTCTAATTACTTAGTTATTTCAATAAAATATACCATTAACGTTTGTTTTAGAAGGAGAGCTCTGACTTGGTTTCCGCAGTCGCTGAAACCTGTGAAAATTGTCTTGTCCATTGCTGTGTTTGACAGACAGTGTTCAACCTGTGCTACTGGTGTCATCTCCTCGGCCTGGCTGGCCCTGTGCTCACTTCCCTTCAAGTGGTTAAGGCAGTGGTTGGTTTGTGTCTCTAATTTAGCTATGGGAAACAGATCTTCCTAGCAATGTGGTACTAGAAAAATCCCTAGAACTATTTCATGTTTTTTTTCTTCCCACTCAGTATTATGAAACATTCATGCTGAATTACTGAACACTAGCAAATGCTGTGCTTTGATGATGTGTGCAACAAGGCTGATAATATGCTTTTTATAGCATAGGTAGGTCTATAACAAGGACCTATAAGATCATCCTCTGCTGTGGGTGACACAGTGGGGTGGCACCTCGCTGTTGTTTCTGCCCACAGCTTCAGCTTTAGCTAAAGAAACACCTAGAAGGCATGAAGAGGGAGGAAAGGGATTTAAAAAAGGGATTGTTTGTAGCACTTTACAGCTAAAGTAAGATAACTCTTATTACAATCCTTTAAAGTGCCTTTATCAGTGTAACTTCTGGTGGCCAGTTAATTTAGGCCTGGTCTTCACAAAGCACTGGCTGTAATTCAGTGATTTTTGTGGGTTTGGACGGGGGTCTTTCTGCAAGGATAGCTGTATGGGTGTGAAAATACAGAGTGAAATGGTTGTATTAAAATAACCCACACATGCTTCCTTACTCTTGCTTCTTCCTCCTCACGGCTTGGACAGGCTCCCAGCAGTCAGTGAGATTCCCAGCACGGTTTGTTTCACAGAAACTGCTGGTCTTGAGGATCTGCAGAGTCCAGGCTGGCCCTGGGAAGCTTCCATCACCCAAAGCATCCTCAGAGGCTCAGGGGCAGCTGAGGGGAAGGGAAAGTTGGAGAATATGAGGTGCTAAACTGTCACATTCCAGGTTAAAGTAGTTCTTTCTGAAGTTTGTGCTGACTCAGGGAGAACCATCTCCAGGAACTCCGAGCTGTGCTTTACCCAGAGTCCGTGTCACAGGTGGCCTTGAAACACGGACCTGCTCAGAGGAGTCCCCTGGACTGAGATGTGCCGGGGTGGTCGAGCCTCAGCAAAAAGCAGTGGTTACATAAACAAAGCACCCTGTCCCCTGCACTGGGGAGAGAGTGTTTGTGAAAGGAATGTGCCAGAACCACAAGAGGTGAAGGGACATGCAGAGCCGCCTCCACCCTCCCTACTCCTCACACACAGTCACTGCGAAAACAAACAAACAAGACACGACTGGCTTGGCCGAGATGGTTTTAGAGACTGACTCAGGCCCAGCATCTGGCTGTGAACAAAAGGGAATTTGCATTATTTGGGGAATGGAACGGATTGATACAAGGATCTGTGAGCAAACACCAGCGAGCAGTGCCCGGGAGCGCCACTGCCTGGCTGGGCTCCGGCCCCGCTTTGGGAGCGTGTGCCCGAGCGCGGGGAGCCACCTGAGCAGGGCAGCACGGCCCGGCCGTGTCCCCGCAGCGGGGACAGCTCCTGTGTGCGCCCTGGGCCGGGCTGTCCCCGGCTGGCCGTGCTGCCCCGAGCGCGTCCCGCTGTGCGCCGTGTCCTGGGGACACGGAGGTGTCGGTGCCGGGGTCCCGGCTGTGTTTGTGAGCACAGACAGGTGTGTGCTCTGTCCTGGGGACACGGAGGTGTCGGTGCCGGGGTCCCGGCTGTGTTTGTGAGCACAGACAGGTGTGTGCACGCCTGCTGCGGCGCCCCGAGCAAACACGGGTGGAGCGGCGCCCGTGGGCGGGACCCTGCAGGTGTTCGTGGCAGTCGTGTGCTCTCCATGTGAGTGTGCAGGAAGCTGGCTCTGTGTAGATATGCTGCCTGCACGTGTCCAGGTGCTCGCCCAGCTGTGGATGGGACTGTTCCATAACAGGGAATGCCTCTCCATTTTCTACTGACCACTGGCAAAATAATAAAGCTGAGTGAAAAGCTTATGGAAATCCGAGCTACTGACTGGAACAGGATAACTACAATTCTCTAATGCAAAAGGGGCTTTTTGCATCACCTTACCTGCATTGACATCAAACTCTGCAGAAGTGGAAGGTGTCAGTTTTGTTTCCACTCGCACTGGGATTTGTTAATCTGCTGTAAATGCAATATGTCTTTTGGATAGAGTTACACCTCAGATGTTAAAATAAGGCTGTATCTTTTCTGCATCACTTATGATCAGTCTAATTATATTGGCTTGACCGTAGAACAGCCCAAGAGCTAAAAGCATCTGGAAGATCCCCAGCACTGGACAAACAAACAGTTGTGCTGGGTGCCTCTTCATCTCACCTGGGGCGAGTAGGACACATATATGGAAAGTCCTCAGAGTCCTTGGGCATGGCAGTTTCCGTGACTGAGCTCCTAAGGGGGTTCAGAGGGATATTTGGAGTTATGATTTTAAACAGTCCTGCAGTTCACCTGGCCCCATTAGTAACAGAACTGATTGCCCAACTGGGGTGCTTACATTTATTTCCCCCTCTTCTGGTTGTTGACATTTCCCCTTTCAGATATCTGGTTGTTTTAGTGTCTCTAAGCATCTTATATTACAACATGTAATTTTCAAAGCAGAACGTCGGTGTGCCCCTAGATGTGTGTGTGTTTCTGAAACAGCCCTGATTGCTCCCTGCCCTGCCTGTGTGCTGCAGGATGCTGCCCCACCGAGGGGGGCTGTGCTCAGCAGTGCCACTTCTCTGGCATGGTGGGTGCCCAGTGGTGTCTCCTGCTCACAGACACAGGGCTGGGGTATTTTGTACCCTGGTGGGGTTTGTTTGGGCAGTGCCATGGTCTGGGGCCGTGCAGGTGGCAGTGTCACAGCTGCACTGTTCAGCCTGGCCTGCTCGGTAGTGACGCTCGTTCCATCGGCCATGGAACGTGTGTTGAGAGTCCAGGTTTGCCAGGTGATGATATCCCTGTCCAGTCTGGAAATTTCCTGTTGGAGCTGGGAATTATTCTCTTGGAGAAAGCAATCACTGAGCTTCATTTGATCTGCTGACTGTGTGTGTTGTGCTTTATTTTCTGTAAGTGTGCAGAGCCACTTCGTACCTCAGGGTAGATCTAAGTGGTTTGGGCCTTTTTGTGCCATAGCTGGGATTCTTCTGGCAGAAGAGTTTCTTCCTTGGTATCCCCAACTATAAAATTAAACAAATCCTCAAAAACAAATTAATTGCCAAGGACTGTGTAGTAACTGTGATCAGTGTTTAATTGGCTTTAGGTTCCAGACAATGTGTAACAAATTAGCCTCAGTCCAAGGAATCCATCTGTCTGCAGGCAAATTAAAGAACTGTGCACACAGATCCTGATGACCCAGCAGTGATGTGGTGTGTCTCTCTTGTGTCATTTAAATGCACAGTATTGTGGTTCACTTGTGACTTTATAATTAAAACAAGTCAAAATAATGCTCAATAATTTTAACTATTTTGCTTGACTAGTTGTTCAAACAGTGCCTGATTCTTGAAAAAAAAAAAGAAAGTTGAAAGCATGTGCATGTGTACAAAATACTTATTGCACAATTTTTGCATGCACAATTACCCTGATGGCAAATGCAATTACACACTGAGCTCCTCCAGCTGCATGCACACATTGGCAAGTCCTCAGCTCCGGGTTTTTATGTAGTCTGGGTGAATTTATTTGGCATGAGAAGATTTCAGGAATGAAGTCTCAGTCTGTGGAGACAAGCAGCTAACCTTTCTGTAAGACATGCCCTATCCTAGCCTCCCTCAGAAGTGAGGACTGAATTCCATCCCCGTTGCTTGTTCAGACACTGGCCTTTTCCCTGGAAAGCAGAGATGAATTCTGAACACCATGGGATGCTCCTGCGTCCCTGTGAAACACACAGCACTGCTCTCTGAGTGACTCAGATATGAGTTTCTGCTCAGGACTGTGTCCTCCATGAGCAGAAAAGCCCTGGACGTGTTTGGATCTTTGCTAAATGCTCTGGGAGGGTCACTGGTGATGTTTGCATGCTCCTCCATGAGAGACCACTAAAATTATTTTGCTGGCTTGCACAGTGGATCTGGTTCTCCTGTCGCTTATGAAAGCTTTCTAATCTCATCTGAGCTGCTTAATTTACTTCAATGCAAGAGAAAAGAGAATCCAGGCTGTTGCTGCTCAGAGAAGGGAGCAAGCTGCAGCAGTGTTTGGCTCCATCTTGGCCTGGTTGCTTTTTACTCAGCCCTCCTGTTAAGCTCCTACTTCTTGAGTGTCTTCTATCAGTAAACAATTGTTTTCAATATGTGAAAAGAACGTGACTGAGAGGATTCTTTGCACACGGATACAGAGAAAAGAAAGTCCTTCCATTTTTGAAATGACCTTAAGCAGCCTGTCCTGGTGATGGACTTCTTAAGGGAAAGAGGAAGGAAATTGCAGGGCTACAGCCCCCCTCCCGTGTCAGACTGGTGAGTTCCCATGTGGTGGAAGAGCATCTGGTTGATTACACAACGTTCCCCACCAAAGCCCAGCTCCGTGTGCCCTGCCGAGACCTTTGCTGCAGGATTCTTGCTGCAGTCTCACTGCAGGGGCCTTCCTTGGCCCTTCTTCCCTGCCTGTCACTCCTCCTGTGCATCAGAAAAGCACAAACATCACATTAAAAACCTGCATGGAGCCCCTGCTGGGGGGCAGTGCGGCCGGGAGGCTCGGAGTGTGCACGCAGCAAACACAGGTGTGTGGGGAGGTGACACTGCCCCTGTCCCTAGGGAAAGGTTTGTCGCACGGTGAGTCACGGAGCAGCTCCCCAGCTGACAGCAGCAAAACCGGCCAGGGCGAGAACATGTGGGAACACAAAACGTTCTTTAAGAGGCCAGCAGTAGACAATCCTGAATTTAGCTGCGGTTCCCTGAGGCTGGCAATATCGAGGGGGAAAAAAAGACTATTTTTAATGCTCTTCCAGCTCAGCATTATAAATCAGCAACTGCTCTGATTTAGTTACAGCACAAGTAGAAAGATGTTTTTCTCTTGTTGCTGTCCCAAGGAATTCACTTGGAGATCTAAATGTCAGGGTCTGTCTTTTGTTTCATGCTTGAAATGTGCCCTTATCTCCAGATCTGAATGGGAAGTGTTTTGCCATCCTGACAAGCTTCTCAGAAATTGGAGAATGTTCCTGTATTCACGCTGAGCTGAAACTCCCATCCTCTCCTGCTCTGCACAACAGCCAAGGCAGACTCCTGTGCCAGTGAGAGGAGTAGCCTGGTGATTCTGGCAGCCTCACGGGATAGGGACATACCGGGTGCTGATCTTGGTTATCCCCTACCCCTAGCAAGTGCCATTCAGGGGCTGCTCTTCCTAATCCATCTGGGAGCCAGGAAGCCTTTCTCTACCATCACTTCCTTAAAAAATATGTACAAAAATGTAGCTTGATAGAGATCTCTTTCCTCTGTTTGAAAATCCTTTCCATTGGAGTTTCCCAAGCAGCTGTAGATGACAAAGCTACAGACAAAGTGAAGGCTTTCCTGGCCCACTCAGAGCTGGGCTTTGGCTTTGCAAGGAGAGCCAGCAGCTACAGTGAGGTCAGCAGTGCTGATTGCCAGGTGAAATAGTCCATTTTTCTCTTATCTGTTTTGTTTTCTATATGATCCCACTGCTGTAGCTCTTCTGGGCAGGAGTGGGATGACTTGGAACCCTGGCCACGACAGCCAGGCTGACGAGAGTCCCTGGAGTAAACCCAGCCCAGCAGGGACAGAGCTCCCAGTTCATGCTGGGCGAGAGTCACTGGCAGGTAATGGCTTAGCTGTGCTGCTGAGGTAACAGACACAGGTACTTAGTGCCTGAATCATATGCAGAGGATTTGTTTACAACATGAACAACAAAGTCTTCGCTTGTCCTTTTAGTCAAAGAAGAGGTACTATGTAAATGGGATAATTTACCCCTATTTAACTATATATCAGTTTTCACCTTCAAAGGCTGTCCAAGTGGTTTATTTATCATAAATTTAACCTTGGACTAAAGCTGAGATGCTTAGATACCCGAATGATAGGGACCTTAGAAATGCTAAGGCAGAGATAAAGAGAGCACCATCAGATTGAGGGAAATGAGAACTGTCTGGCCCCTTCACAAATACTGAGGATAAACAATAGGGATCTTTGTGCTTGGGCTGTAGGCGTGTTGTCAAGGTAAATGAGACCTGGCAGAGGGCCCTATTGTCTCCTTTCCCACAACTCATTAAGATTTACTTGTTTTATCATCAATGAGTATAATAACCAGAGCTCTGATTATGCCACAAAGACATCCCAATGCCAGTGATTCATGAGACAGAGATTGCGTGAGTCATCAGAAGGGTCTTCTCAGAGGTGTCCTCCTCGTCTGCAGGGAGGTAGGAACAGCATCTCAGAGTGGGCTGCTGGGCAGGAAGCACCAGGCTGATATTGCACTCTCGTGTGAAGCCCTTTTTGTTCTTCATCCAGCCCTCACCCCTTAAGTTTATCCAGCAGTGACACCCTTCCCTGGTGTGCAGCATCAACACCCCCACACAGAACTGACTTGCAATAGGGCTGGAGGCTACTTTACCTCAGAGGCTTTGCCAGAAATGATTGCGGCACATAATGAATCAGCTGGATTATGCTTACCTGGAACAGGTCTGCCAAAAACTCTGACCTGATTTCCTCTCCCCCCACTCTCATTTTGCTGTGAGGAGCCAAATGGGCTCTGGGTGCAATACAGTGCCACTAGATAAGTTGCCAACCCACAAAATTTTGCAATAATACACTTTTGTCTTTCAGTAGCATCTCTTATCAAACAGGTCAGAGTTATTGTTACAGACCTCAGTGCAGCAGATAAGTGTTGTTCCCCAAGCTACAGAGGACCAAATGAGATACTGAAAGATGAACAAGATCTCAGAGTAACTCAGTAGTAAAAGTAAGACCACGCTGGGCTGCTCTGCCACCTGAGCTGTTTATGAACATACACCCAGTAATTCCCAGGTGCCATGTAGGTACATGAGATCTCAACACTCTTGTTCCGTGTGCTGCTCCACAGTTCAGTTGTTAAGGAGGCAGTGAAAGATGTGTGATCTTCTTAGTACAGGTGGGCTTGTCCCTCTGCAGATGAAAGTTCAGGTACAATTGTCCCAGCACTTTCCTGCTGAGCTCAGCTCAGGGGAACAGTTCCCACTGGCCATGTCAAGCCTTGACAGAACCCACTAGAGATGCAAATTTAGAATACACGCTTGGACGTATAACCTGTAACATTGGAATACTGCATTTAATCCTTGGCCTGTCCGTGGAAGGGGAGTAGACCTATGAAGCCTTTAGCCTATTAATCTGGGTTTGTGTCTCTGGTAGTTATTTTGCTGGAGATAATGCTTGCAAAACAGAAAATAGAACGTGCCTATGTCTCCTAGTTTCTAGTTGAACTAATGGATGTAGCCTAATTATTGAAGAGTTAATTGCAGAAGTCATGTGTTGTAGGGTTTTGTCCTTGCTCCCTTCCAACACGGAGAGCTGTGCAGCAGCATCCTGTTTCGTGTTAGTTTGGTTTGAACGCACCCACAATCCGTAATGACATCCATGTCACGGACGGCAGCGTCAGAGGGGCAGAGAATGCAGCAGCGTGGGAGCTGTGAGGAATCTCCGTTCCCGGGCAGTTTTCTCCTCTCTCCGGGGCTGGACCCCAAGCCCAGCAGTGCCGGGGCTCTCCGGTTGTGCAGTGCCACATCCCAGGCAGGAGCAGGGAGCAGGGAGCAGGGAGCAGGGAGCAGGGAGCAGGGAGCAGGGAGCAGGGAGCAGGGAACGGAGCTGGGATTGCCCTCAGGAGCACCTCAGCGTGGGCAGGCAGGTGTTAACCCTGTTTGAGTACAGAAAGATGTTCTCTGAGTAGTTTTGTTTTGTTCCTTCAGCACGGGGGAACTGTGGAAGTAACTCTTATAGATGGATTCTTGTGAGAGGTGTGGAGGATATTTTTTCAATGATATGAGTATAGGATTTCTTCTGGTGTTTCTTTATTCAGAGGAGATATTTAATATGATTTATTGCCTACATCTAGCTCGTACATTGAAATAATATATGATGTGTTAGATAAAAGGACTATTTTTGATGATTAACTGTCTCCCAAACATCTTTAAATCATGTAAGTGTTCATAACTGAATTCTTTTCTTGAACAAGATAAATTGTTTATTTGCATATATTTGGGATTTTACAAACAAGTTAACTTTTGAGGCTAGTGCTGCATAATTTTGTGAAGGAAAAAACTGACAAAGAGCTTCTTCCTAAGTGATTTTTACATCAATTGTTTCAGCAGAAGTGAAGTAACTCTGAAACAGCCATCCTGCCACTTGCAGAATTGTACTTCCTGGGAGCCAAGCACTGGACATCTTTGCAAGCTTGTACTGCATTTGGACCTTGTCAAAATTAGTTTAGAAACTGGATGTGGTTTTTATCCGTATGAATCTTAGCAAGACAGTGCTTTTCAGAATAAAAGTCATCAAGACTATTTGCAGGAAAATCAGAACGTGACATTTTTCTCCACATCCACTCTAAGGCTTTCTCATGAGTAAGACTCTACTGGTGTATTTTTTCAGTCAGTTGAAAAACATACTTGCAGTAATACGCAAAATAGAAGTAGGCAACACCTTACACAACACAGTCTCTAATGCACCAACCACCTTGGCTCCCAGCACATCCAAAAAGGCTCTCTAAAACAGGGTGAACTTGGATTCAGGATTGTTTGAAACAGGATTGTTTGCAGGATGAATCAAATGGAATTTTAGGTAAAGATTCTGTTCAATGTGGGGCAGAGAAAAATTCCTCCTGGTTTTCTGTGGGAAGAGATGGCCTTTTGACCAAGCAGTCCTCCAAAAGTTTGGTGAAATATAACAATCCATTTTAAATATCATCATTTCAGCACCTGGGTAGGTTTCGCCATTTCCTCCCCCCAGTCAGATACATTTGGGCAGAATACCCCCACTGGCTAGTAGGAAAGTGCTTCTGCCTATGGATCACTTTCGAAATATTCGCCCCTTACACTTAATTAGCGGTGTAATTACCACTGGCCATCAAATACCTGGCTCTGTGAATGGGTAACTCCTACAGGCCCTTCCAGACAGCTGCCAGGATACTGTGAATGGAATATGCCCTTGCTGGAATTCCTGTGCATCCCCTCGTGAGCCTCAGAGGTTTTGCAAACCTCAGACCATTCAAATCAAAGAAACAGTAGGGCATTTCAGTGGGGCATGGGACCTGTTTTTCCAGGGACCTTCCAGTCTGCTGACTCCTCGAGGTTTTGCAATCTCCCTGCTCTTTTCACTGTCTTCTCATCCCCTGACTGTGGATGTGAAAACATCGGAAGAGCTCTGCACTGAGTCACACCGCGCTCTGCTAAGCCCATCGGATGCCAGCGTGGTCAAGTTCTTCTCTTGAGCAGGGTGGCAACAGTAAAGTACCCAGAGAAATGAGGGACAGGGAGAGTGACAGTGAGTGTTGGGCTTACAAGTGCTGCAAAGCAGCTGGCCCAGCTCACTCCTCAGCCTTGGGATGCGGAGAGCCTGCATGGGGCTGGAGCTGCTCAGTCTGTCCCAGGCCATCTCTTCTCACACCCTGAATCCCTGTGAATCCCAGCAAAGGGAACAGGGTTTCACTGGAGCCACACAAGGCAGCTCTGCAAGGGGAATGAGATAAAATATGCGGAAAGTGTTGTGAGGCAACAAAGCAGGGAAGGGAAGGCAGGGCAGGATTGGGCTGACCCAGAGGGCAGCAGGTCACCTCTGTGCCCCTCTGCCACGGGGTGTTAGTGCTGCTCCTGGCAAACACTGTCCCTTGGCTGGGCGCTGTGCCTCAGACTTGTGCTTTTTATGCTCACCCAGCTGTACTTTGAGTTGATTTCCTGAAAACTACTGGGAAAATCCCAGCTGCCTCTGGGAGCTGAGGAAGGTCCTGGTTAGCATAATGAGACAGAAATCAATTGACTCTTTTAGGGTGGCACTTGCTGATGCCAACAATGCAATGTGGTTTATTAGTCTGTATGGACTTGATCTGACTCTTGCTAAAGTCGAGGAGTGAATGCAGAGCCTGTCCTGACAGTCAGCCTTATCACCTTCAGGAGAGACGGGGCTCACAGCACTTGCTGTCTGCTGCCAAGGATTAATTGTGTTCAAGTTAATGCCTGAGTTAAGATTAAGCTCTGCCTGATTGACAATTATTGCTATGGCAGGACGCATAGGCCACGAGGGGCTAACTTAGAAATTAGCCATTTTGTCTGGATCACCTCTGCAGATAGGAAAAAAAATAGGAGTCCTGCTTTGCTGGTGTGTTGAGATGCAGCAGTGTGTGCCGGGGCTGTAAGCGGGTGTCCCCTGCGCAGACAGAGGCCCTGGCTGGCACTCAGCAGCTGTTAGGGCCGCACCACAAAGAGACAGGCAGAGAAAAGGGCTCCTTTGGTGCCAGCCAAGGAATGGGTAGAGCAGGTTGGCAAGGGTGGGGAGCACGGCAGGGGTTCAGCTGTGAGCCCTGTGGGAGAATGTGACATGCTGGGACTGACAGCTCACAAAGGGGCAGAGCAGTTGGGGATAAAGTAAGACTGGAGTCATCAATATATCTGTGTGTAGGAACAAAATCCCCCAGGGGTAGAACAGAGCCTGGCAGGGGAACAGACAAGGAGCCTGGAGAATGGAAAAGTGGAAGTGGTTTAGGGATGGGCAGTGGGTGCTGTGAGCCCTCACACTGGGTGTCCAGTGACGTTTCCCCGCTGC
This sequence comes from Rhagologus leucostigma, assembly GCA_013397725.1. Taxonomy (NCBI): domain Eukaryota; kingdom Metazoa; phylum Chordata; class Aves; order Passeriformes; genus Rhagologus; species Rhagologus leucostigma. The sequence goes on from VZTD01005127.1 coordinate 1,634,096, forward strand.
CACATAGGTTCTGTGACGAGAATTGCTTTAATAATCTGAACTTTTACTTCAGAGCCCTTAGCAATATGCCAGGTGTGCCCCTATTCTTGGGTTTGTGCCAGGTCTGAGGTAGGTCAGATTATGCATTCAAACACTTCAGCAGTGTCTGCTCAGTTCTGTGTGCCCGAATGGCCAGGGAGCATTAGAGCAGTGGAACACAGAGCACTGCAGGGACTGGAAACAGCAGCGCTTCTGAGAAATGTTTTCTTTACTGTGAATGTATTTTGTTGGGGTTTTTTTGGTTTGGTTTGTGTTATGAGTTGTGAATATAGATGGCAGGGGCAGTTTCTGGCTCAGAGCCTTCAGCTGGTACAGACTGGCCAGGGATCACTCCCTGGTGCTCAGAAACACAAAGGGCCTCGAGTGCTCCTTGTCTCTGCTTTGGTGCAGCTGTTGAGGACAATGCTCAGTGCACAGAGGGTGTGTTGGTGCTCGGCCTGGTGAGTGAGTCTGTCCAGCCTGGCACCCTGCTGCAACCTGGGGTGGCTCTATGGGAATAAGCAGGGAATTTTTTTCCATTAGAGATTATTATTATTTACTAGTATTATTGTTCTATTTCAAAGTGCAGCTTAGCAATTGCAACATTTTCCACTTCTCCCTTGGCATACCTCATGGCGTTGCAGACTAGACCGGGAAGCGCTGTCAGGAGGGAACAGAAGGGGTCTCCCAGGTGGGAAAAGGCATCAGCATCTGTCAGAAGAACATTTATGAGCCCCAGATTGCCCAGTGGTTCCGAGCACTCTGTGCCGTGCCACGCTGAGGACCCCTGGGTCGAGAAACGGGGCTCCCCCCGCAGCCCCGCGAGTCAAATACTGCTTTCTCAGGGGTGGGTACCAGCAGGAAGCTGCAGCCGATGGCAGAAGCACGCCCCCAGATAAATCCCAGTCCCCCCAGTCCCCTGCCCCACGCGTGTGAGTGCCAGCCACAAACCCTCCTCCCCAGCTGCGGGAGCGTGCTGTATCTGCTGCTGCCTGGGCAGCTCCTTGCTGCTGCCTCCTTCCCTTCACAGTGTTCAGCCTCACTGGGGAGGAATTGAGGGGAAATTGCTGGGAAAGGGCTGCGCCTTCCCCGTCTCTCCTGAGGGATCCAGTTCAGAATGTCCAGCCTGTTTGAAGCCTGAGCTCTTCGGGCCAAGAACGTGTATTATCTAGTTTGTATTTTATGGCAGTATATGAATGTTTTGTTATAATAACAACAACAATAATAATTAGGGCTGTGAGAGCCCTGGAGGGCTGGAAAGGAACCAAGCCCTGCAGGTTCTCTCGGATGTTCAAGTTTGACGAGGTTGAACCATCCAGGTTTAACCCCCATGGCTGGTGCCCTCTCTCACCCTACCGGCTGCCAGCACCACCAGGAAGTCTGCTCCCGTCCTCCCCTGTCCGCTGGGAACTGGGATACCCTGGGGCTTGTCGAGGGAGGAACCGCAGTTACTGGGGAGGATGTGAGTGAAACTCACTGAAATTTCGTGAATGTGGGATGAGGGTCGTGAATCATCCGATCTTCAGCCGCCGCCAGGCCTGAGTGGGTCTGACAGCCCGCACAGAGCCATCCTGGCACCCGGGATTGCGACACTGTCCTTTGGCCATGGAGTGCTCAGAGATCTCTGGGTGAAAGTCCCCCTCTGTGCCCCTCTGAAAACTCCGTGAAGGCGCTGAAGCTGACTGTGTTAGGTAGTGCCATGGGTAACAGGAGCCGCCCTCTTCCAGAACCTCAGTCCCAGTGTCTTTGCTTCAGTCTGCTCTCTGGTGACAGCAGGAGCTGGAACTGATACTGAAAGATGAAAAAGAAATCTTTTTCAGATGTCCACACAGAAAATCTATGTGGGCCTGGAAGGTCAGATGTTGCTGATGCAAAAAAGGGTCAGCAGTGGTTGTGTTTAAGATACTTCAGTGAACTGAGGTCCCATGTGCATTTCCCAGTGGGGCAGCCAGGCGAGCGCTGTGTGGGACGGGGGTCCAGGCACCCCGAGTTCTCCTGAGCACTAATCCCAATTCCCACAGTGTTGCCTCAGCTAATCGCTGCCTCAGTTTTCCTCACTTGTAAAATGTGGGGGTAATAACTGAGCATACCTCACAGAGGGCTGTGAGGATTCATTAATTAAACGATGTTCGGGAAGTGCTTTGAAGATGAAAAGCCCTATATAAATGCTGGGTGTTACTACTGCTTAGTGAGTACCTTCACAGCCACAAGCAGGGTGTGCCTGCAGGAAGCAGAGCCATAGGCTGAGGCTTATGGCTAAGTGCCTTTAAAAATAAATATGATCAGTAAATGCACTAGGGAGGTCAGCTTCCCTCTCCTCTGCCTTGGGGTGAGCTCCCACCTCAAAGGAACTAGGGTTTTTCTTTGCCTCCTCCACTTTTGGAAAACCAAAAGAGGTTTGGGAGTGCTGAGGAGAGAGCCGGACTCGTGGTAGTGATGCTGGGAGCTGAGACATCACAGGCAGCCAGTTTGCTCTAAACCAAACAGGCCCCAAAAGCGACGTGTGCAGGAAGAGGCACTGTCCCGACAGGTACCAGTGGTCCAGGGCAGCATGGGGAGGGAGAAGAGCAGCTCTCCCCAGAGCCCTTTGGCAGAGCCGTGTGCTGCCACGTGTGCGTGCCAGGGCTGCACAGCAGGCACTGTGGCTGTGAGGGCGAGCAGGCGGCCGTGGCTGCCCCTGTGCTCGGCTGATGACATGCATACTTCGGGGATACAGAGGCAAATCTCTACTTGCTGCTTCACGCGCGTGCTGGACTGAAAACACAGACGCTGATTTCCTCTTCTCTGTGCCCCTGGAAAATCTAGTATTTCGTATTCACCTGACTAGTCAGAAAGAAGAGAAAAAGGATTTTTGATTAGGTTAATTGTTTTTAATGACAGCCTGCCACATTTGACAGATCCCTCTTGTGAAGCCTGAAGACAAGCAACCTTTTCTTTCAGATGCACTCTGTGTGTTTCTGTGTTTTGTAAGCTGTGCTGAAGTTTCATTTTCTGATTTGGGCAGGGAGGTCACTTCTTTCACAGTTGTCCCCAGCTTTCTCTGCGAATGCCAGACCTAAGCAATAACATGTGACCTGGGGGAGATGTCCAGGTGAGACTAATGGCAGAAACTGGTAAGGGAAAAGCTGCATTTCCTAGCCTAAACTAGCCTTGGTGACTGAAAATTAACAGATTAAGACCAAATGTTGAACCAGATTGAAATGTTCCTGTGTGAGATTGAGGCAAAAACTGGATATTTTTCTGAGAGAGATGTATGAAGTGCTTCAAAAACACATGCTATTTATTAAATGATACATAACTCTAAAATTCATCGGATATATCATTAGTTCTTTATAATCTACGATTATACAAAAAAAGAACATGTAAATACTTGAGTCATAACTGAGGCTGAGGCCAGAAGGTATCTATCACATCAGGAATTCTTACTGATGGACTGCTGAAGGGATCAACAGAAACAAGTGGATGTTCCAAGGGAAGGACAGCTGTCCTGGGTTTGAGAACACAGAGGGAGAACCTGCAGGGAGCAGCCAGTGATTAACAGGTTCTGTGCAGTCTGAAGGGAGTTTTGTTTCATCCATCCTGGAATGCCCTCTTGGTTTGTCCCTTATCATAAAGCCTATCAGATGGTTTGGCTTGGGCAGGCTCTGGAACATGCTGAGCACCAGGCTGGGACACAGGCCTACCACCACTGGCAGGCTGTGATACTTCAAATCTTTATGCCTCAGTTTACCCATTGATTAGGATGATAGCCTTCCCAGAGTGTTGTGGTGATTAATTATTAATGTTCGTAAAGCTTTTTGAAGATGAGGAGTGCTACATGCTGGCTAAAGATCTTAATTACCTCAGCCTCATGATGAAATTTTTATATTTACATAATGAGCCAGTCATGGAAGAGGCGCAGAGATGGTCTCTCCTGGTGGACAGATTCTTATAGCTCAGTTATCTCTGCCATTATCACTATCTAAATCGAATCAAATCCTTTTTTACATGGGGAATCTGCTTTTGGAGTGAGCAAAGCCCACATGCTCCATGTGAGACTCCCGGCATGGCAAACAGCCACGGTACCTTGGCTAATTTCAGTCCCTGCCCATGAAACTCACCTCACCCAGAACTTGTTTCAACTTCTCCAGCTGTTCTTGGCATGTGTTGAGATTTCATAAAGTTGATGCCATCAACTCCCACACATATGGCAAGACAGAGTGAGAGAGAAAACCCACACACAGTAACTAATATATAGGGAGAAGAGGTATTTGCATGGGAGAGCACAAACATGAGGCTTTTCTCGCTGGCTCCGATGGCTCCTGACTGCTAATGCCGAGATGCAAAGGGATATGCAGATGGGGAGGGTGACTCAGAGAGCCCTTGCCAGTGCAGAACTCCAGGAAGACACATGATGCTTCCAGCCGGGCCACTGCATTGATTCTGGTGGTCAGCGGGGTCATTTTTACCGCTGCCCGCAGCCGAGGGTGGAGCGGAGTCGGCGCTCGGGCTGTGCCAGGGCGGGCGGGGAGCGGTGGGCTCCTGGCTGGGCTCCGGGGGACGCACGGCAGCTGCTCTCTGGGACACTGCTGGGGAGTGTCCAAGGTGGCACATGGCAAGGCCGCTGCGGGAGCTGTGATTCACAGTGCAACCTCCCTTTGGAGTTAGTTTTGCTAAGACATTTTGTCTGTGATTCGGAAGGTTTGTTCTCCTTATATGTCCTTTTTCCTTTTCCTTCGGAGGCAAGTACATAATTTTTCGAACTTTCAATGAGACTCATTTTCGGTCCATAATTCATTATCAAGGTGACACCTAATTATTATCAATTTATAATTTCACTCTAGTTAGGAAGGATCTGGAAACTGCAGTCAAGGGAGAGTTTGGTCACAAACACAGAGTGCAGGCAATAACACCCATTTCCATACTCACTTTTAGATCTGGGCAGATTTCCAGGGAAATCCATGTTTGTCTCCTAGAGACAACATCAGGAGAGGCATAGGGGTTTTTTTTTAACACAGAGCAGTGAGACCAAACTTTTTCTGGGGGATGATATGCCAGTTACAGGGCAGCAGGTTGGGGTACTGGGGTTAAAGCCAGACTGGGAATGATACCAGGACTCAGTGCAACACAGGGGGATGAACCTCAAGTTCCTCTGCTTGCTCAGCCCCCGGGCCAGAGGGTGTGATTGGGCCCTGGACACCCCTGGCTCTGTGGGGATGAGGCGCTTGGCAGTGTCATCCCTTGCCAGTGTCTCTGGCTGAGATCAGGATCCCTTCTGGGAGCTCCTCAGCCCCGCGCACCTGCCGTGCAGTGGGACCTGGGCAGTGCAGGACCCAGCCCATGCCTGCAGTCGCTTCGTTAGTCACTGATGGGCTGCACACTTAGAAAGCATCTAAATCTGTTTTATAGTGATTGAAATACTGCAATGAGATTTTGCTAATTAGCTCATTGCATACCCAATGAGCCCTGCAAAAGCTTGGCCACATCGTGGGGTTTATTGGACACCAAGTATCAGACTTTCCATTTCCTCTTCTATTTATATTCTCTGTTTAAATGAAAACCACGAATCTTTCCAGGTGACCTATTTATTAAGTGAATTTTGAACAGTTAACATTTGCATTTATTAATTTTCTAGAAAAACTAAAATTACTAGTTACTGAGAACTAACTGCTATCTCAGATTTCACTGGATGCCAGCTGCAAATCTTGGTAATAAGACTTTGGTGATGATTAAGCCAATGACGTGATTTTCAGTGGCACATGTAGCCAGCTCCAGCTTTGCAGTGACCTGTGAGGACTCAGCACCTCGGACAACACCCCCACAACCCCTGGGTACAGCCAAAATAAATGCAGGAAGTCGTATGACCAGATTTTTCATACCTGCGTGCGCAGAGAGCAGCTGTTTGTGTGACCTGGGTGTGCATCCTCCCTGACCCCTGAGAGCTGCGAGGGAATAGCACATCAGAATTATTTGTATGAATTGCATGTTTAAGCAGAATCCCAGAGCCAAGTTCCGAAAGCTGCTCATGGCCCAATACATGAACATGATCTGATTGTATTTTCACTAAGAATGTTTGGGTTTCTGAGCTCAGGCACTGAATTCTGAGACGCCCTTTTCTGAAGAAGAATCTGTGGTACCTTCTCTCAGGGTAGGACTCACAGATCCCTCCATGCTCTGGAGTTTTGTTCTACATTTCCTTGGTTGCGTGATCAAAAATGCTCTTTCAGTAATTTCATCTCATTTCTTTTCAGTAATGACAGATCTTTTCGCTTTGCAAAACCACCTTTATATTCTTTTACTGGGTCACTGTTAACTCTTCTATGCTCTACATAATAACACTGGAGATTTTTTATAGATAGGCTTTCTGCCAGTCTCCTTCATAAAAATGAATTACATCTGGAGCAGGTATGAACTTGGAACAATTCCTACCTCCCAGGTAAAATAACTCATCTGATGCATAGGCATACCATGAATCCTGCGCAGACTGAGGAGGCTGGGAAGGTGGAAGGAAATTTTTCTAATGCACGGCTGAATTTCTTCTGATGAAGGACATGCACAACCAACTGCAAGAAAACAAATGATTGTTCTGATTATTTTTCACTGTAGGAATAATTGGTAACATTGTTCTTCTTGGCAAAGATGAATAGTTGGAACCCGACTATTTCACAGAGACAAAATATCCACAGGGAGAGATTTTTGAGGCAGTCATAGGATGCACCCTACAGAGTGTGATTCTCATGACATTAAAGCCGTGCTAGTGGTGTTGCGATTAAGTTCTAATGAAGAGAGAAATGAACCTGATAAACACAGCGTAAATGTTCTATGGAAAGGGCAATAAAAATATCACATTTTAGGCAAGGTCTGGCTCTCATTGAAGCCAAAAGAGTTGAATTCATTGACCTTATCCAAAACAGGAAAAAGAATTTATGACTGTGGAGGACGAAGAAACACTGCTGTGAGTCCGAGCCACTGAATAACTCCATACCACAGAAGAGGTCCCCCAGAGTTTTGCAATAGTAACTGTTGTGTTACTTTGTGGAATTTTCTGATCCTTTGATAATGTTTCCTCCTTTTAACGGCAAAATCCACACTGCTTCTTGAAAGCTTTTAGAATATTTTTCTTTAAGCTTTTATCGTAGAGAAGGCAGGACCACATTTGGTATTTAGGACAGGGAGCTGGCAATCTGGATTCTTTTCAGCTTTGTCACTAACCCATGGTATGACTTTGATCTCCTCTTGGAGAAGCCCTGGGGAGTCTTCTGGGCCTCAGAAAGGGTCCTGTCTGTGCCACCAAGGGCGCTGCCTGTGCAAACCTGGCGTTCCCAGCTCCTGCACTGGTTCTTTGCAGCCTGGCAAAACCCACTCCCACTTGCAGAGGCTCCTGGAGCTGGGCTGGGGCACAGGTCCTCAGGGTTGTCTATGTGTGGTGCTTTCCCTCAGCCTGGGATCTCTGTGGGGCTCTAACTCCACAGCTTTGGCTTCACTCACCTCTCCCACAAGGCCAGGCAGAGGAAGTGTTTATTTAGAAACAATTAAAATTGAACATTTAGATACTAGATTGGGAGGAAGTAAACAAGCAAAATGTAAAGTAAACAAATTTAAAATATTTTAATCCTGGCTTCAATTTTGCAACCAGAGGCCAGTCTTTTAAACGCTCTCCCCTGGAATCCCAAAGAATGCCCACAGGCTCAGGCACTGCCGTCCATTAGTCCCAGGCCTGAACATACACTGTGCTCCAACCTTCTCTGGACAACTCTTTGAAGTTCTTCACTCTTTTATTTCCTAAAATTAGGTTTTATAATATAAATGGGTCTCTAATTGACTTTTACGAAAGCCAGCAGCAATGGATATTTTAGCAGTGGTTCCTCTGGGTTTAGACCTAATTGACCAGAAGGTGTGTGACTTCTATAAATACACCTCTGGCCCTTCCTGGGAACCAGGTGCCTTATTATTTCTGCCTTCCCCCTAGCCAGCCTGCTGGTTACTGCTTCCCACCCATTCTGAGCTGCTCTCTTTGTTCCTTTATACGGAGTTATTAGTCTTATTCAAGACACTGGTTATACACAGATTCTATTAACTTATGGCTTGTGGTGTTACCAGTTCCCTGTAGAGACCTGTGCGTGCTACTCTGTATGAATATAGATTATTGATCGGTAACAAGTTGTTCTGACAGGACTTGTCTGTGGGAGCAGTAATTCCTCAGCTTCATCCTCTCTCCCAGTTTCAGGCTAAAATTTTGAAAACCCCTCAAAACCTCTTCACTTTTATTGCCTGCCTTGAAAGGAGTCACCGAGCACCTCGAGGTTCAGTTGGCCATGCTTGACTTTGGGAGTTGGTTTGAAGTGAGGCAGCTGCCCGGGGGTACCTCGAGATTCCCCTGACTGCTTGGATGTGGGGTACTTGCTCTGGGGGATGTACACGCTGGAAACAACAAGCTAAATAAAAACATGGGCTTTTCGTAAATGCCTTCAACTTTAAAATGGGACTTTCAGTTTCTAAAGGCTGGCAGGGAGTTAGTTTTGAGTCAGTCTTTGTGTGGTCATTTTCATTCTGGAATGAGAGTGTTCTTGCACAGAATTACACTAAAATGTGTTGTCAAGAGACATTGTCTTTTGTTTCCATGAGTTTGCAAATATTCCCAAACAAGTTTGATGTAAGCCAGAATGTCCCAGCTTTTATCTTGCCGAATAAAAGCATCTCCCTGAACACCACAAGCGCTCGGCTCGCTCGGAGCTCCGGGAGCTGCCGGAATGAGCACATTCCTGACCTGACAGTGCCAGGCTCTGTGCCATGGCCCAGGCGAGGTAGTTTACAGCTGCTTCAGGGGGTCTCCCTGTAGTGCTGCCACAACACCATGTTGTGATGAGACTTTAATGAACTTTCTGAGCTGCCTGAATTCCTCTGATGAAGGGCATTATATGTGTACAGTTTGTTTGTATTGTTGCCTAATTATGAACAGCAATTAAGACTTCACACCTACAATTTGTATTCACAATTTGTAAAATTCCCTTGCCCGGAGTTCTCTACCACTGCTGCCAACAAGGCATACAGCAGATTTTATTCTTTATCCCAGTGCCATAGAACAAAGCTCTTCATCAGCCTCCCGTCTCCAGCTGGCAGCACCAAGGCCCAGACCCGAAGCTGCTGACTCGAAGCCACTGTGGCTTACGTGTCCCTTAGCAGGGCTTGTCCACACCTCAGCCGAGAGAATGGCAATGACAGTGGCCAGGCGTCCAGCACACACCACCAAGCCTGATCCTGCAGATCCCCAGACCAGGAGTGGCTCTCCCGCGGGAGCTGACCCGTCTGGGGACTGCCACTGCTTGCAACACTGCAGGGAGGGGATTTGCAGACAGAAAATGAGTTGTGTGAGTGCATTCTTGTATTTATTCAATCCTGCACTCCCCAGGTACCGTCAGCTGTCAGTGACCTTCCCAGGAGCTGGCACTGTTTAGGACTTCATCGTGTTCCGTGCACCAGTCCTAATCCATTTAGCTGTGTCCATACATATCCCGAAATGATTTGTGGAATGGGAAACACGCTGAGCACATTTATACACCTCTAATCTGCAATTTAGTTGTGCTTTAAAAACACTGTTTTGAAAACAGTTCTCCCGGGGAAGGATAAAGCCGGTGCTATTTCTTTGAGCTTTTCCCCTGTGCTATTAGATTGGGTGGGGTTGGGCAGTCGGTGAGCGGGAGGGAGCAGCAGGAAGGAGCAGTCAGTCCAGCTGTTAATGGCACTGTTTGAGGAGCTCACAGCGCTGTGCCACAGCAGCCAGAGCACAAATGCCTTACCCAAGCGTGGCAGTTACTCATGGAAGCACTTACCTTGGAGCCACAGGGACTGACCAGGGGCTCTGCGCTGTATTATTAATTTTGTTGCTGATTTGTGAGCTGTGATCAGAGTCAGAGGCAAGCCAAAACATGGCAGCATTGTTTGGACAAACAGAACAGCACCAGTCCTTCCTTCATGGGTGCATCTCCTGGAAAATGCTCATTTTCTGACTCTGCTGGCGGGGTTTGCAACAATATCTAGGAAATATATTCGAATGGGAATGTCTCCAAATGGTGACTATAACATGAGTATAAAGAATTGTTAATAAATTAATTGACTTTGGGTTTTTTAGCTAGAAAAATAAACCCAGGCTCATGTTGTTTGAGTGAAACTCAGTTCAGCATGGGCAACATCAAGAACACAACTAGGATAAAAACTACCACACAGTAAATCAAAGAACAAGAAAAGTACAAGGCTATTAATGCTTTACTATAACATTCCTCACAGCCTCTCTGCACTGTGGAGAACTGCAAGCCAACATTTTTCAACTGTCCTAAAGAATGTGAAATGTAAATGTTTAGAAGAATGTTTTTGTGCCAAGCTGAGAGTGATCATAAACATCAGCTTCTAATAGAAACATTTTCAAAAGATGCGCTCCGTGCTGCCAGCTTTTGAGAGCAACACCATGTAAATTAGGTTGGAGACTCCTTGGATTCTTGACACTCCATTGCTGCCTTTAGTTGCCAAGAATTGTTGGATTGATGTTATGTCTGAATTTAAAGTATGAACTGCAACTGTATTAAATATGCTGCTTAAATGTCGTGTGGATAAACAATAAATCACCTGCCTGGGATTTGTTTTGGGGACAGGCCTAAAGAAAATCTTGAGGGAAAAGAACCACTGTTTTAATTATGACCCTTTACTCCTGTGGCACCACGAATGTGCCCGGTGCTTTGCTGGCAAGCGGAGTTTATGGGCTCGCTGCGATGTGACTCTGCCACAGCTGATGACACACCGAGAGCCAAGCGTGGCTGACTCCTGCGTGCAGCCACCCCACCCTGCGCTGGGAGCTCTCTGCAGATCAGGGAGGGACAGTGCCCATCCACCTGCACGTGCTGAAACTGAAACCCTGGCTCTGGCAGCACACTGCTTCTTCACAGGAACCTCCTCCATTAGTTATCGTCAGAGAATCTTAGCCAAAATGTTCATATCTAGGAAAATTAAAAAGTCTTGGGAACTATAACCAGTTTCAGCTGACTGGTTTGGTTATATCACCCTGAGATTCTGAACAAATTTATATTTTGTAAGTGAAACATTTTCACTTTGGAATTTAGAGTTTCCATTTTAGTTTAGTGCTTAATTATATTTCAGAAACTCTTAAAACAAAATTAAGTATTTGGATCACAGTGTTTCCTTATGAACCAAAATACCTTTTTTGTCTCTGCTGCTGGAATCCAGTTAAGTATCTTGTTAGGAGAAAGGGCTATCTCTGATCACAACTCAGAGCATCTCCTTATATAATCAGTGAGAATGAGCAGGAGAGGGGAGAGGACCGGTCAACCCTCACAGCATGGAAAGACGGGAAGAGGACTGAACAGCAGAGAATCAGAGGATGTGAGCTGTGCTCACAATGAAATCGCTGGGAATTTTGCCATGAAAGCAGAACTGAGTTGTTCTTTCAGGTATGAAAAGTGCTGTGAATGACAAACACAGAACTCCCATTAAGAGGTTAGGACAGGAAGCTGTTTTCTTCCAGGGATGAGCCAAGAAGCTGCAAAAGCTAGGTCCCTAAATTTGTGTGTTCTAGCCAAGCCTTGACAGAAGCCTTGCTTCCAGCATCCCCTGAGGGTGTCTTTTAATTGCCATTAATATCTCTTGTAGTCCTTCTACCTCTCCCTTGATTTCTAGTGGCCTTCCTTCTCTTTTCCATCTCCTCAAGGACTGCACTGTAATCTGAAGCATACGGGAGTCAGAGGATGTCTTTGCATTGTCTTTAGTAGCCTTTGAATCAGAGCAGGGAGGTCACAGTTCTTAGGTTTATAATTTGCTTTGCGGATAAATCAGGATATTTTGCTATTGTTTTGATTTGAGCCTCAGAAAGCCCTGGAAATAACAGAAGCAGCAAATAGATAAAACAAGGTTCGTGCCAATGGGACAACCAAAACAGGTTATATGTGCCATCCCAATACAAACAGGTCTTGGCGCAGAACTAGGAATGAAAGTCCTGACTTCCCTCCTTGTGCTTTTACCATTCGATCATGCAAACTCCCCCAAATTATCATAGAATTGTGCAAAGAGTAACATCCAGCAGAGACCAGCTCTGCCTGGCTCCTATGAGCCTGCCAAGGCTGTTGGGATAGAGAGGGAAGGGACACACAATTCATTTTAAGAAGGTTTTTTTTTCCCCCTTTTTGGCATCTTCTTTGTGGTGGTTTGTGAAATGCCGGGAAGGAACAGTACAATGAACAGAAAATGTTCCAAGGAAACCAGGCTGCTCCATGCCATTGCCCAACCAGCACCCAGTGTACCAACCACGGAGCCTTGCATGGGAGTGTGGGACACACATGGGGACTGTGATTCTGCTGGCAGGAGGCCTCTCTTCCCCTCTGAATTCACAGAGCAGAGACGGGGCAGAGAATCAGAGCCTCTCCGTGCCTGGCTGAGGCTCTCCCTCACTCCAACACACATGCAGGTGCAAAGTTATCGAGTCCAGAATTTTTTTGCACAGTTTAGAGCCATAAAATGGAAGCTGCCTTTGAGCATTTGGCTCTTCCTCTCTTGCAAGTTTGGGCCAGATGCAAAAGAGGACTTAAGCACTTGCAATTCCATAGGTTACTCCCTGCTCAGGATAACATTTCTTCCAGTACCAGCAGCTTTATGTCTGGACATGCCCAGAACTGCTGGGATCTGAGCAGTTTAGTGCAGAGCTCCCACCTAAAACCCACTGCGATCCTCGGGGAAGGAAAGGAGCGTCCCTTTTCTCAAATCAGCCGGATCAGGAATATTCCAAACCTGAAGCACACCAGCAGGAGCAGTCCCCTCACACGGTGCAGTGGCAGCTGCTTCCCTTTAAACCTGAGCGGGCAGGAGAGGCGTGATCGGGCCGGAGGGTTTGGTTTGCACTGAAAGCTCAGCAGAGTGAGAGTCCTCAGCTGTCCGGCGTGAGGGCCAGCTGGGGTTGTCCGGGAGAATAAGCATCCGCCCCAGGAGTGGGGCTGGGAATCTGAGCATTTCCAACACAAAGAAGCAACAAAAACTCAAGGACCTTTCAAGGAAAACATAAATGTAGCGAATTAAAACAAAACCAAAACAAAACCAGAAAAACAACCAACCAGAAAAGCACACCACCAAAAAACTGAAGAAACCACGGTTATTCTGCTGGCTAGTATCATGAAGACGTGATGGTACTTGCAGCTTCCTGCTTGGACCTGGCTTGCTCCAAAGTTATTTTGTGTGTTAATCCTGTGGTTTAGATGATGAAGATTAGGTCTGAGTGAGCTGGTTCAGATAAAAGGGGGAAAGGCAGCAACCAAACCTTCACCCAAACTCCAACCTAAACTTTTCTAAGCTTTGAATAAAATAAAAAAAGTATTAACATTTATTTATTATTCCTTTGTTTTGCAATTAAGATTTTATTTGTAGGTACTGTTATTCATCAGATACAGTTATTCATTCAAAGCTTTGGAAGTCACAGTGCTGTGAGGAGGAGAGCCGTTATCCCTGCAAACACAAAAACACACATTCCAGGTTCACAAAAATAGGTTTCTGCTGCCTCTCCTGAACTTGGCTTTTTAATGGAACTGGGTTTTTTAGTCCTAGTTACTGCTTCCAGTGCAACTGTCACCCTACGAGGGAAGTTTCTGCCCAGTTTTGGTTTCTGTGCATCTTGGCCTGGAATGTTCAGTTACAGATTTCCTGATAAAGATTCCAGCTGACAGCCAGCAATTTGGCCAATGTTCCTCAAAAAAATAGAAATATAAAATCGTGTTCCAAAACCTAAGCGGAAATGTGTGAGTGGTTGATTCTCAAAAAAAAACCCCAAACCCAAAACTAAACAAACAAGAGCTGCCTGCTGCTTGGCAATTTTGAAAATTAAAATTAAAACTATGTTCTTTTACTTTACTACGTAATACTTTTCAGTACCTATTTTTAAATGGTTGCCTCAGCCAGTAGCACACTTTAGTGCTTGATTAGCACACATTTGGCACGCAGAGCACCAGGGAAAAACACACTGACTCCATTTGTCCTCGAGCTGGACAGCTCTTCACAGATGTCAAATACATGCATAACAAAGCCAGTATTTGCTCCCATGCAAAGACTCTGGGCATATTAGTACAGTTCTTGTAGCTACTGGCCTCATCCTCGTGCTTGTAAGTCCCAGACAGATCTTGGCAGCTCCTGGGGTGCTTGGCAGCACTTTGCACACCCTGTGGACTTGCTGTGAGCCCAGGGGTTTGACTGCACAGTGGGGAATTGGGCTGTAGGAATATTGTCCATGGATGCTTCTGTTCAGAGAATCCCCTTTCCTGTGTTACGGTCCATTATAACACACCAAGTGCAGGAAAACCCACTGGATATATCCCATAAGGGATAAATATCCCATAAGGGAGGAGCTGTGGGGGCCAGGTCACCACAACACCAGCATTTCACAAGGCAGCTGCACCTCGGTCCTTCCAGTGTGCAGGCACATAAATGAGATGTTCAGATTGGAGTCTGGCTTCCTCACTGTGTCACTGGCAAGAGGCAGGTGCCTCCAAAAAGAGGTTAAGCTTCCCAAATGGTAAGGAAATGAGGATTCTAACAGTTCAGTAGGATTAATCCAAGCCTTCCAGCCCCAGAGCCGAGTGAAGTGCGGCAGGAGGGTACAAGATTGTGGGAAGGGCTGTGTGGAGACTGCTGCTCACACCTGCAATCACTGATTCTGGGTGGGCACGAAGGAGGGAGCTGCTTTCTGTGCCAGCTGCTGTTTGTGCAGTGGTGCAGTTAGGATATATTAAAAATGGGATGAGTGAGCCAGCTCTAGAGGGTGGCTTCCACCATCATAAATGAAAGAGGCTTGGATTAACATTTGAACTTTCTGACTGCTTATTCTAATTCAACCACAGAATCTTCTGAGAGTTCAGCCATCACTAATTAAGACCTGCAACAATTTATCTGTGGTTCATCCGTGCACTTGGCAGCTTTTGCTTCAGAGGGACTGAGCGCTGCAAAGTGTCAGTGCTGGGAATGCCCCTCAGAGGAGCACAGGGACCAACCAACTCCACACCTTTGTGTCAACCCTCTTGCCCCTTCCAGAGCTGGGAATGCTTCTGTGTGGCCTCAGATTTAGGGTGAAAACAAAAAACCCACTTCAAAAATAAACTGCCCTAGGAAGTGTCTTTGAAAATTTTTGATGCCGAATTACAAAAACATAACACGCAAATGTAAATAATTTCCCCTGCAATGAATGCAGGAAATAAAGAAGTGGTATAAACAATAGGGAACTGGACAGGTCTGTTTTATTTCCCTTCTTCCTCCATCTCCCCCACAGTGTGGTTTAATAAATATTAATGAAAAAGAGAAGGAATAACACTTATCTATTAATTTTTCTCCTTTTATTTTCTGATCATGCTTAACTGAGAAGTGTTTTGGGCTTACATTTAGTCATATAAATGGTTGTTTGAGCCTTTTATTAGCCATGATTCATTCTGCATATCAGCATAACGTGGAGCTCATGCCTTCAGTCTGTGTCTGTTCCATGATGCTCAGTTATCTGCCTGCCCCGAGCTACCCGTAGGGATGGATTTGCATGGACACTGTTCCCCTGTGGAAGAGTATGCCAGGAATGACCGGTCTGGTACTACCTGGCCAGGTGAGGTTCCATTCAAATAATGCACTTGCCACCAAAACAATTCAGATCAAAGGTCTGCCTTTCAACAGAATTCAAATGTAAGGACTTCTAAAGCAATTTTAGCAGTTGGCTTTACAAATGAACTTATGTCAGCTGCTCTGTATGATGAGTGACTAAATTACTTCTGTATCTAATCTTATCTCGCTATCTGTCTGTCTGTTTTTCAGCATTTCAGTGCCCATCACCACATTATCCAGGCGCCACCATAAGATTAAGAAGCTCTGCAGTGACATTCTCAACACGGTCTGTTCAAAGGTCATTAGCAGAGCCTTTCATACTGGAAAAACCCGGAGGAGACCACAGAAGTGAGCCTCAGAAGCGAAGCAGAGGAAAAGAAAAAAAAGGCAGCAACTGCTGGAGCCTTTGTGGTTGTGCTCATCCCGTGTGGATCTGCTCAGTGGTGCTGGAGTGCAGGGACCTCATGGCAGTGGCCTCTGTGCTGCTGCAGGGACTGTCACACTGTTGTACGCTCCTGTCGCCTCGGACACGGGCTCACGTGGCCTCGCCACTGCTGTCCCTGTGCTCTCCCCAGATGCCATTCCCATGCTGGGTCTTTATGGCTTCTGTATGTTCCAGCCCCAGAGCAGGATATTTCCCTCGAAGATCCCAAGTGCAGAGCAGGCACTGCAGCTAAGGAACCACCTCCTCTGAGACAATGTATTAGTTAAGTTTTATTTTCCTCACAGCAGGCAAATCCTCCCAGCTCTGTGTGTTTGAAGAAGCCAGAAGGGGTGGTTTTCAATGCACACAAAGCTACACAGGACCCACGGAATCGGGAGAGATGACTTTGTCCTGGGAACCCCAGTCCTGCTCCCACTGAAGCCGCGGTGTCTCCAAGGACAGCCTGGGACCCCGCGTTCCGGGGAGGTGGCACTGCCCATCCCCTGGTGCTGCTGCTCCCAGCAGATACTGGTAAGTGAAAATGTGCCAAAGCTGTTTTTTCCAGTGCTGCCATTCTGAAGCCTGGCTCAGTCCTGAGGGGCCAGTGGCAGTGTGCTGACGTGTTGCTCAAACAAACCCTGGAGTCCTTTGTGCCCCTCTCGGTACAAACGCAGCCGGGGATTTACGCTGGGGGATAAATAGGTGGTTCCAAAGTGAGAAGGAAAGAGCCAAAGTTGGAAGCTAACCACAAAACGTGGGTGTAAACGATTACCAAAGGCTTCCAGTAACTCTGCTATCATCAGAGACTGGCTTTATGGGTATGGCCTCAAGAAGTTTCCCTCCACTTAATTAAAGAGGCAGATAAGTATCTAGGTGGAGTGTGCAGATAGGTTCTGAATGAGTTATCCACTAAGGTTGGTTCGCTGCACCTATTGTTAAAGCCAGAATATAATATCAGATTAATGCATTATATTTGCCTATTATAGCACTATGTCATCATTATATGACATGTTATAATTAAAGCCCTGCATTAGAAACAAAACTATTTGGCTTGGGATAAGTTGCCTTTATGACTTCTGTGGTTATGATTTCCTCCTTTTCTTAACCCCTTAAAACTGCATAATATAGCTATTTGTAGCTGTATAAAGAAAGTTTCTAGTTTCAGATCCTAATCTCAGGTAATTCAATGTAAATAAAGTCAAAATCTGGCACATACTCTTTTCCTGTGTCAGAATACTTGGTAGTAGAGGGAAATCCACATTGTTTGTGTTGACAGAATCCCAAAGATGGGCAGATTAAAGAAGAGGGTGCCTGACTCGCTGTCCCTCCCAGTCGTCCCTCAGCTGTCCCCACCAGCTCCTGGGTTTGTACCATTCCCCAGGACTTTTCAGGAAGCCGCTTGGCAAACTCTCACTCTTCCTTTTCCTTCCTGGAACTACACGAGGAAAAATTGGTTCTTAGAGCAGCTTCTGGCCACAGCTGCCGGGAACCCAGCGCTCCCAAATGCAAACCTGGAGCATGGGTGTGGGATCGCTGCCTCACTGAGATACGGCTGCGATTACAGCTTGGGTAACTGACTATGCTAATGTCTTTAATTAGTCATTTGCATATGCACGCTTTTCAATTTCGGTAGTTGGTGATTCATGCGGGTAAGTGCCAGCCTCAGCCTTGCTCAGACTGAGGCAGAGGGTGCCAGCAGTACCCCTGTCCCCCACATCAAATGCACAGAGCAAGGGCTGTCACCAGGCAAGGTGCAATTCCCAAAAATAGCCCGGCTGGGGCTGCTGCAGAGACAAACCTGGCAGGGCACTGAACCTTCTGCTGCTGTTTGGCGGCAGCAGTTATTATCCAACATTTTGCAACGCTCTTATATAAATCTAATTGATGTCTTTTATGTTACTGACTGAAGTGTGCGCTTGTTTGGCTTGGAGATGACCACCTTAATGAGGGTAATGACGAGGGACCGCTGCCAGTAGCCGGGGGCGACATCCCACTGTCCCAGTCAATCCCTTGGTGAGAGTTTATTCTGTTGCTGCAATGCTGGTAATTCAGTAATTTTCTTCCTGATTCATGATGACCTTTCCCCCGGACTTGCAGAGTGCTGGATTTGGCCTTGGAAATTGGCTTGTGCACCAGGAACTGTTTTGTCATTTCTGTTTCACTTGGAAATGTGCATTCTCTTCCCTGGGCGATTTCTCCCGTGGGGGAAGGCCCCAAGTGGAAGCGCCAGATGTGTCAGATCATCAGTCTGGGGCACACACACACTCCTGATGGAGCTGCTGGAGACACATTTTTAGCATTTCCTCTAAAATAATAAAATTCCTACAGTGAGAAGCAGACAAGTAAAAATAATAATACGCAAAAATGTGGTTTTAATTTTTGCCTCGAGAGGTTATTTACCTGGCTTCTGCCACCGGTCCTGTGGCCACTGCTGAAGGGAAGTTCCCCTCTCTGCTGTCACTTACCCGGTAAGGCACTGGACTCATCCCACCGAGGCTGCTCCGTCGGGGCTGCGCGGGGTGACCCAGGGGGATGTGCTGGGCCACGCTTGGGCATCCAGCAGTGTCCCCTGCAGTGCTGCTGCATTTTCTGCCCTGCAAAATCCCAAACACTATAAAAACACTGCTCATTTCTTTGAACATTTCCATCAGCCTCTTAAAGGCGCTTCTATGAAGCCCCTTCGGTGCTTTCCCGTACTGACCGACGAGCCAGGTCTGAGCACGGGCAGGGTTTGTTGTCACTGTCCCTGAGCGCTGTGTCATCGCACACCGAGTGACTCTGACAGGACCCACCAGCACCGGGAGCTGCAAACTGTCAGAGGAAAGGGCCTCGGCAGGACAGTGCTGAGGGCTCCGTGCGACCCCGTGAAGGCACAGCTCAGTTGCGAGGTAGAAAAGGGAAGACGCTATCCAGGTCTGAGGGTGATCTTAAATACCTTGAGATTACGAGGCGGGGTGAAAATATGGCCTCTGCAGAGGATTGCCTAATGAGAGACAGGCTGCTCTACTCATTGGGGGAAAAAAATTACTTTCTAATAGCATCTACCTATTTTACATACTTAATGAGCCAAACTCTGTGTGGTCAAATTGGTGTCTGGGAAGTGTTTGGAGTGAGGGACAATTGTGCTTCTGGCCTTTACAGTAACCAACATAACCCTGAGAGAGAGAGCAGAGTGGAAAAATGGAACGATGTCTGCCTCAGTCTGCAGAAACCAACAAGTAACAAACCTGAGAGGTTCATTTTGCCTCTTCGTTACAGGCATCTGTGGATCAGAAGATTAGGAAGGCACTAACCGAGAGCACAGCTACTACCTTGATTAGCAGTTTCAGAGTCTTGTAAAAGCGTCTCATTTTGCTCTCCCAAGCAGGTGGCACTTTGTTGGCAGGTGGAGCCTAGGAAAGGCTGAGCACTGTTTTTCTTTCCCCACACCTACAGCCAGCTGGAATGGTGGAGTCACTGCAGAGGACAGGGTGCTGTGGGGGGCTGCAGCCCCCTGCCCAGCCCTGCTCCGGGGGCTCCCTGCGAACAGGCACTGCTGGAAGGGCACACAAGCACGTGAGGAGGGATTTGTCCCTGAGCTGCTCTGTGCTGTAGAATCCTGCCCAGCCCCTGCCTGTCTGGGCAAGGTCAGGCACCCCACAGAGTCCCTGCTGTCCCCTGCTACCCCTGCTCTGTGTTTGCGTCTTTAAAAAAAAAAAAAAGGGAAGTATTTTTGCTTTACCTCTCACAGTAAACTGCTCTCATGCCAGTAAAGCATTCCTAATTGGCAGGATTTAGAGACTGATCATTTCAATTTATGCCCAGAACAGGTAGGGCAGCAATGAAAGCCTCTCCCACCCAACCCCACCCCTTCTCACCAGTGTGCCTCAACCCTGCCCTGGAGGGACCACCTGGAGGGCTGAGCAGGGAGTTCCCTCCCCTGCGCAATAAAAAGGCCCCATCCTGCAGTAAATACCAGGTTGAGCTTATGGCTTGTTAATAGCCAGTGTCCCTCTGGTCACACAGCTCCTGCAGGGCTCGTGCAGAGGAACACCTGCTACTGAAGTCCCGCGGGACCAGGAGCCTTTTCCTAAGATTCTGCCTTTAAGACTCGGCAGAAAACACCGGAGTGAAATTTTCATTTCACGTTACCCTGAGGTCAGTGGGAAAATAGTCCATTGGCTGTTGGAAATGGTTTCCATCACTGCCATGGTTTGCAACAGCCTTCCCAGAACTGTGGGCTGGTGGGTATCACTTCCTTCTTCCCAGGCCCCTTCACCACATGCAGATTTGCCTCCTTGTCCTTTTTGCCAATCCTTTTCCAATCTGCCAGCCTTGCTTGGGAACTGTGTCCCCGACAACCAGGCACAGGCCTGTGTGACAAGAGGATTGAGTGCCTCGTTCCCACCTACCATGAGTGCCGCGTCCTTCACAAGCCAAACTCCGCAGGAGAACTCCCCTCGTTCTGGGGGAAGGCACAATCAACCCATATTTATTATTGACAGAGGAAGAACTTCCAAGGAGTATTAGATTTCCCCATAAAGTGGGGGCATCTATTCCTGTAAATAAAATGCTTTTCAAAAATAAAGACTAAACCCAAGCACTGCACAAACTGAGAGCCATTAGCAAATCAGGCTTCTGCAATTGCAGAGCTAAAATACAAATAACATTTTCCAGTAGCCATTAGTCTCACTCAGATTGCCCAATGCAGGCTTCACTGCTTTTCTCAGCATCTGCTTTATCAGTTGTCTTCCACCCAGAGAAGTCCATGGCTCTTGGCAGCAGCTCCTGCTGATGTGCAGTGGGTTATTGCTCAAGAGCCCTTTGATCAGCAGCCAGGCACTATCACACCGTGCTCTGAAGCCGTGGCTGCCAGACCCGGCCAGCACGAAAGCTGGATGGGCTCCCTAAGCGCAGGAGGAGGAAATCAGGATTCCTTTGGGCCTGCTGGAGTGCATCTCATTCGCCATCTCCCCGGACGCCCAGATTTCCCATCGTGTTTCCCATGCCCGTGCCACAGCTGCACCCCAGCAGCGTGACCCCGAGGCCGGGCAGCTGCCGGCTCTGCTGGCCGTGTCCCGGCACAGCGCTCGGCACATCCGAACCGCGGCAGCTCCTGCTGCCTTGCTGGGCTTGGGTGCAACACAAACTCGAGCTCTTCGCTGAGCTGGAGTCCACAGGGGCTGTTAGAACACAGGCTGTATCCCACTTGTCAGATGTTTCAGTGGTTGAGGTTTTTTCCCTGGGAAATGCAAAAATGCCGAAGCCACTGTCATCTCCTTTTGCACAGCAAGCGACAGCCAGATCAGCTCTCTCCAACTGAAAACACAAGAAAGGAAAGTGCCCAGAATTTGCTGGGGCTTGTGCTGTAAAACCGAGCAAGGCACAAAAATGTTCCCAGAGACATCATGATCTCAGATCCAAGTATATACAGATCCATGTAAATACATCCCATGTAAATACAGATTTATGCACTTATCATTACTCATGCCAGTAATAATAGTTCCACTGAAATCACTACAGCTACATGTACAAAATGAAGCACATGTGTAAGATCAGGATCTAAATATGGAACAGGCAAATCCACCTGCAGCTATGGCAACTGCACCTGGAACTGCAGATGCACATACCTGCATGAGCCTCTGTTATGTTCAGGGGCTAACTGATAATGTAAAGATATATGATAAACTAACTGGTAATATAAAGATATATGGTTGGAAAGGGAGGACCAGAAACTGTCTCTTTTGTTCCAGAGCTCAGTATTTATCCCTTGCATCTTAATTTCTGTCAGTGTTCTGTACTCACTAACTCTGCAGCTCTGTAATTTGCTTTGAAAGGGGTTGAGGACACTGTAGCTGCACTCAGACATCAAGGCCTTCTGCCACCTCTCCTGCTCCTTCAGATTTGGGGACTCAAGCCAGCAATCAGCACTATTCTTAAGTTCAAGCACAGAAATGTTTTGTGCCACCTTGAGTGGTCTTCAATAACTCAGCTGCAGGAGAGCAGCCCCGTGCAGAGGTTAGATTTCTTCACAGAGCTGGCACCGAGGCTGGCTTGTGTGCTTAACTGAAGTATTCCTGGCTGGGGGCCAGCTTGCATTCCTCTAAGCAACCAAACTCCTTGATAATTACTCCTTTTTTTTGTAATTCTCCTCGTCTCGCTGTGCCAAGTTATCCCACAGATATTCTGCTCCTTGTACACTGAAGTGTTAGACACGCTAAAGTATCTCACTTAGTTACGTTCTCAGTTTGTTTTCTGGCCTTTTGCATTGCAAAAAGCAATAGAGACAGGAGCTGTATTTTACTATTCCAGGACAACTGGGCTCAGAATCCCTGTCAGAAACATCCACCCCCGAGTTGTGTGTGGATGGCAGAGGCTGGGGAAATGAGCAAAACTCTGTTTCTGCTGGAGCCACCGCGCCCCTTGTGCTTCGCAAACCGGCTCCAGGCACTTTCTCTAGTTCTTGTGATTCCCTTCCTGAATTGCTGCAGCCAAGTAATTGTTTCATCATGTTGCCTTGAAATATTTTCCCATCGTGTCACCATCACATTCATTTCTCAAACCAAAGCTCCTCCGTTCACTTACAGAAAATCTGTCCCAAAGCATCTGTGGCCCCCACTCCCAGGTGAGGAGGGAACAGGGCCAGTGAGGCTCGGAGGGGTTTTTGGTTGTTTGGAGACTGTGATTCCTGTCACTGTCATTTCTAGGCACCTCCAGTGAGCTGCTCACCACAGCCTTAATGAACTGCTGTTGCAATACACTGGCAAAGCCACGGTATTTATAGCAAACAAACAAGTCTGTGTCCGTGTGGGGCTGGGGACCGCAGCCTCCCGGAGCCTCCTGGCAAAAGCTCCACTCTTTCCAGAGGTGTCTGCACTCGAGCCCAGCAAAGCCAGGGCTGCTGGCTGAGCCAGCACTGTTCTAGCCTCAGTTCATAGAGGATTTATTCTGCAAATTGTATGAAATTAGGAGACCTAACTAAAGTCTCTGATTAAATACCCAGAACTCTGGGAAGGTGCTTTGATAGCTATGGAATGTGTGAGACAAGAATCCCAAAGGCAAGAGCCAATAGGACAGGGCAAGGTGAAAACCAGATGTAGATCATAGTCTTTCTTAGCGTTTAATTAGATAGAAATTATTACTGGAATTTATAATTATTTATTATTATATGAATAATTCCCATAGTAAATATATTTTGGGGGGAAATTTATAACGAATGAGCGTTAAATTTGGCATTACTTTGTGAAATCGTGGCACCAAGTTGGAAGGTTTGGAATGAAATATGTCCCTGTTGTAAATGCAAATCAATTATCTTAAGCAAGTATTAACCCACTTATCCTCATTTTGAATTCCAGCCCTGTAGTTTCTCACACCCAGGCAGATCTATCCACCAGCACGTCTAGGAGGGGAGAAAAGCCTTTTATTCAAAACAAAACATTTGAACCACTGAGCAGGTGGGGGAACGATCACAAAAGGCAAGTTGGTTTCCAGTGGAGTTTCCAATTTCCAGTAGATCAAATGGAGCATATTTAGGGAATGAGGGCTCTGCCAGCCCTGGGAGCTGCATCGCCCGAGCTCGGACCGTGCCGGCCTCACCCCCGCCCCCAGCACCGCTCCAAAGAGAAACTCTCCTGGAGTTCCGCGTAGTTTCCCAGCAGGCAAACACGGCACCATAAATTTCACGTGATCCTGATGGCAATCCAAGGCTGGATCTAATCTTTTTAGGTCTTTACGCATTCACCATAGATTGTGCTGCTCTGCCTAAGCCGGGGCAAAGCAGCTTCAGCTCACATGAAAGAATCAGGAACTTCAGAAAAACCTCAGGATATTGTCCAAGTGTAGAGTTTCTACCAAAGGTTAGCTTCATTTTTTGAAGATTAAACTCTCAGACTATGTTTTGGGTCTCAGTAAAGTGTTAAATAGGAACTTAATTCTTTTAATGATTTCACTTGTCTGTTCAGCAAGTGTCTCTCAAAAGAGACCTAATTCCTCACAGATTTAATGTATTTGTTTGGCCTCATGGTTTTATTTTTGCTTTATTGATTGATTGAAAAAAGGTGTTCAGAATTTGAATGTAGTTGTTTCCTTAGGAGTAGCAAGTATATCCCTAGTTTTGCTTGGATTTCTTATTTAACATATTAGGACCCTTTCAACATCCATGCATAGATTTAACTTTTTCTTCACACTTCACATTAGTATTCAAGCTGTGCCCTAGAATTCTGACTGTTAAGCATCTGTGCAGACATAAAGAGCAAAAGTCAAACACTCACAAGAGTAGCAATAATTTTTTTTTAAATTAGCAATCAGGAGCAAAAAGAGTTAGAAACTAATTCTATTCCAAATTAATTCCCCCCTTCTACCCTATAATCAGCTCTAACCAGCCCAAATTGAATGCAGAGCTCTGCTTTGGACTCAGGTTGTGTCATTGGACAAATGCAAGACAAGGTGATGGCTATCGAGCATTACCACTACAAATAACAGAAGAACATGTGTGATTTGGCCTCATGTACTGCTTTTCTCTTTATTAGAGCAGATACGGAGTTGCATTGACTTTTATTCTGGTCACAGCTAATGAAACATTGCTTGAAAACTTGTGTGAGAGTCACTTCATGTTTTCACACACATCCACAGCGATGACAGTTGCTCACACAATTAAACTGCAAAGGTAAATATCGTGCACAAAGCTTTTTCCAGGCTCTAATTTATGTATTTGAAGGCTACTGCAGGATTTCAGTGAGGAAAAACCAAACTGTTACCAAATGTGGCTGAGTCTCCTGTCCAACAGCCCTTGGGTACATGTGTGCAATTTGGGTGATTTTTATTTGACAGAGGAGGAACAATTAGTACAGAAAGATGTGTAAATTTTCCTGTATCTTCCAGGAGTCGCCAATGGAAGGCAGTGGGAAAAGTGGAAAAGCAACACCACAGTGTCAGAGCTGCACTGGGTTATCCAGGCTTTGGGCAGATAACAGAGAGTGATAATTGAAGAACTGCTTACAAAACTATAATTGTTTTTTTAAATATATTTTTAAACTGCTACATGTAATTTGTTTTGCAGAACTAAGCACTACTGAATTCAAACACCTTATAAACCAGTGCTAGGTGCTTTGGAAGGGGGATGTCAGTGCCGAGGATGTACAGACTGACTTCTACAGAGAAAAGCCTCTGTTATTTTAGTAGCAATAAGAAGGACCTGTAGAAATGAGCCAGTGTAATACATCATTTGAAAAAAAAAAAAAGATAAAAATAAAAAGCCCATATGAAATGCTGCTTATAAACTTCTATAAAATTGAGAACAGCTCTCTGGTGCCTGGAGTTCTCTGCATGGTTTGCCTACCACAAGCTGGCCTGAGTGGCTCTAGGAAGAGAAGCTCGGGAAGCCCTGTCTGAGGCCAACTGAGACATTCCAAGTCCTCTTCTCAGCCAGCAGAATCTTATTTGTCATGGGAAACTAAATCAATATTTGGAGCTGAGACACTGTTTGTACAGGGATTTTCCAATCCTCCCACTGCAATTAGAAAAGGTATTTGGAATCTTTTGTCTACTTTAGTGCCTAGAATTTTCTCAGATACATTTACAAACTATTTTTTCCAGACTATTATTTTCTAGGAAATGTTTTAATTACAGGGGCTTTTTCATATGCTGTTTTAGAAGGCAGAGTATTTCATGACCTCCATGCATTTAATGGCACAACAAAGCTCTTACAATGTAAGTTATGAGGGTAATACAAGATTAAGAATGAAGGATTGGGGACTTCTCTTTCCAAGTCTTTCACGGATTCCTTCTGAGATTGGTGTAAAATTGGTGCATTTATGGCCTCAATTTTCCTGTCTGTACAAAAAATCATTGCTGCACAAGGTTCCTCCTGAACTAGAAATCTGTCAGACACCTTGGAATACGGCAGTAATTTAAACATCATTCTTTAAATTGCAGCAACGCCGCCCTGGCTCTCCTGCACTGGGGCAGGCAGGGTTTAAGGATGGGGATTAGCTCCTTCATGCCTGGTAGAGCTCTATCTCCAAAACTGGACTATTATTTAAACAGATATAAATACCTTCAGTACCTCTTATCTTTCAACCTACCCTGCCTTCCAGCCCCCACAAACCGAACTCTTGTTGGAAGCTTTGTTATTTAGAAAGAAACAAAGAAATGTATCTGAGGACATCTCCAGTCCTCCAGCAGTTCCACCCTCGGCAGCGCTCGGCGCTGACTGGGAGCACTGCTTGTGAGTTTGGGTGACATTGTGTGGCCTCCAGCACAACAAGAAAATAGGATCTAACGATGTGGATAAGTTTCGTAATGGTACAAATAGTAGAATAAACAGCCACAGGAGGCTGGAGTAATCATCATCACGAGGGACAGCCAAGACAAGATCTAACGTCTATCCCGCCTGCAAGAACTTGAGTCATGCTGGTGCAGGAGCTAGCTCACCCAAGAAATCTATTTTAGGGGCTCGTAAAAACAACTGAACTGCACTGTACAAATGAAAAAGCAAAGGGGGAAATCTGTATCTGGGCTAACCCTGCCCTCGCTGCTACTGCACGGCTCTGGGGCGAGCAGGGAGTGTGCAGGGAATGTCAGGGAGGGCTCCAGCTGATGGACCCGCAGGAGGCTCGGATCTTAAGTCAAAAAAAGCAGAACAGTTCTTTCAGTAGAAAACATGTTTCGCTTAAAGAGACACTAGAAATAAGCAACAAACTTCAGATTTGCCCTGCAGCCCACGGCGGTTTGTGTGGAATGTATAGGAACAAATTCAAGGCCGCTGCCTCTGTACTGAAACCCCCTTTTGTGCTCAGCTGTCAGAGCACAGGCAGTAAAGGAGTTTCTTTCCTGGGGCACTGGGAATCTGGATCTAAAAACTTCACACTTAAATTTGGCCTAGCAGGAAAATGGAAAATGCTGACTAAGACCTGATCTTTTGCCCAACTCCCTCCACGTAACCAGCCTGAGACTGTTCACTCCTTACAGACCTCGGCACAGCAGGGAATAACACAGCCGGGAGCTCTGGCAAGGCTGGCCTGTCCCAGCAGCGGGCAGAGCCTTGGATCTCTCCAAAGCAAAGTTCTGGCCTGCTACAAACCTCCCCATCCTGTGCCACCCCCCACTTATCTGCTGCTTGCTCCCAGCAAACACCTCCCACCAGAGAACTCTATCTGCAGCTTTTAGAAAAATGTCTCCAGAGCAAAGGGAAGGGGGTGGTTCGTGAGCCTCTCACCTGGTTGGGTCTCATGGGAGCTTCCCGAGCAATGCCCGAAATTACCGACATCCAACAGAAATGCTACTTTCTCATGTTTATTCCTGTAAACTACAAACATAAGAAATGCTGAATCATAGAGAATAGAAACTCTGTAAAGAAAAAAAAATCAAACACAAACAAAACCTCATTTCAGGCTTCCTCCCTTACTTTTTCTTCCTCCCTCCCACTTCAGACTTGGCGTTATTTGCCAAGGATTGGTCATGGTTTGGATAGCACATCTTGCTCTACACGTTCAAAACAGCATGAAGTGCAGAAAAAAACCCAACACAAACAGCTCCTCCCCAAACAACACCCAAGCAGCAACTAAAGCAGGTGATTAGAGGAAATAAAATGAGGCAACAAGAACTGGCTAAGGCTTCCAGCTCTGCTCTTTGCTGAGTTTCTCTTGGGGTTTTGGGGTTTGCTTTTGGTTTTTGGGTTTTTTCCCCCTTTCTTTGAGTCAGAGAAAGCTAAAAGACCAACAAAAATCCCTATCCCTGATCACAGCATTGAGCTAGAATCAGCTGGAATTTCAGCCCTGTGTTTAATCTAACTTTAAACATGCCTTCAAAATAAAACAAGCTACTTTTTTTTAACCTAGTCATAAAGTTTATTAAAATTGTTCATTAATGCTTCAAATGTAGCAAGAATGCATAGATCCCAAAATATACATATGTATTTTCTTATAGAAATAGATTATTCTTTATAATAAAAAAACTGTAGGAACATCTTTAACAGATTACTCAATCCATGACTGACAGTTACACGAGATTGCATCATGTACACAGCATTCCCAGCCATGCTTAAAGGATTGCATCACTTTGCCCTTGCTCTCCTCTCGCTCTTTTAAATAACCCAGCGCCCAGCAGAGCCCGCCCGGGCCGGGGCCGGGGTCCCTCCGCGCCCCCTCCGCGCCGCCCGCCCCGCTGCAGCCCCCGGCCCCGCTCANGGCGAGCAGGGGCTCGGGCAGCTGTTTGAACAAGTTCCTGAGGGTGCTCAGCTCCCGGGAGAGCTGCTCCACCTTCTTCTGCAGCCGCTCGTTCTCGGCCGTCAGTTCCAAGACTTTATGCTGCGTCTCCAGGTTGCGCATTTTGGCTTTGTCGCGGCTCTTGCGCACCGCGATGTTGTTCCTCTCCCGGCGGAGCTTGTACTCGTCGCTGTGCTTGTCCACGCACTTCTTGGGCTTGTTCTTGCCCGCCGGGGCGGTGGAGTAGCCCCCGCCGGCGGCGGCGGACTTGGAGGACTCGGAGGGGTTGGGGGTTCCAGGGGGGCTGGAGGAGGATGAGGTGGACAGGTTCCCGCTGCTGCCGCTCGGCACCGACTGGTAACCCAGGTAGGAGCGCACGGTGCTGCCGTAGGGCGAGGACATGCCCCCCGGTCCCGGCCCCGCGCCCCCTTCTTCCTTACGGGGCCCTTTGCAAGAGTCCAGGGTCTCGAAGACCGGCTCCACTTTGGTTTCCACGATCTGGGGCGGGAAGCAGCCCGGCAGCCCCCCCGGCTTGTGGCTCTGGCTGGCGCAGGGGTGGCTGTGCCGGGCGAGGCTGATGTAGGTGTAGTCGGGCTTCTTGCTGCCGCCGCTGCCTTTATAGTCCTCGGCGAAGAGATCGGAAAGGAAATCTTGGCCGGCGCCGCTGCTGCACGGAGGCTCAAAGTTGCCCCCTGCTGCTGCCGCGGGAGGCGGCGGCTGCGATGCCAAAGGCTCCAGGTACGGGCTGAAGTCGATGGCTCGCTCGTGGTCCCCGACGGTGAGCTCGGTCATGGAGCGGCCCCCGGCCGCCCGCGGGTGCAGCTTGTTGAGAGCAGCCAGACAGTCCGCCTCGTAATAGAAATTAGCCACTTCCATGGATTTAAAGGCGGGCGGCTGGATGGGGAGGCATGCTGCGTCCCAGGCCACCAGGCGTTGCATGAAAGCAAAGGGGGATGCGGGGAGGAGGAAACGACGCAGGGGGCCCCCCCCGGCAGAGGGTCAAGCTGCCGCCGTCGGGGTGGGGGGCTCCAGACCCTGCCGCAGTCTCTGGCCTGGGCACGGCCCCGCGGCGCTGCCCACCCGGGCTGGATCAGTCCCTGCGGCGCGGCGGGGCTTCACCGCTCCGGCAGCTGCGGCGGGGGCTGGCGCGTCTCCTCCGGACCATCTGGTTCTGGGTCCCGTGTCCTAAAGTCTCTGACTTAGGAAAGTTCCTTTCCTCAGTTATTTATAGGGGCGGTGGATCCCATAGCAACAGGCGCGTCCCCGCCTGGCCGCCTGCCACTCCGCACGCTCGGCAACTGCTGGTCCCGGCCCCGGAGGAGGCTCCCGGGNGGGCGCTGTTCCTGCTGCCCCGTGCCCGCCTGGGCTCTGTTTTGGCACCGGAGAGCGAGGCAGTGCCCGGGGCTGGCAGCGCCGCACGGAGCTGGGCACAGATCGCCCTGGGTCCCGTTTCACCCTCGGGGAAATCAAGGCAGGAGAGATTTTTCAAAGTTCTTTTGGCAAAGCGGGGGGAAAGCTGCGCGCCAAGGACGGATCCCGTTACTCTCCATCCCGTGCTTGCTTTGGTGAATCCCACTGGCAAGCAGAAGTGGCCACAGGGACGTGCCTAGAGCCACTTTCCGGTGGCGAGGCCAGGGCCGAGCGGTGAGGAGTTGGAGCAGGGCACGGAGCTGCCCCAGCTTCCTCCCGGCCGCTGCGAGCAGCCAGAGCCCAGCAGAAACAGCGCTCCCTCCCCAGCGCTTCAGGCACCGATGGGGGCCTTAAAGTTTGTCTTGGCGTATTTGCTTTGCATGATGTGGTGCAACTGTCAGGGCACACACGGGACAGGGAATCGGCGCCGAAGGGGACCGAGCGTACGGAACGGGGCCAGAGGAGAGCGAGATTTGTGCATCGGAACGTGGAATCCAAAAGTTTTTAGATTTGTGGGGTAAGTTTGGGAAGGAAGACTGAATCCTGATGTCCGTTTTAATTAAAGACACCCACCTTGGGAATCAAACTTATATTTTCACTCTCTTACTCCCACATTTACCTGTCTACAAGCTGATGATTCATCCCCAGAATAAAGGACATTAATTTAAAACAAAACATATAATTAAAGGAAGTAGGAGTGTCCTCCCTCAGTAAAGAAGACCTAGCACTGCAGGGAAAATGACACTGCCTCTTAGAATAATGTGAAGCAATCCTGCGGTGTGGGAAATATTGTAACGTTAAGCCAGAGGAACAGGTATTGCATTATATGATTCAAACAGTCAACTGTTCTTAATGTTCAAACCTCAGAACTCTGAAAAGAGGAAGAATTCAAGAATCAGTCAGTGGATCATCAGACTTTTTCTTTCTTTCTTTTTTTTCGTTTTATTTTTCTTGTCACATTTTAATAAGATTTTTTTTGTTTGTTTCCATAACAAAAGCTCCCTAACAGGTTTTCAGGCTTCAAATATTTCTAGTTCCATCTTTATCTACCAAGTTAATCTTTGGTGAATGCACTAGAGATTAAATTGGAGCTGGGCCTGGCCAGAGAGCTGGGTCTGGAGATTGTAGTTGGAGCCCATACCTTCATAAATACAAACATCTGTATTGGGTGCAAATACTGGCAAGTCGCAGTGAGCCAGGGCTTGTTCTTCTGGCTGTTTACTCCCTCATCCTGTGCCTTTATCCTGCATTCTGATCTGGCAGTTACATCCAGCGGCTGCCCTAACTGGCCCTTCCAACTGAACTCTTAAAAATCCGTCTCGTGTTTCCTACCTCGGAACCATCTCAGGGCCCCAGAGGCAGGAGGTCTCCTGCGTGGTGATCTGCTACAGGCACGGCTGGTCTGCCTTGGCATTACCGTGACAGGTCTCCAGCTTGCCGTGCTCCTCGGCTAAAGTCAAATGCTAAAGCTGCCTGGTAAAATTCCTGAACAGATTTTCAAGATGTTTTTGGAGACCTAAGTTTGCCCTCTTCAAATTTCTGCCCTATTCTCTGCTGCTCTGCAGCAGAAAGTTGTATTCCTGCCTGGGGTTAATCCTCCCTAACAAAATAAAATGTCTGTGCAACTGTCATGTGAAACAGATTCTATCAGGGCTGGCGTGGCCCACACCTGCTCTCCCGGCCAGTGCTGAGTAATCCCGCAGTCACCCCGATCACGTCAGCCGGGGTGGTAATTCAGGTTGGATGCCCAGCTTGTCCCCTCCTTCCCTTCTCCCCCTCACCTCCCTGCTCTGCCTGGATCTCTTTCAACTTCCTCCAGCTCACCTCAAATCCCAACATCCACTCTCATGGAGCCAACGTCCGTTCTCAGCTTCTCATGGGAACCTTGTTGGCGGGGCTAACCACTTATCCAAAACCCCAGCATTCGGCAAGCAGGTTTTGAGCTAACTCTGGGCTCTTTTAAATTATTTCTGCACTTGTCACAACAAATGCATGGCCAGAAGTGGGGATTTTGGAATGGGAACAGGTGCAGAACGAGGCTCACATCACAGGATTGAGCCGAGGTCTGGGCACACAGAGCTCTGTCCCTGCGAGTGCCTGGCTTGGCCTTGCCAGATGTGCAGAGGCTGCTAATAAATGTCCTGGAAAAGCTCCTCAGAGATGTTTTAGGTGGGGAGATGCAGACATTCCTGGTGAAGGGACGCAGCACCGGCAGTAGCCCTTCTTCCGCTTGTCTCTCACCAGAGCAATTTTCCTTAGAAAAGCAGCACTTCTGTGAAAAGCACCTTCCTTGTAGTGATTTCATGATTTCTTTTTTTTCAGAACTATTCAGCTGAGGGAGGAGACAGCAAAAGTCCCAAATTGCTTAGTAAGAACATAACATTTTTGAGAAAAAAAATCTGATGCAATAGCATCCAGATTCCTCTACATTCATGTGTGAAACAGTACAGACACGGGGAGGGGAACAGGAGGAGACCAGCGTGGTAAAAAGATGGAGGGAAGAATCTCATCCTCACTGCTCATCTCTGTCATGAATTAAACTCTGCTCTCTCTTTGTACTTTGAAGCCAGCTTTGCAGCTCTGGGCTCAGACCTACGGTAAAGCATTGCAGAGGAATTTTCTTCCTGGAAATTGTCTTCTTTTCCAAGATTTCTTGAAAGCTTTCTAGTTCACGCTCTCCAGGTCTACAGCAGCTGTCTCTGGAATGACACCAGCTTCGGGGAGATGCTGTTAGCTTAGCGGCGATGGCTCAAACACCAAAGTGTTTATCAGAAGGTCTCTGGACTGAGGGTCATACCCTAGAAAGAGGCTGGCTGACATTTCTGATGATTCTTGCTGCAGTTTTGTCCCATTTATTATTTCACTGGCAGTAGCTCTTAGCAGGTCAGTAAGATCAGAGCTGCATTTCGCCAGAGCTGCTCGCCCACCCTCCTGTGGTCTGGAGCAGCAGAGGGGCAGAGCAGGGGCAGTGGGGGAAGAAGGCGATGCCAGCAGCTGACAGCTGCAGCAGTGCCTGAGATGGGGGGGGTGTGTTAGAGGTGAGCTAGAGGAGAACGTGAGGGATCCCAGAGCAGTGTCCCTGCAAGCAAGCAGGCTGGGAGAGGGCACGGAGGTGGTGTGGGAAGGTCTCTGGGGGGTAGGAGGGGACCTTGCTAAAAGACTGACTTAAGTAGAGCAATGTTGCAATAAAGGCTGTAAAATAGAGAAGTAACATCGAAATTTATTTCTGAGCATGTTGAGCACTTTTTTTCCCTTCTCCCTAGCCCCAGGTCTCTCTTTATTCAGCCGCACACCATATGCCAACAACAACTCACGAGCTGTACCTGGCAGAGTACAGGTTTGAAACTATTGCTCTCCACTTGCTGTTCTCTGCTGTAAAAAACCAGCACTTACGAAATGTCAGACAGGGACAATGTCTCAACTCACAGAGAGGTTGGCTCTCCTTCTGTCTGCCCCAGCTCTTAGACCAGGCTCGAGACTTTGCTTCATTTTGACACAAAAAGTGATTGCCACATGCTTTCCCCCTCCTGCCCCCGCAGCTGGATGCTGTGCTGGCAGTCCCAGGGGCAGGGAGCTCCCCGGGCGGTCGCAGGCTGTGTCTCCTGGCCTCCTTCGCTTCTTTTGTTACAGACCGGAGTCCTCCCCCCAGAGTGCTCCCTCACCCTGTTCCCGTGTGACATGGTGGTGGGCTGTGACACGGTTTTTGTTGGTCTTCTGCTGATTTTCTGCTCACCTCTGACCCAGCAGGCTTGGCCTTTGCAGCGCCGCGTTGCTCAATCCCCCTTTATCTCCACGTCGCTCTTTGCCCTACCGGGCGCGCGGAGACGACACCTGGAGATTGACACCGGTGGGACAACATCAGTGAAATACCTTCCCTGGCCAGACGGAAAATTTTCCAGAGCAAATTTGAGGTCAGAGCACCTACTCTGTGGCTCTGAGAAACAAAGGAAGGAGGAAGAGTCAGAGCACACAAAGGCCCATGGAAGGGAACAGTGACAAAGCATAAGCCACAATCTCCATCCTGCATGGCAGAGAAAGTCCCTGCTGGAGCTGTCTGGCTGGAAGGATGTGGGCTGTCGGTCTGAACAGGGATAGTGAGAGGTGACTTTGTATTTTATGAGTAGCCCATAATCCCTGTGTCCCAATAAAAATGGCAGAGAATTTGCTGTCCACTAACTTTCCAGAAGTTCTCTGTAGCTGCCTGACATTTCCTGAGTAATTGCGGCCTCCTGCTTTGATGAATTTGTTACAGATCGTGTATTGATGATCTCTAGTGTATCCAAGCTTTCAAAAGATCCATCAAGGGAAGACAAATTCTATCCTTCCAGGGTACCCTGCGAAGTGTCAGAAGATGCTAGCAACAGCACTTGGTAATTCATTTAGGAAATTTCTAAAAGAGGAGAACTCTTTTGAGGTCCTGAGTCTGTGGGACAGATAGCTTGAACTCCATGGGGTGTATGGCCAGGGACAACATAAAACAAGGGAAGTCTGAGAGGGGGTGACAGAAGAATGGGCTTAGGTGAAGAATTAGGAGATTTTTTCTTTATTAAAAGCATTACAAATCTGTGCTCTAGACTATACAAATACTTGTTTTCCATCTGCTCTCATCCTGTGTTGAGCACCACAGGGAAAGCTGGGCTGCCAGGGAATCGGTTTGGACTTGTTGTTTGTGAGTCCTGGCACTCGGAACAGCCCCAGGGCTGGTCTGTGTCACCCGGCAGCTGGCTGGGTGGACGGGCTGCCAGGTGGGGGTAACCGGGGTGTGCTGTCCTCCACATGCCGCGCTCCTCGGTCCCTGTCATCTCCCCACCTTCGCATTTACGGCTTTGGACGGGAGCCGTGAGAGTGGCTGTTCCAGCTCTGCCACCCACTGACACTTTCCCATGCCAGAGAGAGTCCAACGAGGAACCGCAGCCAGTTCCCGCTCCCCCCGTGCCTCGGGGCTCGGGCGGACGGAGCGGCACCGGGGAGTGGGCAGGTGCGGGGCCGAGCGCCCGCGGGGGCTGCGCTCAGCCGGGGGGGATGCGACAGGAGCCGGGACAGGGCCAGATGGCACCCGTAGAACCAGTGCCGGCTCCCGCCGCTCCGGTGCGGGTCAGGGGAGGAGTTCAGTGTAGAACGCTTTAAGCGCCGCTGTTCGGGGATGGCTCCGGGCAAACGGGCTCCGCAGCCGTGGGAGGTTGCCCCGTGTCCCGTCCGAGTCCGTCCGGTCCCGGCGGGGCTGAGGCGCAGCAGGGCCGTGTCGAGGGCGCGGGGACCGGGCGAGGCTGCCCCGGCAAGGAGACCCCCGAGCCCCGCCCTTGGCCAGATCCCGATCCCGATCCCGATCCCGATCCCGATCCCGGTCCCGATCCCGGTCCCGATCCCGATCCCGGTCCCGGTCCCGGTCCCGATCCCGGTCCCGGTCCCGATCCCGATCCCGATCCCGATCCCGGTCCCGGTCCCGATCCCGATCCCGATCCCGGTCCCGATCCCGATCCCCGCCCCGCGCCCGGCCCGGCAGCAGGCTTGGAGCGCCACCTAGCGGGCGGGGCCGGGCTGTGCCGTGGGCCCGGCGCCACCGGGGGCGCTCNCGCCGATCCTAAGCCATTTTCCAAGGAAGTTGGAGAGCCCATCCCAAGCCAAACTTCGGTAGCAATTTGCCGGGGTTTCTTCCTCCCGACAGCCCCTTGGCCTTGACAAACCAAGATCACCAACACACGCTTGGGAACCGCTCCCGGGAACGGGCTTCAGCCAGAACCGGTCACATCTTCCTCTAACTTACACATTCGTAACGGGCACGTGTGGCCGCCCGTCTCAGACCCACCGGGAGTGTCCCGGCACCCTCGGGTAACACCGTCCGTGTGAGCAGCCATTATAATTCATACTTTCCCGAACCGAGAGCACGGCCCGTGCCTTTCCCGCAGCTGGTCAGGGGCGCGGCTGGGTCACCAAAGGCACCGACAGTGGCTTCATTGTCGCCGTTGTGGCGGGGCGCGGGCACGCGCGGGCGGTACCGCGGGAACAGCGCCCCGCGCCGGCAGAGGGCGCGCGAGGCACCGGGCGGAGGGGGCGGTGCGAACGGGAACGCCCGGTACCTCCCGGCCCCGCTTCCGCCCCCACCCCGGACCGGACCGCGCCCACCGCCCCACCC
>VZTD01005127.1:1670418-1687701 GCA_013397725.1 Rhagologus leucostigma
GCTGCCGGGCGGGCGGCCCGGGGCTGCCGTCCCTCGGCCCGGCGGGGGCAGCGCGGGGCTCCGAGCGGGGCTGCGGCACGGGCCGGGCTGCGGGCGGGAGCGTTTCCAGCCAGAAACTGCCCAGAATGGACGTTCTGCTCTCTAAAGCCGACGAACAAAAAGCGAGCCTTTCGCGCTACACGCAGGTGGGCAGATGTGGTCGCAACACAAGGTTACAACAGAAGGTTTGCCTTCAGGACGTCTGTTCAGTGAGCTACTCTGAGATCTCCAGGCCTGGCACCTCAGAAAGGGGCAGGGGGATGCTTGAATTCCTGTTTCGCTCTTCCTGAAGCTTGGAACTCGTCAAACAAGCTTCAGTTTTTCATTTGAGTGCTCAGTAAATGACTGTTTGACTATGCTGTGGAAATAAGTGCAAACTCCTTGTAAAAAAAATTCTATTTGCTTTTAGCTAACAGTGTGAGCTGTGCTGGGTATTCCTGCTATTCCTAGTGAATCCATTCTCTGGTGAAGAATTAGGGAAGGGAAGATGTGTTTTCAGCATCTTGTGGTTTCCAGCAGATCAGCTGAGCCGAGCTTGCACATTCAAGGCAATTCCTGCACAAGTAGGTGTTCTTACTCACACAGAGCCATGTGATGACAGGAAATCCAAGGCCTTTGTTGGTTTGTGTGACTGGGGCAAGTCTGCCCATTTCAGTTTCTTCTGCTCACCTCCTGCTTGCCTTGAGAAGGTCCTGTGTGACACCTTTCAGCTGCCCTGGTCCATCCGGGACTGATTCCTGTGCTTTACACAAAAGCGGGCACTGACTCTACCACTGCTCTGGCTCATAAGGAAAAGATTTTCCTCCCCAAAGAGCTTGCTGTCCTTCTTGCTGGCTGTAGCACATGAACAGTGATATGTCAGAGAGCTGAGGGTGTATTAGATATGCAGGTTTCTTCTGGCATTACATAAATAATTTACATAAGCAATGCCAGAATATGTATTATGGTGGTAGCATATCATGTTCAAATTCTGAATTCATAAGAACGGGGATTACCTTGAATTGTGCAGAGTGAACGTGACTGGAATATTTCCCTGATTTCTTTAAGCACATGCTTTGTGGGTTTGGCACTTCATTCCTTCACACAGGACACGCTTTTGGATTTGAGTGCCCTTTAAACACAAGTTATCAGCGCTGACTCAGTTCCTTGACTGATTTGCCTTTCCAGTGCAGAGCTGAGGCTGCGTTTTTGAACCTGGATATCTTGACAGCCATCCTGGACCCTGTGTTCAGAGTACAGAGGTGTTTGCACACACTGAACTCGGGGGACTTGCCAGCCTCCTTTCCAGCAGTAACCTAATTGTTCCATAAGGATCTACCCACTTAGCTCCTCTAATCAGGGTGTGGTTTTCTTATGCAGGAAGTGAGTGTTAATTAACTCTTACTTTCATTACTCCAGGGATCTCTTTATAGAATCACCCACATTGTGACCTGATGCTGCTGTCAAATATGGCTGTTCCTGTGTTTTAATTTAATTTTACTATTCTCTCCTCTTGTACTGCAGAGGATGTTAATTTATATATCCATGGCCCTTCTAGAATGTCTAAAACTGACCTGTCAAAGTCTTTGTTCATACTTTCAAATATTGCCTTGTAGGCACATTGGAGATAAGACTGATCTTCCATTTATGTTCCTACTTTCCCTGCTCATTGTGTGGTACAGTTGAGAAGGAGGACTTGATTTAGCATTTAGGAGGAGAAACTTGATCAGGCATTAGGTCAGCAGAGAGGAGAAGCAGGACAGAAGCTCTTGTCCTGGACACATGCCAGGCCTGAGCGTGCCTCTGCTCCTGGGAGGGCACATGCACCTCGCTGGAGTCTTCCCTGAGCCCTCCTTGTGCTCTGCTTTGCCAGAGGAAGTGGGGAAGGGGCTGTGGGGTAACTGCTCTGGGGAGCCCTGGGCAAGAGGAGGCTGTGCTGGCTGACCCCTCAAACAGGCAGGGACTGACCTGGCAGCTCCAGAGGGCATTAAGAGCTGCCTGCAGCCCTGGCCCTTCTGGCCACAGTGGCAGCTCAGATCTTCTTGGCCTTGGGTATTAAAGGTCTGTTTCTGTGCCCTAATCCATGCAGGTCTCACCCTGAGTGTTCCCTGCGCTCTGCCTCGGTGCCTCCTGGGGATCCAGCAGTGAAGAACAGGGAGCAGCTTTCTGCTGCTAATCTGATACTCGAAGTATTACCGTGCTCTGATGTGCCTGTTCCCTTTTTATAGGCAGTAAATGAGTTTTTATAGAGGTACAAAGTGATACAGCAAGGTGCAGGAGAGAATTTGTGCCAGTTCTTTCTCTTTTCTTGTTCTGTCCCATGTCATCTGCGAAGGGCTGAGAGTTCCCAGCCTTTGCCAGGGAGCGGGAAGGCACAGACAAGACAACAGTTCAGGGAGAAGCTTCAGGGGAATGCTTGTGATGTTAGACAAGCCATTCCAGGGCCACCAAAATACAGAATGGTGAGAATGGTGCTTTTTCCTCTTAGTACAACAGCTTTATTTAGAATCTCAGAGCTTGTAAATATTACAGATCACAAGGTGATTTAAATATGTTCAAGGCCAGAAATTTGTTCCCAGATTCAGCCCTTCCAGCAGCACTGAATATTGGATGAATGCAAATTGAGAAAAGATGCGACGTGGAGGAACTTCATGCCAGCAATCTCAGAGAGAGGGAAACTAGGACAGTGTGAGATGATGTCTGATTTGGCCCTGTTATTTGGACAAGGGCAGAGGGAAGAGGTTAGTAGTGGCTCGGGGAAGAGGAATGTCATTTAACAAAATGTGTGCACCTCCCATGGATAAATAAGTTTCTGTTTCAGTTCCCTGTCAGACAAATGGAGCAAGTCATCCAGGCAGTAGAATGGTCTGTCTCTGTTATTTTAGGCTTCAAAATGTCCTCTCAGATAAAAGTAAAACATGCTTTTTTCCTTTTCTTTTCCAACAGGAAAGAGACTACAAGAATGGATCTCTGTCATCTTATGCTTCTCTCTGATCTGTTTCAATTTTTACAATCTCCTCTTCTACTTGCGACTGGAACACATGCCCTCAGTTCTCGTTGGGATATGTAAGTAGGAACTGCGTGCTGCCCTACTCAAGGGAAGACTCTTGTGATGTGGGAAGCAAGTGTGGGATCCTTTAGGCTTGACTTGCGATGGGAAAGGGAGGGACATTTGCGTGTGAGCCTCTGAAATGGAGACCATCTGCAAAATGTGTTACTGCTTTGTCTTTACATTTTAGTGGCTTCTCAGTATCTCAGAGGGGAAGTTTTGATGTAGCTGTGTGAGTTTGGTGTTCTTGGGTAGTCACTGCAAGTGTAAGGACTATTGAGAAGGAGAAGAGCTGTCAGAGTGGTCAGAGTTGGAAACAAAGTACATTGATCGACAAAAATATTCACAAGAACTTTTCAGAAAGCAAAAGCTCAAGAGAAATGTTATAAAAGGTGCCTCAGGCATCAAACTGGCTTCATTTCTGGGGACTGCAGACTGAACACGAGAATTTCGGAGAATTGTGCTTTCATGTCAGGATGTGATGTTTGGCCTTTATCCTGAATGATGACTTTTTCCAGGAGTATAAGAAAAGCTCATTCCACCTCTTCTGGGGTGGAGAGGAAGAACCAGTGAAGGATTCTGATAGAATGTTCAGCTGCTGTGCTTTAGAAAAAAATAGCTTTCCTATAAACTGTGTGAGGTGTGTGTTTTAGAAGAGAATGGTACCTGTTCATAGTCAGTGCTGTGCATTGCTAATGAGTTCAAACAAACAAACAAAACCCACCCAAAGCACTGTGCCAGGTTCAAGCAGTGGTACATGACAGAAGCTCTGAATTTCTGCCAAAGCTGGGACGTGGTAATTCCTGATGTCTCTGCAGAGGTTACTGGCTGTGCTGGGGTGAGGGGAGCAGTGTCCTCCACTGTGAGTCACACCAGCTCTCCTGGCCTAATTCAGTCTTGCCTGCTCTCAGCTGATGAGGTGGAGGTGTTGGCGGGAATGGAGAAGAACATGGCATGGGAACTGCTCCTTAGGGATGAGGGCAGAGCCAGACAAGAGAATCAGCAATGATGGTTAACCTGTGGTGCAATCTGTTTGCAGCTGGCTTTCATCTCAAAGTTAATATTGATAAAAGCTTGAGTTCTCTGATATCCTGGTTACCAGTTTAACTGATAAAGCAGCCAATTCGCTGATAGTATTATTTAAGTAGTAGTGAATGATTAAAGTAGCAGAATCTGGATTCTGTGTAAATAAAGTTGTGTGGAAATAATTGATAGTGTGTACAAAAATGAGTGCCATAAAGTAGTAAGTGCTTCAGGCTATCTTGTTTTGCTGCCTTCAATACATTATTTCTCCAGGTGAAGTGTGAATGATGTCTGATTCACAGTGATTACTAGGTTTTATTGCATATTGTGAAAGTCATATCCATAAAAATCCTGATTCCTAAATACGTGAGCAGCTCCACGGGCACAGTTGGGAATCCCGCAGGGTGAGGTGTGTTCCACTGACAGCTTCCCTCAGGCTTGGTTTGGAATATTGACCTTTGAGCTGAAGTCACAAAATAAACATTCTGCTAATAAAGACGGAGCTCTAGATCAAGTTCCTGCCAGGTCTTTGGGAATCTGGAAAGGGTCACTGATCCAGTGGGCTGGGTCTGTTCTGCTGCACAGACCTGTTCACTGGATGAGGACCGCTGTGTGCTCTTGTGTAAATACATATTTTCTTCTAGGAAATGGAGTAGTTTGAACATTCCGCATCACTTCACTGAGCCTAAACCCTGTGTCTGTAATTAAAGGCCGTGCCATAACTTCTTTCTTTGTGCCTTTAAGGGCACACGGAATTGCAACACGAGTAATACTGTAAATACCTTAACCTGGAGATTCTTGGGACAGAACAGATCTGCTCCTGTGGCCGGCAGTCGGGCAGCACGTCCCTCCCGTGTGCTGTGGGAGTGTGGGAGGCAGGTGCTATGGCTGTGCTGAGTCACTCGCTGTCTGCAAGGGAGCGCAGCACTGAGGGGACACCGCCGTGGCCTTGCTTCAGTGGCTCTTGCGCGGGGCTGTGTCCTGCTGGCTGAAGATGAGCTTGCTGGACAGGAAGAGCCACGGGACTCTCTTGTCTTCCAGGCTGGTTTAGCAGAGATGAGACAATTTCCTTCTCCTCCTCACTGTCAAAAAAAAAAAAAAAANCAGAGGATGGATTTCTGTTGTGGTTTGTGCTAGCTCCAGTCGTGCCCTGTTCTGGATATCCTCAGCTGCTGGGCAGCCATGGAACTGTTCGTCTTTCTGCAAGCTGAGAGTAGTGCAGATTTGAGTGTGGTGTTTTATTTGCATGCACACAAGCACCCGGTTAACTCAGGCAGCCCTGGCTGGGAATGGGGGTGTGAGGGAGGCTGAACACCTCTGTTTTTCCCACTGCAGCAGGACACGATTCCAGCAGTGCCACAGAACCAGAGCAGCCTCTGCCA
Source organism: Rhagologus leucostigma (assembly GCA_013397725.1). Classification (NCBI taxonomy): domain Eukaryota; kingdom Metazoa; phylum Chordata; class Aves; order Passeriformes; genus Rhagologus; species Rhagologus leucostigma. Next base: position 1,675,891 of record VZTD01005127.1, read on the forward strand.
CTGTAATTGAAGGTTGGTAATGCCGGGGACGAGGCTGGCAAAGGGATTATTGTGTGGTAAGCAGAAAAGCCTCACCAAAACACATAGTATCAAAGCCCTGTATATGAAAGCCCTTATACCGTCAGCGAGCTTGTGGTGTCCAGCATGTTATTCAACACACATGAGTTGAGTATATAGTTCATATATTAATAGCATCTAGATAAAAAGTTTGTCAAGTTACAGCATGAATCCTGGTTTTCATTTTCCTCTCCTTCCTTCTGTTTTTGTCTAGGGTTTTAAACCCCATTTTTCCAAGTTGGTTGACTTCTTTGGCTTTTATCTGCAGCCACATTTGTTTGTGACAGGGTCTGTTCATTGCAGTTTTACAAAAAAAGAAGAGTTAACTTTGTGTTGTAACCTGTTTATATTCGTAAGAACTGCCCCACATAGGGCAGATATCTTTAGGAACATCTTGTGACATGATACAAGTTACAATTAATTACTGCTCTCTTGAAAGATGGGCAACGGATTTTTTTTAACCCATCTGAAGTACATGTTTCATTATTGCAGAGGTTGTGGGTTAGCCAGAGAGAGCACACAGGAAGAAATCACTTAGTGCAGTTTCAAAATAGAAACTGGATCTCATCAAGGTCCAGAACCTCTTTGTTTCAAGCTCCAGCAGCTCTGCCGGGCTGCCCTTGGTCAGCTGCATTGCAGGGCCAGACAGTGAGTGTGTAACATGTGAAAGCTGTGGCACATGTTGGAGAAAAAACACTCCAGAGACATCAGTGCTGACTGAAGTGAGTGCTGGGCATGTGGGTCAAGCATCCACAGCTCCAAGGATGTCACTTCATCTTGGATTTATTATGTACATTAAAATAAGTTTCCACTTGAAATTTTGTTTTAAAAGGCTCTTGGAATTACACTAGAAACCTCAGTTAGCAAAGGAAAATGATCCTTTACTTCAGTGCTGGTCCAAGTAATTCGGTTCTTTGTCACCTGCTGCCTTACCCTACATGAAGCAATCATCAGTTACTTGGTAGCTGTGGGTGACTTTGTGTTTCCATTCTCCACTGCATCATCTCTTAAACAGGGGAACTGCAAGTTGTGATTAAGTAGACGAAACTTTGATTCTGTTACCCTTTCACAGATACCTTTGTGTGGCAGTAGCAGGGTTTGTGTGGTGTCTGCTGTGGGTCCCCTGGGCAGAACTGCGGTGTTTTCCCATGGAACTGGGAAAAGGAGGAGAAGGAGGAGGAGGGTGTTGCTCGTGCAAGTGGAGTGACCTGCTACAAGTGCTGGTGTGCACTCAGCAGGTGATGCTGACACCATTATCTGTTCCTCATGTCACTTGGATTAGGGATGGACTCCTTGGCGTGCTGGCAGCTGTTGTCGGGCAGCGCGTGCCGAGGCTCCTGCCCTGGCACTGCAGGGACACTGGTGGCACGGCCCCGTCTGTGTCCCCGCGGGTGTGCACAGGGGACAAAGACAGCTCGGTGTGCCTGCCCAGTTGTCAGGGACTCCCTTAAAGTTACAGGGGAGTTTGGCTGGAGGATTAAGTTTATCAGGTGGTGATTCTGAGCCAAGCTGTGCTTTTGTAGATGAGTATTTGCTTTAAGATCTGCTGCTGTTGAGCCCTGGGGGAGACAGGACCCCGATTCCTTGGGGATCTCCTCTCACTGCAGCGTCCAAGCTGCTGTGGCTGCTCCCCGAGGCTGTTTTGGGTGCGCCGGTGGGAGGTGCGGGCTGAGGTGTGCCCGTGCTCGGGAGGCATCGCTGGAGGCAGGACATTGGTCACAAGGCGTTCCCGGAGCAGGGAGTAGCCCCAAGGAGAGATGTCTGCGCCGTGAGTGACGTGCCAGGCTTGCCAGGGGAGCTCCTGTGACGGAGCCCAGGCTTTTCCTGTCCCTGGAGTGCGGGTGCTACAGACAGGACTTGTTGGAAGGCCTGGTTACAGTGGGATATAACTGCTATACATAGTAATACATTTGCTGTCCCCGTGCTTCTTGTGTGCCCTCTGAGGTCCAGTTCTGACTGCAAGTTTCTCAGCTTTATTAGCCAAAATTATGAACTCTTCTTTTTTGCTTCCAAGCTGTTACACTTGTTGAAATGTCCAGGGATTATTACCTTAGCCTCGTGACTTGCTGTGGTATCAAACCCCTGCCTTCTCTGGACTGAGAGTCACTAAATGGGGACCGCAGGTGACTAAGGCATTTTATTTTCATAAGCATATAAGTGACAAACAACTGGTACTTTGGCATCTTGATATTTAGACAACAAGACTTTTTTCTGCATGGTCTTAGCCATGCCAACTCTTTAGTGCTGTTCAACCAGTTCATACAGTCACTGATTAAACCTGACTACCTCTCAGTGATGTTACACAATAGCATCAAGTTATTTAATAACATCTTATCCTGGTTTCTTCCTCTCCAGAGACTCTTAACTGAACTTTTACAGTAAATATGAAACTTTGTATACTTTGATGTAAAACTTCCAAGTTACAATTTGATCATTCTATCTATGCAAAGCCAAGCTTATGCTCGGCTCATAAAATTTTGGTGAAGTACAACTTTTAATTGTAAATATGCACAGCAGTTTTCTCTCTCGAAGCTCTCGTGGGGCCTCCTTCTTCCGCCCGGGGAGCAGCCCAGCCGTGGGTAGTGGTTTGAGAGTCACCCACAAGAGCAGAGGTTGCAGGTTGTCTCTCAGTTTGACTCTGAAGCAGTGAAGAGGTGGAGTGGGGCCTTTCCGGGGTCACAAACGCTACACATTCCCTGGTTTCTGAGCAGGACACAAGCGGGACAGAGCTGCCCTGTGTCCGTGGTGTGTTAGGGGCAGTTGCTTGTCCAGCCCCATGTCCTGCTCCGTCCAGGCTCTGGGGAGAGGCACCTGGTGTTCGAGGGCCCCGCTGTGCCTGGGAGGTGCCCATGCAGAGGATCACAAGCGTGGGGAAATGGGACAGAGCAGCAGTTCGAGCAAATGTGTGTGGCAGTCGAGTGTTCACTTGGATATTGGTTGGAGTCCATTTGTGCACCTTTGAGCTCCCTGTGTGCTGGGCTGCCTCCCTTCCTCCTTATTCTGCAGTCTGCTTGCAAACCAAAGAAATCCCAGTGTTCTGAGCAAGTCCTGCAGCTCGTTGCCTTCTGCCTTCCTGCATGCTCCGAGCATCACCTCCTCCTCAGGGATAACCCCTGGATGGGCCAGTCCTCTGCCCCTCTCACAGTGAGCTGGAGGAAAGCTAATGTGTGTGGGTCAGGACTTCCCTGATGCTGCACTGAGCTGCCTCCTGGCGAGTGTTGAATCCACCGTTTGCAGTTCTACACCTGAGCTGGGGTTATCTTGCTTTTTCTGACTGTGTGGTTAACACTTAACTCATGCTCAGGGCTGTCGATCTCCTCTCGCCCTCCCAGCCTTGATGACAGAGCATCGAGATCTTTTCCCACCTTTGAGCAGCAGCTGAGCTCCTGTGCCTTGGTCTTGCCGTTTTCAGCAAGGCCAGGGCTGGGTGTGTGAGGGTGCTGAGCTCAGTTCATCGTGGGCTGTGCCCTCTGAGCCTGGGGACAGGACACACACCAAGTGTTACCGTGCTGGTCATGTGTAACCTCAGCACAGCTCTTGCTCTTTTATTGCAACTCATCCTCCACAACAAGGAGTGAGCACACCCTGCTGCAGTACAGCTGGAACAAGATTGCTGGTGGTTATATTTTTTCCCAATTGCTTGAGTATAATGCACTGCTCCAGGCACCCTCCGTTCTTCCCTTTACCAGCTGACATCAAAACAACACGAGGAACATCTATTGAACTGTCAGTATTTTGCCTCAATTTGTGTTGCTGTTCCTGCAGTTATTTCACTCCGATGATGCAGCAGCTGGAGGCGAGGCAGGCTAATGGGGGCATTACCTCAGCGAGAATGGCATTTGAGTTGTTGCAAAGAGAAGTGTTGTTTGGATATCTTCCCCTGAACCCAGGCTGCTTGCCCTTTCAGCTGCTAGGAGCAGATCTAAACGCTATTGTGTCCCACCCGGTCTTTCTGTAGCCTGCATGTGTGGTCTGAAACAAAAACAAATGTACAGAATTTACTTCTTATAAAATAAGCTGTCTTCAGGATAATAAGGGGGTACATAAAGAATGAAGTGTCTCCTGCTGCATTTAAGAGTTTGGGCCAACTGGATAATGGATTCAATGGTGGGGGCTGATTTATAATATGAAAAGAGCTTTTTTTATTTCTTCTCCCTTTTTGGAAATGAAAGATGAGGGGAAGGACTGCGGAAGTGAGGGGTCAGCCAAGCAAAAGGTACCCACTAGGGGAGGTATTTCTGTTCTGTAGGAGATGGGCTAAACACAAATACAGATTTAATGAAGATTGTTACTGTCCAATGGTGTCTTGCTAGCCTCTTTTTCCTAACTGCCTGGCTGTATGTGTATTCAGACTGGGTAGATCTCATGCGGTTGTAAGTATCTAAGTTAGAGGCAGATAAGTAAACTTGTAAAACAAGAATAAGATGTGACTGAGTCAGTAAAAATGCTGTCTTTGTCTGACTGTCTCTCTCTCATTCAAGTTGCAGGAGTTATTACGGCCGACTTCCTCTCAGGATTGTTCCACTGGGGAGCAGATACCTGGGGATCTGTGGAGCTACCCATCGTTGGAAAGGTTTGAGATTGTTATTCTTCAGCTTGAAAACGTTCTGAAGTCCCTTTCTGCAGCACTGCCAGTGCTCCCAGCTGAGCTGGGCTCTGTGCTCAGCCCTGCCAGTGTGAGCAGCTCCACACCCAGCCCAGGGCATGGCCCCGGGCACTGCTGGGGCAGGGCTGTGTTTGCACCTGGCCTGGGGGACACGTGCGAGGTGGCACTGCTCCATTTGGTCACCTGGCTTGAGGCTGGCAGTGTTGCAATACCGGTGGTTGCAGACCTTCCCAGGCTCTGTGGGAATGGCCTGTGACACCATTGGACCCTGGCTGGGCACTGTGGATGTTTAAAAGGTCAGGAACACAGATTTGGAGCGTTGCCCCTGCAGCTGAACTCCTAAAATCATGTGAAACGTGAGGATGCTCCAGGAAGAATCTTCCCAGTTCCCTCTTCTACGGGCCCCTGTTGTAACACAGTAATATTAGAATGGTGGTGACTGAAGATTTAATTTGAGCTGTATTATACACCTGCAGCTACAAATACCAGTTGCTTAGTGGAAGGTGCACTGGCTTCTGTAGTAAGCAACAATCTGTTTTCTTAATTAAATTTCTTAATAGCTACCATTAATTACTCCTCACAGTGCAATATTAGAAGGATCATTATTTTAAAAAAAAGTGGGCTATTCCTTGTTATAATCCAGAGTTACACGAACTACAACAGCAGAATTAAAACTGTTTGGTTTGGCTAATTTTTGTTCACCTTCAGTAGACTTCGTAGTCTTTTGAATCCCTGTTTCTCTGGAGCACAGATTAAAGAATTTTAAAAAACCCTTCTGCCAGAGACTCTGCACTAAATAACCACAAGTTGAGACTGCTCAGGACACCTTTGCACAGGCTGGATGTGCTGGAAGTGTTAAAGGAAAACCAGTGGTTTGACTGTCCCACACAGTAAAACAATCGCTCTGTGTGTTCAGATGTGATTTCTGCTCCTAGAGGTGACTTCTGTATAGTCTGTTTGTCTTCCACTGCTTTGTCCAGTCACTTAATTTGCATTTAGTGTGTTAGTGTGTTAGTGCTAGCATCTGTAGCCCATAAATATGGTAGGCTGAATTCTAATTTTTTAGTGTTTTTTTTTTCCCTTGGTTGATTCTGCTTAGCAAGTGAATTTCACAGGCTTATTTTGCCTATGAAATTAGGGTGCTGATGCTTTGTTTTTAAGATTACATACTAGAGGTCTTAAGTGAAAATTAAGAAGAATAAAACTGAAAAGCAAAGAAAACCTGGATTTGGGTGTGGGAACTGAATTGCTTTGCAAATGTAAATCAAATGATCTGAAATGTCGTCATTACAAAAGTTTGAATCCTGGTTATATGCTTTGTCCTATGGAATTCTCTTCAACTCAGTCATCAGATTTGAATTTATGAGAGGGGTTTTGGGGGTTGTTTGGGTTATTTTTTTGTAATATTTTTCTTTCCAAGACTATTATTGAGTGCGGTATTGTGTTTATCCAATTCTTTTCCCAGGCTTTCATCAGACCCTTTAGGGAACATCATATTGACCCCACAGCAATCACCAGGCATGATTTCATAGAGACCAATGGAGACAACTGCTTCATGACCCTGGTCCCCTTGGCAAACATGGCATACAAATTTGTTTCTTTTTCCCCAGGTAAGCTGTTACTTCTGACTGCTGTGGTTTAGCATCCTTGTTCCTTTTGAAATGAACATTTGTCTGTGTGAAGTTTGGAGAAATCCATGGATGTGATATGACAAGGAATAGCTGTTGGAATCCTGGTGTTCCCGGCAGGAGGGAGAGAAACTTTCTTTCCTTTCAGGTGTGGTGGCAGAAGGTGGCACAGCGAGGTTCTCTAGCTCAGCAGAGAATCTGGGGCTGGAGAGTTGTGCAAGGAAGATTAGAAGTTGTGCTAAATACTCTTTGTAAGAGGGACCAAACTGTGAACATCTAGGGAAACTCATTGTTCCAAAGTGTGTAACACGAAACAGTGCTTCATCTCTGTGCACAAGTACTTTATGTGCAAACTAAAAGTCAAGAATTAAAGGATCAAATTAATTTTATAGACGTTAAACTCAGTTTGACTTCTTGTTTATGGTATGTTGACAGACTCAGGCACTTCCCAGCCTGTCTTGTGACATTTGGGAATTGCTTATGGCTCGCTGGCTCTTGTGACACTTCTGCCAAAGCAGCTTTGGTGAGGCCTTTGTCAGTTCCTGCAGCAGCAGGCAGCTCTGGCTGGGCAAGACATTGTCCTGGTAGAAATGTGCCTTTCCATAACTGGTGTTCTCAGCTGCCTGTGGTGTTTTGCAGAGGCGCTGTGTGAGACCTGTCCCTGGGAGTGTTACGTCTTTGCCCTCATCATCTTCATAACCATGACGAACCAGATCCACAAGTGGTCCCACACATACTTTGGTCTTCCACGCTGGGTCATATTCCTCCAGGACTGGCACATCATCCTGCCCCGGAAGCACCACAGGATCCACCACGTGTCCCCACACGAGACCTACTTCTGCATCACCACGGGTACTGCCACCCTGCAGGGCCACCCTGCCCGGGACAGCTGTGAGACACCTGCCGAGTCGTGCAGTTAACTGTGCTCTGGCTGCACAAGCTCTTGGGAAAACTGCAGCTGGGTTTTTGCATAAAAAGTGTGGGGGAAGGTTTGTGATCAGCTGCAGGGGGCTTGGAGCCTGAGGGAGCGGTCAGTAGTGCTGAGATCCGATTGTGTGGGGTCTCGGTGAGCTCAGGCCGCTAATGGGGTTTGTTCACTAAAGCTGCTGTTCCTTTGAAAGAGCAGAATGTCTGCAGCTGGTCTGGAATGCTCACTTCTAAAGCCAGGTTTCTGGATTTTCAGCATCCACTCATTCTGACTTAGAGGAATGGACAGGTTTGCAGAAAGCGTTAGCTTCCTTTTATATCTGTACAGGTGGGAATGCTCAGTCACCAGTGTTGCATGATCCTAAATAAGTTATCAAGTTAATTAGACAGCTGGAAATAAACCACTCTGGTTCTTCATTCTGTCATTGGCTTCGACAAACAGTTCATGTGGGTTTTGAAACCTCTGCCAAGAAACAAATCTAATTCTCATTAGCAGAATGTCATGTAGAAACACGGTACAATTAAGAAGCCTGACTTGACAGATGGTGGCAAAAATCTTGCCACCCAAAGAGCTATTTTTTCAGTCCTACTATGTCCTGAAAGTTTAAGCCTGACCATTATTAGCAGTATTGGGTTGGTTGCTTTTTTTTCCCATTAAAAAAACGTTGAACTTTGGATGCTATGACAAACTAATCCTCTTTTTCCTTTGCAATCCCTTAGGCTGGCTGAATTATCCGTTAGAGAAAATAAGATTTTGGAGATGTTTGGAGAACATCATCCAAGGACTTACTGGGGAGAAGCCAAGAGCAGATGACATGAAATGGGCTCAGAAAATCAAGTAACTTTTGCCAGCCTTCTGCAATCCATAACTTGTTGCCAATGTTGTTTTTAAAAGAAAAAAAAATAAAGCCATCAGCCAAATTCAAGACCTGCAAAGAAATAACAGACTCTAAAGCACAAACTAAAAAGTGCTAACACAGACTACAATGAAAAGAACTAATTCTTAAAACAATACTTGAAATGAAGATGATTACTCTCACTGAGCACCTTTTTGTTTAGCCATGTCTGCTTACACCTTAGAACATGCTTCGTCGCTGTATCCGTGAGGTACCGGGCACGCCAGAGGCAGCACAGGCACTCCGGGGGGACGTGGGGGCGTAGGAACCATGTGTTGTATCAACATTATTGAACACTTCCAAAACAGCTTGTTGCCTAAGACCTACAGGGAGAATGGTGACAAGTTTGTCACTTGGTGTTGGAGTGCAAGGGCACTGCATGAGAACGGTGGGGGGGAGCAGTGGAAGCCTATAAAATCATGACTGTTCAATGCACTCAGTGATTGATCAACGTACAGCTCTGTCTTCACTATCATGTTCAACCTGATTGATGTCATGTGGAACAGACTTTGAGAATCCCGCTCCTCCAGGGGGCCACCAATCCTCAAGTGTCTTCAGTTTCCCTTAAAGCAAATTTCTTCTACTCTCCATGTGGAATTGAGCAAACAGTTTCTGCATAAGCCTTCAACTTCAGGAGCCTCTGAGGAGAGGGAGGGCACCCTGCAACACATGTGTCTGTTCGTGTGGAGTGCTCACTGCTGAGTCTTCTATTAAGTGTTTCCTACCCTGACAATAAATGTTTGAAATAGTTCTAGCATTGGGCACACTGCAAATAGCTGTATTCAAGAGCTCAAGGTATCAAACTCGTAATGTTAGAAGGGAAATGTCAATGACTGGTGTTTTGTTCTTTTTTTTTTTAAGGTGCTTGCTTGTTTCTGTAAATAATATAAAGCCTTAATCTCTTCTGGTGTAATGGAATAATATTTTAATGTGATGTTTGAATGTATATAATATATTTATAACAAAGCAGTTGGATAATACTAATCATGTTCAAGTCTTGTTGCTGTTCTTCATTGCTGCAGTGGCAGCACTGAGTGTAAGAGCTGGATCAGTGGTTCCACAACACCTCGTGCAGTCCCACACCTGAGACACCTGGCAGTTTGTTTGGCAAACAAACACACCTTGTTTGGCTTGGAGTGATCATCTGCCAGCGTTTTAAGAACCTGGCACTATGTTTTACCAGACTTCTACGCCTTTCAAGAAGTGTAAGTAAGTAATTCTGCTCTGGATGCAAAGGAGTAACCCCATCTGAATTAGGGTGAAGAAGTTTCTCTAAAAACATCCAACAGGCACTTTATCAAGTTAATGTGATTTGGATCTTGTTTAATTCTTGCCTGACTGAAAGCTTACTGAGGGTCAAATGTAAGGTATTTTCCCTCCTCTAGTTGTAAATTGTGTTAAATTCAAACTGCCTCTTCCTGAAGAGCAGGGTAAGATGATTTTCAGTCATAGGTTTAGACTCACCTTGATCTCTACTTCTTCAGATACGGTGGATGGCTTCTGAAAGAGTTGGGACCTGGCAACTCTTCTTCAGTGGGAAGTGCTGAATGCAGATGCCTCTGAGCTGGGTTCTGCAGATTAAAATCACAGTTGGTACCTTGGACACAAAATATTTCATCTGAGTGTTCAGACCTTTGGAGAACTTCATGCCATTACATGAAACTGTTGTGTGTTCCCATTGCCACAGTCAGTATCAGGTCTCCGTGCAGCTTTGACGTTAAAGAATTCTTCTACTTCAGTAGGAGTCCCAAAATGCTTTCAGTTGAGACTGGAGAGCCCTGGTCAGAACTGGGTGGATGCTCAGGGCTCCTGTCTAAATCAGCCTGAAGCACTGGGTCCTCTGAGAGCTTTTTTCACTGCACGTTTAAATGCCAAGTGAGCAGGGGATGGAATAAATGGGTTTGGGACACACAAATCACCAGAATTTGTACTTCCGAAGTGCTGCTCAAGGCATTGCTGCTGCCCAAACCTCTCTTGGCTGCTGTCGCCTTACTGGAAACAAATCTGAGCTACTCATACTGGTGGCTGCTGGGACTATTTATCTGTTAATCTTGCTTAATTATGAGAAACTGGGACAGAGTTAATCTCCGGATGCATTTTCCCCGTGGATGCTGTGCCGGGCTCCTGAGGCAGCCCTGGCTCTGTGACTCCCCACACCCGACGTGGCCGGGGCTCCCAAGGCCCCTGATCTACCCGTTTAAAGACGTGGATGCTCCCACAAAACCAATACGGCAATTCTGGGGCTAAAGGCTGCGTGGATCCTTCTTAACAGCTGTAAATCTGGCTTAAGATAAATTTGTTTTAAGTTGATTAGGAACAGATTAGAGCTGAATCAGAATAAGGCACTTCTGTGAAACTCCACAGGGATGGATGGCCTGCATTTCAGTTCAATGCTTTCAAATACTTTTAAAAGCTCTCTGAGTTCAGTCTCACCTCCACAGAGAGCTCTGGTCAGGCTCCTGCTCTCTGGACCCTCAGAAGGACTCTCAGGCCTCCAACTTTTGCCGGGGCTGCAGTTGCCCTCCGTGAGCGGATTCCTGTGGCCTTGGAGGAGCAGGGGTGATCCCTTATGTGCATCCCAGGAGCAGGAATGATTCCTTACGTGCAGCAGTGGCACTGCAGAAGCCCCCCAGACAGAGCTGTCTGGGGACACAGCTGCGCGGGGAAGCGTCGCACCGGAGTGAACTGAGGAAAATTACCGCAAAAAGTGCCTCAACATCCCACTTGGAGGTTTTGGCTCAGATGTGGTGCCTGTCTCTGTGATCCTCCTGGGACTTGGCTTAGCAGCCTAAAAGGTGGAGGGGAATGCTGGTTGGAAGGGTGTGAAATGAGCCACCCACCGTGCACCCCAGAGCTGCTGGGAGAACCATCCTGCTGGGTGAGGCGGGCTCTGGCTGCTCGGCACCAACCCCGGCTCTCCTGGTGTGCTGGGCCTGGCCCCAGCCGGCTGAGCTGGGCTCTCGTGCCATCTAGCTGCCTTTTCCTGACGCTTTTCCCGCTGTCTTCCCCTTTCCTTCCTGCTGCCTTTCCCTGCTGCCTTGTCCTGCCTGTTCCTGCTGCCTTTTTGTCTTTTCTTTCTGCTGCCTTTCCCTGCTGCTTTTTCCTGCTGCCTTCAGCCAGTCCGTGCTCAGCCGTGGCTGAAATGAAATGTTACTGAGTGAAATAAAAGCCGGCCAGTAAGACCAGCATTGCTGTTTTAAAGCAGCTTCCAAGAACAATTGATGGGGGCAGCACCACAGCTCCCGTCGCTGCTCAAAGCTGAGTCTGGGAGGGCTCGCTGCAGAACGGGGCTTAAGCTGCCGTGAGTCTCCAAAACGTTTTGCTTCGTAATTGTTTCTGGATATTTTCATAGCATGTCTTGAGGCTCAGTTTTTGGAGCATGTGTTGCAAAGCGAAGCGAAGCAGAACTCATTTCCTCCCTATTTCTTTTAACATTTTTTTCATATTATGCACGAAGCGGAGCGGGCTGGGGGAAACTGGGCCGGAGCGTAAGGGGTGTTACGCGCCCGACACCGCGCTGGTGTCCCGGAGCCCCCGGGGCCGGTGTCCGGTGCGGCACCGAGCGGCGATAACGCCCGCCCGCGCTGCGGAGCTGTGGGAGCGCCGCGCGTGCACCACAGAGCTCCCCGCGCAGACGCACTGCCCCGCCCCGCCCGCCGCGAGCTCCTCTTAGCGCGCCCGCCCGCGTCACGCCGCG